>CM060399.1:172842364-173217543 GCA_030545235.1 Helianthus tuberosus | reverse complement strand
CCAAGAAACAAGAGCATAGACATAACAGCACACAAGTCAAGTTAAAACAACATTAAACCTAAATATGCAAAAGATCCAACAGGATATCCACCACGACCATCAAAACCAAATTACATGACACTTAGTTTACAAATTTTTTTTTTTTTTTTTAACCACCACAAGTGGCCTAGTGGTGGAGTGACTTGGGTTCTCCAATGGAGACCCAAGTTCAATTCCCATTAGTGCCACTTTGGTGGCCACCGACACCCGCTTTAAGCCGGACCGAGGACACTCGAGGTCTCGGGTTCGAAACATGTTTCTTACCCCTCTTTGATGGCTATGGGTATTTGCCGCCAGGGATCCTTGTCGGGTGGTGAACTGGGAAGGGAGATCCCTTCCGCGGTCAGGGGTACCGTGCAACTACCCTTTTTTTTAGTTTACAAATTTTTGTAAGAAAGATGGTTCAAGAAGTAACTTTCAACTAAAACCGTCATTTACAAAAAAAACTACATGTAAAACAGGTTATGAGAAGATTGATGACAGTAAACCTTCACCATAAACATCCTGAATAACACAAACAGATTTGCTATGCTTCTTGAAGTAACAGTTACAAAACAGCCAAGAAACAATCAATACTCAAACAAGCACAGACCTACAGAGTGAACCCTCTCTATATCCCCAATATCAATAACCGGTCCTCACTACCCCGGCATCAACAACTACATCAATAGCAATAAAGATAAAAAAAAAAATGAAAAGAACAGATAGGACCAGACTCACAAATGCAATGGAAACAAAAAAATGTAAAGAGAGGGAAACAAGGAGCGATCTCACCGAAAGCGCTTAACTCAACTGCAGCAGTAACTTACAGAAGGAAGTCCAACAGAATAGCCAGTGCTGCAAACATAGAAAACATGCGACATGCTGGCATAGGGATAAAACTTCCAACAGCAAACGCTAAAACCTCCGATAAACTAGCTAGAGTTATAGACGGTCCCACTACTGCAAGAGCGTTACTTATTCGGCCTTCCAAAGGTAATTCCACCTGCTGCCGTTAAACTGCATGTACCAGAATGCACATATTGTCTACCCCCACAGCCAAAACGAGAAAAGGGATGACTTCTATTATAATGAGTATAGATTTTACTCCAATCGCACTGAAAAAACCAACTGATACAATAACGGAAAGCATCACAAGTATCACCCCCGAAAGCCCGAGCAATACCTTGGAAGAAATATAAAAAAACGAGAAGCGAGGAATGTCACCCAATGTTTCTCTCTTCAATTCTTCTTCGATGGAGCTTTCAGATGAATATGATAGTGTCAAATTCTTGGATTTCACCATTGGCAGGAGCTCGTCCTCCACCAACTTAATGAAGGCCTTCTCCCAAGCCATTGCTACAAGATCCTTCCGCACTCAGCAGAAACCTTCAAGACTTGTACACGAGTCTGCTGCAATAACGGCCCTTCTGCGAATCTCAGAAAGCAAATCCCGTAACAACCTCCTTCTTGGCCTTCTAGCATTTGTGGCGCTAGAAGATATGATTTTATGGCTATTGTTACAAAAGAGACTCCAACAGAGGGAAACGCAGAGAGATCGACAATTTTGTGAATCTTTAACAGAGGGAGTCATCATCACGGATAACACCCCTTGTATATCTTACACCGCCGGTAATCAGTCAGCTACCAACTTCAATCGCAACTGCGGCGGCGCTACGACGTCGTTTCAACCGGAAGTCGTCATCTTCTTGCTTGAACCGAATGATTTCATCTGATAGAAGAGGATTGAGATGGATCTGTTAGATTCATCATTGAAGATCTTTTGCTTCCGGGTTAGTGTGTGGCAGATCTAGTGAACCTGCTTGAATCTGATCTCACCAGATCTACTAAAAACCCCAAATTACGAAACCCTAATTCAAGATCTACGAAGATCAGATCTATCAACGGAAGCAATATACCCAAGAGCGTCACATACGCTCTGATACCATGTCAAATTTCATGGATCAAGACTCGAAAGATAACAAAGTGATCTGATCAAAAAACCTTAAATTAAAGTTTTAACATGAACCCCAAGGAAGAAAAAAACGCTGATATGAATGATCTAATTCATGTAAACACTCCCTCAACTCTCAACTGATTCTCAACTAGATAATCAGTACTCGAAACGAACAGGCACTATATCAAATCTTGATTCAAGATGAATCAAGATCACAAACCCTAATTTCGTACAGAGAGAGCTGGAATCAAGTCAACAAAACTAGAAAATATCTCAGCTCATCCCCGTAGAAATGGATACCCTTGGTTTTATATGAGGTGCACATATGCAGGTTACCCGGGTTGTTATAACAACCCGGTCTTCATATGTCTTCATATATTTTTCTTTTTTGGTACAGTTTCTAGGAAATTTTATTAAATTTTCCAATAAATTCCCATTAAAAACAAATTATCTAAAAATGAAAATAAAATTTACAAAAAACAAAATTAAATTAAAACCAATATAAAATAACACAAGAATATAAATTACAAAGGATTTAAAGTAAAACAAAATTACAAAAGTTTCAATAACACAAATACATATATCTCTAATTCTCTAAATATGAAAGTGATATACAATAACTTCCCGAACCAATGTCTTGACGTCTGCAATTCATACTTGCAATCAGAACCGTAGAAATTGCCTAACAAAACAAAACAAAACAAAACGTTACATTAATAAAATGAAACTTAAAATGCAATCTTTAAATTCAAATGTTAAAAAACTATCATACATGCATTACACATAAGACATGTAGTTCCAAATCTACCCTACGTATGCACATAAGACATGAAGATTAAAATCCATGACCTACAAGTCCAACAATACTACAATCAACCAATATATCTACCAAATCACAAATCTTAAACCATAAATAGGGGGATTGTAGGCTATGGGCTCAATTATGTTATTATGTTGCCTTACAGTAATAATGGATAACATGGTGCATACAAAATAAAAAGTTAAATACTATAAAGAACATGTAAAATGGCTGCTAGTAAGCTTTTACTTTAGAGTTGAACCTTCCATGAACAAAATCAAGGTGGCATATTGATAATGGAAACTGCTACAACAGGTCTATAAACTTTATAGATTAAATAGCATCCCGATATAATGATATATAGTGAACAATGGTTTGCACACCTAACAAACTTTGACATATGTAACAGTGTAATACAGTCGAGTTTTCCTACAATTTTACTGTTAATTAATTTCCATGTAAACGATTGCAATTCCCAATAAAAAAAAAACACCATTTTACTCTTTCTACTGCCACACTCTTAAGACTGGTGGGTATGGAGAGCCTCATCCCCAAGGGGATGGGCCGCCACGTCACCGCCACGTAGGAGGGGCTTGAAAGGGATGGACCTAGGGGGTGGGGGATGAACCCCTTTATATATATATAGTGGGAATGCCCGCGCGTTGCGGCGGATGTCCGAACTCATCAAATTCAATTATGATGTCTGATACGAACCACAACCCATTACGCGTATCTAACTTTTTTCACTCAACAAAAAATAGTCGTACAAATTTGTATTCCGCATAATATGCATAATCCATTTTTTGTGTGTGGAGTTAAAAACCTGACAAAAATTTTTATGAGTCGTAAAGTAATACATACCATTAGGGTTGGTGACCCAATAAGCACCTAAGGTTTTGGAGGTCACAAATTCAAGTTTCACAAGTGACTGAATCGTAGAAAGGTGCGGTTCTAAAAAAAAATAAAGTGATACATCCTCAAAGCAAAAGGTCAAAATTTGACTTTATTTCTTGTCTATTTTGAAGTTATAGAGTAAATAAATGGGGCAATTCAAATATTTTTACATATTTTTTTTCTAGGATTCCTTGTCCATTTTAAAGTTATAGAGTAAATAAGCTGGGCAAATTAGAATTTTGTACATATTTCTCTTTTACAAGTGGGTCGATTCTGGTCGTTTTGTATCTAGATTTAGGCCATCATATAGCAGATGAAGTATCCACATCCTTCCTTTCTGATTTAAAACTAACTGCTTCACTCCAAAAGAATTCCTCAAAGAACAATATCTTCTGCAAGATAATTAAGAAGACACATGAGTTAGTAAATGAAAAATAATTTGAATAAGAAAGAAGGCAACTGAAGGATTCAACCTTGGTATTCCTAGGGGAGTGCAAAAGAATTTTACTTCCAGATTTGTAATTATCATTTGATGGATCCGATAACGCTGAAGCGTCTGCAGCAAATAAACAATGTATAGTAGGAAGTCTTTGAGTGCCTCTGATCTACCGTTTTGCACATGTGTCAGCAATGGCCGAAGTCGATTGACTTCTTCTCTTTTGACTTATCTGACACGATAACCACCATAATTACCTTAATAAAAACTAAAATTAAGTAATCCGTTTCTTGGGAATTAACATACAACAGAAAAAACAATCATATTATGTATGTGTCAAATGACAAAATTACCTTTAAGAATTATAATCAAACAGAAGTATTACTTTTAAGACCTTCAAAACAAAGAAAGGTGCTATTTAAAAATAACACTTAATAATAATAAACTACCAGGCCTGCAAGTGACTTTATTCATGATTCTTGTAGCGCTATGGTGAGTGGCCCATGTATAGTTTCGCCCCGAATAAGTTACATAATAGCAAGAAACATACATTCCAATGAATGTCCTAAAGGGTCATTTGGTAGTCAATGTAAGTGAAAACCTAAGCCAGTTAGCCTTTAATGTGAAATTACTAAAAAGCCTTTTGTTTAACATGTTTCTGAATCAACGTCACGACTGATTCTTGAATCTATATCCAATAACATGGGTTCATATACCTGAGCGTGTGCTCGATGTGCAAGGAAGCAAAGATTCACTTTCGGGCTTGAATGGCCCATGTTAGATACAAGTAGTTTGTTTGAAGCATAAGCTAATCACCATGGTCCCACGACTAATTGACCATACCATACCATACCATACCCAAAGTATGTCCAGGGCACTTCATCCTACAACAAAAACAAATTTTAGGCACAAATTCAAAAAACTACCAAGTAAATTCACATCAGTAACACTTAGTTAAGGTCATCTCTGATTCTGATTCACAAATAATAACTAAATAATTAAGTATTCTGACATCAGCAGCAGTTACCACTAGTTCTGGTTCGCTTTTGGTTTATGAAGAGCCATGATGACGTGAGCATTCTGTCAATTATATATATGATGCCTGCAATGTCTTTCTTACCAGGTTCTCAGGTTTAAACATCTCTATTTGAGCCACCATGTCTCCAATAACAATTTTGTGACAGAAAGTTTGCTCTAAAAAAATTAGCTCAAAATCAGCTCGTGAGCCAACTCGGGTCGGGTCGTTGAAAAGCCAAAGCCTAGCTCAGCTCGGTTGGTTTATAAACCAAGACAACTCGGCTCAGCTTGTTCACAAACCAAGCCAAGCCCGAATAGCCACGGCTTAGCTCGTTTCGGCTCATGAACATTCCTAATTTCTTATGGTTAACTCGCTGCCGAAAACATCCTCATATCATGCGCAGTTGCTAATACGGTATCGGCCATCATTATTCCTTAGCCAATGGTGCAATTTACCCCCTATATTTGTCTTCTCAGTTTGTGATCCGCTAAATTATCACAAGAACTTGGTTGTATCACTAAACCAAATGCAAATCTGTCAAAATTCTTTGTGGACCAAAAGTTAATAAAATTTTGAATTTAAGCATGGGTATGAATAACATATATATATTTTTGTATAAACAAACATTTATCAAGTTGTAAATTTCTCAAGTATGGTAAAATTATATCTTCAAATGAAGTAAACAGAGAACACCATCAAGGCCCTTAGAGAAGGAATACCGAGTATAGTCATGAACGGTGGTTTCCCTGTACCTCGGTGGCTTCTCATCAGAAACCAACTCCTTGATAGGCTCGTACAGCTTTGAGGACGCCGCTAGCGAGGTGGTGAACAAGCACACCACCCACACCCTTGACCCTTGCTCATTCGCCACCACTCCGTGTTCCATACTTTTCAACTTGTCATTCGATATCATTTGAAACTAACAATATTAGACTTTATTCGAATATCCATACTCAAAATCACATGAAACTTGCCTGTAAAATATCACAAATATTGATCACAATTGCACCAGGAACCGGTGGAACATCAACCCATTGATTATGATGAAGTATTTGCAGCCCTCCGATGTGCATCCGTGATTTTAGACAACAAAGATGATCACTGTAAAAAAAATTTGAAAGGTTTCGCAAAAAGTGTTCAACTAACCAAAAACAACATAACTATAATTGAAAAAAGTTTATTAACACTGGAAACTTCGGTTCATGGATGATTTTGGATTTTAGGGTTCTTAAATTCAAGGTCACCGGAATGGATTCCGCCGGACTTATTGGCGTGACCGGAACTGACCTGAATCTATGCTAATGTCTGACTATCACTGCCAATTTCGATTGTAGCCACCGGAAACCAAGCATTAACCAACCCACCGCTCGTCGAAAACAACATTATTCACCCAAAACGAACCTTCTCCATCTGAAATTAAATGATACATTACAGCAATATATGATAAGAACATACAACTTATAGCAATATATGGAATCCAATTTTAGGGTTTCAGTAGGTTGAGGATGAATCTAACTGAAAAGGGATGAAACTCACCAACAAAGGCGTTCAATTGCCGAGTAATAAGGGGGTGGGTCTGGAAACGAAGGGGCTGCTTCAATTCAAGTTTAAAATCAGTTTCAATTGATCAATTCACCAGTAAACACGATGATTTCATTGATTGTTGATGAGAAAACGAACCAGCGGTGATGAAGAGCGCATTCAATTGGCATTCAATTGCAGGCGATGGTGATGAAAACCGTCTGAAGAGCGTCTTATAGATTACATTTTGCATTATTGTATTTGGTGCTTTCATAATTATACTTTATAAAGGTGTTAAAATCTCTAAAATACCCCTACAGGGTCTTCAAACTTTAGAAAATATGCAACTTTACCCTCTCTAAAATAGCTTGACTCTCTTGTACATGTTGTTTTAAAATGTGTACACAATGTAAAATTACATAAGGGTAGAAAACACACTTATCTTAATATAGTATTATATATATATATATATATATATATATATATATAGGGGGCCGCTAAAATGAAAACCACCTCCAGTTGTAAGAACCGCGCGAACCACTTTCTAGCCATTAGATCAAGATGATGGATGGATGAGATTAAAAGTATTTAAAAATAATATTAAGTATTTTTTGTCTTATTATGTCTTTAATATTTTAATTCAAAAGGGTATTTAAGTAAAATTACTTTTTTTTTGTCTTTTTATATATATTATATTTAATTGACTTTTTGTCCTATTCATTAATTACTTTTTATTAAAAAACAGAATTTTTTGTTAAACAATTTTTTTAAAATCAGATTTTTATGTTAATTTTTTTTAAGATTTTCAAAATGGATGGATGAGATTAAAACATTTTTAAGAGCCGTTCTTTACGAACGTTTTTTTACGGAACGTTTTACGACCTGTTTTTACGCTCCGTTTTTTCGCGTCGTTTTTTCGACCGGTTTTTGTGCGCCGTTTTTTTACGCCCCGTTTTTTTCACGCCGTTTTTGCGACCGGGTTTTTACGTGCAGTTTTTTATTCCCGGTTTTACGCACCGTTTTTTAGCGCGCCGTGTTTTACGTCCCGTTTTTACGCGCCGTTCTTTTGCCCCGTTTTTTACGTCCCGTTTTTACGACCCGTTTTACACGCCGTTTTTTTACGCCCCCGTTTTTTACGTGCGGTTTTTACGACCCTTTTTACGCCCCGTTTTCTTCACGCCGTTTTTGCGACCGTGTTTTTACGCGCTGTTTTTTACGCCCGGTTTTATGCGTCGTTTTATACCGTACCGTTTTTACGTCCCGTTTTTTACGCGCCGTTTTTGCGCCTCGTGTTCACGCCCCTTATTTACGCGCCGTTTTTTCACCCGGTTTTTAAGAGCCATTTTTTTGCGCCCCGTTGTCATGCGTCGTTTTTTGCGCCCCCTTTCTTACACATGTGTTTTTAAACTTTTTTTATGGTTTTAAACTTTTTCTTTTACGAACACTTTTTTTTTACGGTTTTAAATTTTTTTTACGAAAACTTTTTTGACGTTTTACAATTTACATAACACAATGTTTTACGTTTTACATAATAAGGTTTTACGTTTTACGTTTTACAATTTACATAAAAAAGTTTACGTTTTACAATTGACATAAAAAAGTTTTACGTTTTACATAAAAGTTTACGTTTTACGTTTTACGTTTAAAGTTTACTTTTTACGTTATACGTTTTACAGGTTACATAAAAAAATTACGTTTTACGTTAAAAAAATTTTACATAAAAAAGTTTTACGTTTACGTTAAAAAGTTTTTACATAAAAGTTTTCGTTTTACGTTTTACGTTAAAAAGTTTACGTTTTACGGTTTATGATTTACGTTAAAAAGTTTACGTTTTACGTATTAAGTTTACGTTTTACGAAAATCGGGCAGAGTTTCCTCTGTTTTTGGACAATCCCGACAACTAAGTGTCGATTTATTTTTTTAAAATACAACAATAAACCAATCACAATTATCAAATATATATAGTTTTCGTCGAAATGTCAAAACATAACAAATTTCTAATCCAGTCGGTTCGAGCTCGGGTCGCGTATAACTAAAAATCTATAACTATATAAACAAGATTTTCGCATTGTTTAAATTGTTACCGGGTCTGGTTTTGACCGTGGTTGACTGCTGTTGACCGGCGGTGAAGTGAGACCAGCTTTGACCGAGACCCGAAACCACACCCGAACCGCAGCTGACCAGCTTTGACCGAGACCCGAACCACACCCGAACCGCGGCTGACTAGCTCGTTTTGCACCGTAATAATTTAAAACTAATAAGATTTCGCGCCGTTTAAACTTTTACCGGGTCTGACTTTGACCGTTGTTGACTGCTGTTGATCGGCAGTTTGACCATCTTTGACGGGTTGACCGATTGACTTTAGTTGACCGAACAGTTTGACCATCTGCCATGAACTTTTTTGAGCTGCAAGACTATGCATATGTTATCTTTGATCACTTCCATAAAGTAACGATGACAAAACTTCACCAACATGAAACCTCTGATTTGTGAAGCTTATTTTGACCAACTCACAATTGTTGAAGTTAATATTCATAGTGATTGACGACGAAAACCATAAAGTTGAAAGAAAGATGAGAAGGTTGAAACGTTACCGGAACTCCCAGAACCTTCCGTCAAAACCATAACCCCCGTATCACTACTATCGTCGCCGACCGGATCGGAGCTCCGACGTCCCCACCTTTACCGTCATCGTCCAAACACCACAACCTTTTCTCTCATCGAATCTCTCTCTCTCTTTGTCCTAACCGGAATCCGCCGTTTTTCTCTCTCTCTCCGATCTCCTTCTCCGGTTCCGACCGTCCATCTACCGCCGCCGATCAACCACCTACCGCCGCCGACCAACCACCTCCCACCATCGTCCGGGTACGGAGATGACGTAACGAACCCAGAAATCGCAACCACCACCGTTGCCAACCAACCACCTCCCACCACCTTCTCTCTCATCGAATCTCTCTCTCTCTCTTTGCAGTCTCGTGAAGCGATGCAGAGATTGCAGGTCCTTGTTTCTTCTTTGAAGCCCATGATTGTCATTGGGAGGTTGAGAGAAAGATAGGAGGACGATGAGAGATGTGAGAAAGAGAGATGAGAGATGTGTCTGGTGATATTAAATGCTGTCAGAGAGAGAAAGAGAGATTTGACATATAAGGTAAATGACCAAAATACCCTTTAGGTTATAAAATAGTATTGTATACGTGGCAAAGTCTGATTGGTTGAAAGTGGTTCTCACGGTTCTTACAACTGGAGGTGGTTCTTATTTTAGCGGCTCCCTATAAATATATATGTATATGTATGTATGTATGTATAGCTGTGTGTGTAAGGAGAGAGGAAGAGAGCCCCGTCGAGAACGGCTGGTGGGAGCCGAAAGTGACGAGCCGGAGGAGTGGGGGGTGGTGTGGGGGACCGGCGCCGGGCCTCAACCGGCCTCCATACCGTCTGGTCTAACAAAGCACCATACAGAATGATCACAATATGATAAAATAATTACACCTAAAGTTATGTGCAAGAACGACTACAATATGATAAAATGGTTAATAATTTAAATGTATGATTATGTTGGAACAAACCTAAGTTATTGTAGGCTTCTGCATAAGTAGCATTCACCACAATCTCTTTCTTTATCATGCTAGCAACAACATCCATTTTGCCCTATATATTAATTTACAATTCTAAAAGCGATAGTTGAACGATATTGTCCTGTTAGATGTTGATTGATTAAATTATACTTGCACTGTGTAGAGGACTCCAATGTTGTTCAACGATTGTGAGACACTGGGATTATTTGACGAAGCTAACACCAAAAGAACAGAAATCTATCAGAAAAAAAAACTCTACAATATTAATCATTAAACACCAATACCTGCAATGCTGAGATGAAATACCTGATAACACTCCACATCTTTATCAAGGTTGTTCGGTCTTTATAAATAACTCCAAGATTGTTACACACAAATGCACAATGGAAATTAATGTGAAAAGCAAGTTCATACATCACAATTACCTACAAACAGAAGTGAGAGCTTATTTACTACAAAATATGGAAAGTAACACAAAGGCCCTACAATGACTGAAAGTATTTCTTTATATACAAAACAAAAGAAAAGAAAATAAAATGGATGACGAATCTAATGAGGAAGAAAGACAGAAAAATTCCATCAACCTTACCATTTCAAACTTGAGCATATTGTACATGGCATCTGCACAATGATAGTAATAATACAAAGTTTTCACAACCAAAAAACAACAATTAACAACAACAACTACCTCCCTCTGATGCCAATTTTGATGATAACAATCTTCTTCTCAATAGCAGTTTCAGTGGAGACGAAATTAGGGTGTGATTTGAAGTTTCCTGCAAGAGAGGTGTTTGTTACAAGGAAAAAAGCGAACGGATCTGAATTTCTATTGAACATACAAATCCCCAATTCAATCATCGCTAATACTGGCACATAAGCTCCATAGGCTCAAATACGCACCATGTATCACAAACTAAACCCTAGATGCTGAAATAAAACAAACTAATGAGAAACGTTGGTTAGAAATCGAACCAGTTCTTTGGCACTTTGCTCGGCGACAGGAGAAGCGGAAGAGGAAGGTGGATATGGCGCGGGTGAGGAGAACGTTAGCGGCGACTTGGAGAGTGGATCGGTCATCATCGATGGAGAAAGAGACCGGAGAGAAGGGTAGCTCGACTCCACGTCTTCAGGGAATGGATGGAGAGGGCGGGATTACTGAGAATATGGAGATGAATATTGGGGGAGTTGGGGAAAGTGAATGGCACTTGGAGGGAACAGATGAATATTGGGGGAATTGGGCGGGATCATCTAAATTTTTCAAGTAAAAGAGAAAGGGTCTGTTTGGTAGCCTCTTAATAATCATTCAGATGCTACCTCTTAATGGTTTAAAACCTCTGAATGAATAAGAGGTAACCTCAAGTCTAAATGGTTAAGAGGTAACCTCTGAATGGTAAATCATCACATGTCACATTCTTCTACCTTCTCATTGGTAAAATTCTTAATGGTTCCATTAAGAGGTAGCCTCTTAATGACCATTCAGAGGCTACCAAACAACCCCTAAGTTATCATATATATATATATATATATATATATATATATGACTTTTATATTAACTGTTAATATTAATTATTATTTTTTATTTTTTTCTATCAGAATTTCCAAATTCTATAATATTATTTAGATTATAACTAGGGGTGTGGTAAAACTGTGTGTTGCGTCGGGACGTATCGCACAACATGACAATCGATAAATAAATTCGTAATATAAAAATATGATAGCTACATGTGTTATGCTATTTGTGTCGTAGCTTAGAACATCAAAAGGTAACAACGAAAACGTACGTGGATGAGTATCACTAATATTAAAACCATATGAAAACGAATAATAACCCACAAACTTGAAACAATTGTTAATATTAAAAGAGTTTCACTAATTATATATACACACATAATTACTTTGAATTAGGAAAAAAAATATTAACGAAAATGATAACAAATAAAAATTAAATTATTCTCATTCTCATCAGCGATTGAATCGGTTAAAAATCCTCGTCCATATGCAGCATCACATATCATAAACTAAACCCTAGATATTGAAATAAAACAAACTAACGAGAAGCATTGGTGAAAATCGAGATAACTCTTTGGCTCGTTTTGCTCAGGGACGGGAGTAGCGTAAGAAGAAGATGAAAATGGTTGTCGTGTCAAACGGTGCGTGACGGTGATGATACTTGCTGCGTCTAGTTGTCTGGTGACTGTTAATGTACATTGCCATAGGAATTTGATGGGCAGTAAGTTGCCACAGGCATTGCGCTGCGGTCATACATTGCCACAAGCATTCGTTGGGTATCGATTCGGTTTAGAATGGTATTGATCAGTTCAGATCGTCACGAGTCTATGATGTAAAAACTCCATGGATACAAAATCCATGGAGGTTAATGAATCTCCGATGATGAAATTTCTTTTCATTCATATCTTCTTGTTTATCTTCTTTAGTTGGCCATCACTGACCCTAATTTGCCCATCATCCATCCTAATGGACCACTGATCATTCTAAACGCCATTCGTTGACAATAATGGAACATGAACAACCCTAGCTGACCACCAGTGGCCCTAATTGACCTATCAATCAGCATAATGGACCATTAATCATCCTAAACTTCCTTCATTGACAAAAATGTAGCATGAACAACCCTAGTTGACCAGCATTGTCCCTAATTGATCTATTAATCATCCTAATGGACCGTTAATCATCATAAACAACCTTCCTTGACACTAATGCAACATGAATAACCCTAGTTGACGACTACTGGCCCGAATGGCCTATCAATCATCCTAATAGGCCATTGATCATCTTAAACGCCCCTCGTTGACAATAATGGAACATGAACAACCCTAGTTGACCAATTTTTGCCCTAGTTAACCTATCAATCATCCGAATGGACTACTAATCATCCTAAATGTCCTTCACTAACAAAATGGTAGCATGAACAACCCTAGTTGACCAGCACTGTTCTAATTGATCCACCAGTCATCCTAGTGTACTATTAATTATCCTAAACAAGCTTCATTGACACTACTCTAGCATGAACAAATTTAGTTTACCATTATTGGCCTAATTAGTCCATCAATCATCCTAGTAGACCACTAATGATCCTTAAAGCCATTCAGTGACAAAACTAGAGCGTGAACAACCCTAGTTGAGGACCACTATCCCTAATTGACCATCGTCGCTATATGTTTAAGCAACATGCACGTGATCATCATCGCAATATATTTAACAATAAAACTTTATTTTATTAGTCATTTAACGATACATTGATCATATATACATACACTAACACATACATATATACATACATAATACATATAAAAATATATAGGTACGTACATGTATACACAATAAATCAATAAAAAATAAATATTTGTAATCATGAGAAAAGTAATTTTTTATCCTAAGAAAATTATTTGTTTATTATTATTATGAATACTATATATGAAAACCTTTTTTTTTATATTTTGTTGTTTAGTATCATTAAAAAAACAATCATACATATAAAATTAGTATATACTTATTTTTTATTATTAGTTTTTATTTATTAATCAATTTTATTATTTGCTTAATACTTATTTTTTATTATTAGTTTTTATATATCAAGAGATGCGGTTTTAGAACCGCATCATTTGGCTCTTGATATTTTTTAAAACATCTATAAGACGCGGTTACATAAGAACCGCATCTTTTGGCCCATGCTTTTTTTAAAACAAACATAAATCTTTTTCAAAACACCCATAAGATGCGGTTAGAAAGGGGGACCGCATCTTTTAAGAGCACCCATAGCATCTTTTGATCAATTATGTACTAGTGTTAACCTTTATAGGCAGCTCTACAACCATGTATCGAAATGACTGTGTTTATGCCAGTGTTATTTTTGTCTTTATTTCCTTATTTGTTTTTTGTACTTGGATTGTTTTCTTTTTTTTTGTACTTGTTACATATGCATTAGCTTATGTGTGTGCTCGCATGTGTATATATATATATATATATAGGGCAAGGATAAATCGAAAACCCGGTTGAGTTGACTAAACCCTGAAAACTCAATATATACCATTGATTATAATAGATGGATGGTTGTGATGTGTTTGAATATTATCTCTCTTACTTTTTAATATAATAATTAGTAATAGTACCCAAAAAGTACATTGAGGGGCATCTTCGTCTTTGACACAAAATATATTTGTGTCTTGGAGACACACTTGCTGCATGCGTGTACCATTAGTCAAAGGCCTATCACCTACCTATCAAGCTTGAACTATGCATCTACACACATAAAATCTTGTTTCTCTCTCTAAAAGGTAAAGATCTTATCATCAAACCACACACAAACACCCCCCAAAATGCCATTTTTCTCTCTTCTTATCGAAGAAGGCATATACAAAAAAAACAACCAAATATCCATCTCCTATCTAACACTGAAGATCTTCTTTACGTCTGGTGACACTAAGAACACCACCCTGTAGCGGCGAAAGTGGTCGGAGATTCGTCACCATCAAAACGCCATACACCACCACCCCCAACTGACCACCCAACCAGAACCACCTCATCTGCGTCGCCGCCTTCATCTCCACCGTCCATCTAACGGGATCCTAACTCCATGTCTCCGATTTCGCGTTCTACTAAGATCTATGACTTACAATAGTTTCTAGAAGCTGACCGGAAGTTAACATCTCCCTGATTAAGAAAAAAAGTCCGACAGTTAAGAAGGTGGTATTTGGGATTTAGTTGTTAATTGTTTGTTGAGATGTTTTTAGTATTTGATTGTTAATTGTTTGTTGATTGTTAAATGTTTTTAGTATTTGATTGTTAATTGTTTGAGGATTTGGTTGTTAATTGTTGCAAGTGGGTTACTGTTGGGAGAAAGGGAGAGATAGTGTGTGAGAGAGAGAGAGACGGGTGGGTTGGGTTGGAGATGATTGTAGTAGGTGGTGGTTACTGGAAAGTGTTACAAATAAACAAAAACATATTTCGATCGTGTAACATTAACTGTATGTTACATTAACACATTAACTAATGATATAGAAAAGTGTTACATTAAATAAAACATATTTTATTGTGTAACATTGCCATGATAGTATATTAACCGTATGTTACATATCACTCATGATGTGAACAAGTGTTACATGAACACAACATATTTTATCGTGTAACATGCATTTTTGTTTTGATTGTTACATTTCTAACATAAAAAAATGTATCAACACACTTTATTTTTTACAATAATCTAAAAAGGTGTAACAATGCACTTTATTTTCTGTAACGTGCATTATTTATGTAACACGAAAAAATGTAACATGCATTTTTTCTTCGATTGTTACATTTCTAACACCCGGTTACATAGTGTTACATAAAAAATGCCTAGATCTTGGAGGTTCGTAACTAAGACGCAAAGAATTGTTATGAGAATTGTTACATAAAAAATAAACGTCTTTAACAATAATCCAACATATAGATGAAGTTACACCACGTGTAAACATACATTTTCTGTATAATTTCAAAAAATGTAAACACCCAGTAAACAAGAAAAATGCTTTTTTTTTTTACCATTTAAAGGATATCCACATACATAAAAGTGTAACGTGTTTTATGTATAATTTGTTTTGTAACATTTTTTATTTATTATATATTGGGTAAACGAATGTATGATGTTTAAAAGGTCTTTGTGTACTTTAACAAGAAAGAAAAGATACACTTTTCTTATTAAAAATGTTGAAAAATATAAATTCATAAAGACTGATATGACCATATGAAAGTACACTGTACTAGTCAACTTTTTCTAATTTCTCTCTCTTACTCATTTTCCCATACACTCTCTCTCTCGTTTTAATCCTTTTTTTTTTCAAAGATAATAATTTAAAATGTAACTGCAAAAAAAGTTGTTACACTTTACAAATAAAAACTGTTACATTTTACTAATAAAAAAAGAATGTAACTACAAAAAATGTAATATATTACTGATAAAAAAATAAATGTAACTGCAGAAAAAATGTTACGTTTGTAACTATCAAATAATCGGAAACATGTGTCTAGATTTGTTACATTTCTAACACCCAGTTACATAGTGTTACATTATGATACATAAAAATTGTTACACAAAAAAATGTACATAAAAAATGTTATATTGTTAAGACCAAATTTACTTGTAATTTTATGTAACATCTTTGTGTTACATAAAATTGTAACATACATTGTTTACAAAGATCAAGTTACGTCACAATATATAAGAACCCTTTATTTCTATGTTACATAAAACTGTAACATACATTGTTTACAAAGATCAAGTTACGTCACAATATATAAGAACCCTTTATTTCTGTAACATGCCAAGTCATATGTGTAACAACAACAAAACCACTTTATTTCCTATAACATGTGTAACATTAACAAACACAACCCCACTCTATTTTCATGTAACTACAATGACCTAACAATAATTTGTTTCATGTAAACAAAATCCACTTTATTTTTATGTAACCATAACACACATTTTATGGCTTACAAAAACTGATTTAACAAAAAAAAAGTAGAAAATATTGTACCAGGATCCATATCTAATTCATCATCTTCGTATCTAATTCATCGCCATTTTCATATTCATGTGAGGTTTCCTTTAAGACACTGAATCTGGATCTTGTGAAGAGAGAGAAAGACACCATGGATCTGGACTATCAGTTTCTAAGATCTGGATCCTGGGATTTTGGTGGTTCTATATAAGATTTTGAAGACTAGTTCACACCTTCTTGAACCAAAAATCACACCATCAAAGACTTCAAATCTGAAAACCCCACACAACCCCGTCTCCTTCAAGACACTGAATCTGGATCTTGTGAAGAGAGAGAAAGACACCATGGATCTGGATTATCAGTTTCTATGATCTGGATCATGTGATTTTGGTGGTTCTATATAAGATTTTGAAGACTAATTCACACATTCTTGAACCAAAAATCACACCAACAGAGACTTCAAATCTAAAAAACCCACACAACTTCGTCTCCTTAAAGCCCTTGCCACATCGGGATCTTGGAAACACCACCGGGTCTATTAAAACACCGTTGGATCTTGACTCATACAGAATGGAGTCTGGTAACCCAGTTGGATCGTCAAAGTAGTTTCGATTACCCATTGTTCCAATTTGGTACAGACCTAAAACCCAGTTGTTTAGATTTGTTTCGATTTGGTTTAAAATTGGGTGTGAATGTGCATGAAGTTGATGTGAGATCTAAAGGATTGTGAAAGAGAATGATTAAATGTAGATATTATAAATGAGTATGAGGATGATTTTTCATATTATAGAGATATTAAAGTGAGATCTGAACAATTTGGGATATATTATAGGAAGAGAGAGAAAGAGAAAAGATAAACAACAAACAAGTTAAAAAGTCTTCATTTAATGTGCAACAGACAACAGATGTCAGTGACAAAAGTTGCGAAAATACCCCTGAAAGTCTTTGTAACATATTACACATGGCAGCATGCTAACCATTCATTTGGGTTTCTTGAGTTTAGTCAACTGGAGTGGGTTTTCTCCTTATAATTAGCCTATATATATATATATATATATATAGGGGAGGGTTCATTGGGGAACACTAAAAAAGTGGGGAACGGGGGAACACTTTTAAAAATTATACTTAACATGTTAAAAAAAATATTTTTCTAATTTTTTTTCGGCGCTTTTTCTTATAAATACAAGTAGAAACATTTTTGATAAAAAAAATCAAAAACTAAAAATATAAAAAAATGTTTAAAAAACAGTTATATCTTATAGAATTAACTTAACATGTTAAAATTTTTTTTTTTTAAATTTCAGCGCTTTTCTTTATAAAAAGGAGGAGAAACTAGTCGAGTAAAAAAACATTTTTTTCTAAAAAAAACATTTTTTAGCCTTTTTTTAATTGTTTTTTTTTTATATTTTTAGTTTTTGATTTTTTTTTATTAAAAATGCTTCTACAAGTATATATAAGGAGAAGCGTCGAAAAAGATGTTTAAAAAATTAATTTTTAACATGTTAAGTTAAATTTTTAAGAGTGTTCCCCGGTTCCCCACTTTTTTAGTGTTCCCCAATGAACCTCACACTATATATATATATATATATATATATATATATATATATATGGTTATCATTAAATTCCCTTATTTATAATTTCTATAATCATCAAAATAGGGTGAATTTATTAGCATTAACATGTATGCGTCCTTAAAGGAACATTTGTCTTAGTGGTTAAGTATTGTGTTCAACAATGGAGATTATGAGTTCATATCCTAGAAAATCTAGGAATTGTTGTTAAAAAAAATGTATGCTAACGAGTTTGTTTGATAACCTTTAGAACAGCATAGTCATTACTCTTTGTATTCGGCAGATGGATTCACTTTAGAATAGCTTAGTCCTACTCCTTTATATTCAACATGTGGATTCTTACCATGCGTATGCTAATCGATGTTGAGCACATAACCGAATCTATTTTGGTTTTATGCATCACATGCTTTTTATTAGGTTATTTACTATTGTTTATTTTTTTCTCTTTACTTCACTATCATGTCATAAAGTAACTACAAAATCATCACACCATGTTCATTCACTTTTTTTCACTCTCTCTTTATGGTTTTACTAGTTTTCATCACACCACAATCATTTTTCAATCATCATTGCCCATTTATTTAAATCTTATTTTTTATATAAACTAAATTAAATAAACAAACTAAAAAATGCAATTAATTTGTAATGATACCAATACCAACTACTGAGAATATTAACATGGATCATTGTAACACCCTAGGCAAATCCCACATCGGTCGTGGCTAGGAGAGATCCCTGGTTCATAAGTGATCCAAGGCCTCATATATCACCAACGTGTTTTGGACTTAGTTGACTGTGTAGCACATGAAAACTCCACAGTTAAGCATGTTCAGGTGGGAGTAGTAGTAGGATGGGTATGAAACGACTCGCTTTTGTAACTTTCCTTATTTAGAAAGTTTGTTTCATACTTATATTTTTGGAAACTTGTAATCTTTTGTAATCGTATTTCGTTTCAAATCATTGTAATCCGAGGCTTTAATCGTAATAAAACTGATCATTTTATAAGAATTATACATTGATTATTCATACTTATTTGTCATTTGATTTATTCACATACTTGATACATGTTCATCATTTTCGTAAACACATACGTATTTCACCTACAACCTATCATAAATACATGTTTTTATACTCATTATACATATAAATACTTGGTTACACACTCACAATACTTGAGTTATGCTTTAATACTTAATTCATACTTAATTACATGTTCTTTATGCAAGTTATACCATAAAACATCAAACATATCAAGCTATAGGGACTAAAGTTGTCAAACAATGAAAGAGTACACAGGCAGAGGCGCTACGCGGACCCCCCCTCTTAACCTACGCGCAACGTCTAGGTCCCCAATCCGCAGAAACCTCACGAGATTGGCCAACTTTTAACCATATTTCTCACCCAGTCACTTATAATCTTCATTAAACACCCAAACCTAATTACTCACTATATATACAACCTTTCTAACACTCTTTTACACTTTCCAAACTCATTTAAACACTCAAATCACTCTCATAATCTCTGGAATTGCAAGCACAAGGCATAAAACCTTCAAGTGCAAAAGTGAGTCTAAACTCACTTTTCATCAACTTTCTTCACTATTTCTTCTTCCATAAAAGCTTAGAACACCTCTAAGAATGTTTCCACAAGTTTACCATGGTAAACCAAGGTGGAACAACACCATTTTGAGGTCCAAACTTTCTGTTGTGGAGGAAACTTTTGTTAACTTTCTATAAACTCAACTTTTCTACTTGAATCTCATACCTAAACCCATCCATGGTTGTGGAACTTGTTAGAGTTTGATTCTTACAAGTTTAGAGGTACAAACAACCTCTAAAATTTCTGTTTTATTAGGGTTTAAGACAACCCACAAGTGTTGAAGTCACATAAGTCTACCATAACTCATATGGCAAGACTTATGTTTGATGCAAGTGTGAACTTGGATGCTTTGGCTATCCTAATTTGTTCCACACATCACTTGATGTTTTATTTGATTAACTCAAGTAGCTTTCTAGTTTCAAAGTAACAGAACCCCGTCTAGCCTCCAACACTTAGTTAACTCTTTCCATGTTGTAATGGTTCACCCGGGTTAGGTCTTACTTATGATGATAACCGGGTTATGGTTATTCGTCATAAACTTAGGCTACTTTATCTACGAATCTAAGTCTCTCGTTATTGATTCTAATGGGCAAACTAGGACCTATGAAATCACATACAACTAAGTGTCAAAAACGAGTACTTAGACTAGATAATACTTTTATGCATATATACTTTTTATACTTTAAATTCCAATCCGAATCTTCCGTTCAATTCCGTTACTCACACACCTTCGTTTACCCCATGAATAACAAGAATTTTAGGGAACTAAGAAACTATATATAAATGTAACTAGGTCGGCTCAAGGGGAGTGAAATAAAGCAAAGGCTTTGGACTTTCACTTTCCTAGGGCCTCAAATTCTAACAACAATATATTATATCTAGGTGATTTTGGCTTTAAGATTGTTGACATTGAGGTTAATAATCTATAATTATGCATACATAAAGATGATATATGAATAATAGGATTTAAAACAATTTTCTTTTTCTTTCTTTTTTTACGAAAAAGACCTCAATTTTGTTATTTGCTTTGGGCCATAAAAAATTTGAGCCGGACATTAACTATCATTGTACATTTAACTTTAAACTTATCTTCTTGTATGTAAAACTTTTGAACTCTTGTTAGCCCCCCCGTAATGGGGCGTTTTTTTTTTTAAATTAAAAAAAAAACGCCGGAAAACGCCTAGACCTCCACTACATAGGGCGTTACCGGGCGTTTTTTTTGAAAAAATTTTGCTCTCGCGTTATATTTAAAACGCTCAAAACAATTTTGAATAATTCCCCATCTTTGAATAATGCCCCACTTTTCTGACATAGTTTTGTGTGTGGCCAATGGGAAGGAGTATAGTGGGCTGACATGTCTGACCAAAAAGGTTTTTAAAAAAGTTTTTTTTTTTAATCCTTTTTAATTATTGGAATGGGCATTATTGGAATAATGCCCCACTACACCACTTTTGCTATAACGCCCAATGCTGACTAGGATGACACGTGTCGGATAATGCCCCATGATGGGGGCATTATTTTTCTTCACCACTACGGGTGGTCTTAATATAATCAACCAAACAAATAAACGCACCCATTTTTACATATATAAAAAATTATTAGGGGAGGATAAGAAAAGTGAAATGAGGGCAAACGTTTTTTCTATCAATGGAAAGAGAAACTCCTCCCGCTAAAACACTTCGGACTTTTAGAAAATCTTTTTTTTTTTATATTAAAAATACAAATTATCTTTTTTTTTTATTAAAATACAAGTTATAATGCTCACCATTTTATAAATTATAAAAGGTTGGATATGTACAATAGCAAAAGTTAAAATTTCTGCATATTAAAATAAGTTCCAAAATCAATATATAACTCAATCGTCACTAATCTTGAAAATAACATATACATTTAGATATTAGAAGTTAACTGATACAAGTAACCGAAATTAAAAAAATAAAAATAAATACAAGCAAGTTGCTAGGTGTATCTTGGCCAATCATTTGTCATATATATAACTTAAAACCAAAGTTTAAAAACATGTAACTTAAAAATATGAAAATCACTTCAAAACCGTTCAACCAATCAATTAATTATATAGTTGGGTGGGCCATCCCACTTCTCAACGTCAATTTTCCTTTATAACCCATTTCAAAATCCAACCAACCATTCAGTACCCGATTGGGCTCTCCGACCCAAACCCGCCACGGGTTGGGCCACCGGGCATGCCTCCACCACCCGCTATGCCGCCGTCATCCTCCGCCCTCTACAAACAAAAATCATGGTCACCGGACGTTCACCGGAACGAGGAGTGGATGCGGCGGAAGGGGAACCATCTTCACCGTGGTCGCCGGAAAAGCAAAAGCGTCACCGATGAAGATATCGATGAGCTCAAAGCTTGTTTCGAGCTCGGGTTCGGGTTTGATCATTCTTCGCCCGAACCCGATGACCGGCTTTCTACTACTTTTCCCGCGTTGGGATTTTATTATGCGGTGAACAAGCAATATTATGATACTATGTCCAAATCTTCATCGGTTTCGTCATCGTCGTCTTCTTCTTCTTCGGTTTCGGATCCGGATTTATCTTCTCCATCAAGAAGCCCTCTTACTATAATTAATCGTGGTAATTACTTTTATTTTCACAACGAGCATCCTGTTCTGCCCTAGAAGAATATTTCTGGAGCAGAACAGGATGTTTAGAAATAACAATGCTTAGATTGTGTGAATTATTACCGGAGCAGAATAGGATGTTACGTTTACAAATAACATCTTGTTCTGCTCGAATAAAATAAACATCTTGTTTAGCTCGAGTGACATGTGACTCGAGTATAGTATAACAAGATGTTTTGGTATCATAACTGATTTTGGATAAGTTTTGGTTACCATTTTATGATTTGTGGATGATTGTATGATGTGAAGGGGATAATCCGCAAACGGTGAAAACAAGATTGAGACAATGGGCGCAAGTTGTTGCATGTTCGGTAAGGCTATCGTCATCATCATCATGAAAAACAAAAGAATATACCAACCATGGTTAGATCAGCTAACCCAAGAGAGTAGTTTAAAGAAAGTTTGGACCGACAAAGAGCAAAGCTTTGTTTGATTTCTAAGATATTTTCTTCTTTTAATGTCATAATTAATGATGTGAATGTGAACCCCTCATCTTGCTTTTCAAAAGTATTAATGTTTTGTGTGTATTTCCAATTTATAGAATGTTTTCTTGTGAAAAGAAACTTCTAGGTTTTTTCCTTGTGTTTGGAGAACCAATTTGGATATTTTAAGCGTGTAATAACATTGTTGACAAAAAAAAAAAAAAAAAAAAAAAATTGATGATTGATGGTGATGCAACTTGTTTCTTATTGGAGTTGAAAGACTTCAAATAAGATGTTAACTTTTTGTCACGGATTTGAAGTAAATCTTTCCAATTTAGATGAAGGGTATCACATGTCAAATTGTCATAATGAATTAACACTAGTTGTTAAATCATAGTGAACTAATAAGATGTGTCAAGATAAGAAAGAATTATATGAATTGTTCTAGGTGTTATGTTTGTTTCCTTGGTATAAATTCGTTCTTGCACACCTTGTTAAATTTGTCTATAGTTTCCAATACTCGTTTTCTATGTGTTATATACGAGTCTGACACTTGAGTGATGCCGATTCATCAAATAGTTTTGAAAGGTCGTAGAAGTGTAAACGGGTCGAGTTGAGCTCTAGCTTAGGTTGCTTAGTTTAGTAGAGCTCGAGCTCGTCTCGTTTTTAGTTTTATCTTCAATGCTTGAGCTCGACTCGTGAAAAACTTTTGAAGCTCAGACTCTTAATTAACTGATTTATATCCTTATATATCTATTTGTAAAAGGATGAGCATTATTATATTTATATAAATATCAAGTACAATAGATAAGCTTCAGCTTGACTTGTTTATTAAAACAAACTTATATTTATGCTCGATTTTGTTTAAATTCAACTGATCGATTGAAACGTTAAATAAGCCGATTACTAGCAACTAACGTTCGGTTGTAAAGAGGACTACTTGGGGTTCACGGTTCAGCTTGAAACCGTGAAATTGGCTAAACCGGTCACCGGTTTGGTTTCACGGTCGGTTTTCTTTATTAACTTTCGGTCGGTTGGTTTCAAAACTTTCAAACCGTAAATGACGGTTTGGTTTACGGTTTCAGAAATCTCAAACCGTATAAAACCGGACTGAACTGTAAAATTAAAATATATTATAGTTTTTTTATATTTAATTTGTATTTTATATATTTGATCATTTGTATTTTATATGCTTGCACTTTCACTTTTAGTTCGCATCCAATTATTGCGTCATAACCATATGTTGTTTTTAATGTGCTTTGACTATACTAACTTTCCGACCCATGTAATTTGTCGAACGATGCACTGATATAATGAATGACCATTAGCTTTGAAATCTTGAATGCAAAAACACCTTGAAGCAAAAACACAAAGAAAAAAGAAATAAAAAACACCATTGAAGCATGGACCATGAGCTTAAATGCTCTAATTTACATAAAAGAGTTAAGTACCATTTACGTCCATGTGGTTTGTTCACTTTTACCATTTCAAGTCAAATTTCAAAATTGTACCATTTTCCACCCTAATATTCTCGAAACGTGTCATTTCAGTCCAAAAAACTAACTCAAGTTAAAAAAACTCAATTAGCTTAGGGGTAAAATGGTTATTTTACAAAGTGGTTTGGAGGTTGATGCACGGTGAAGGGTATGTAAAACCTCCGAACCACTATGCAAAATGATCATTTTACCCTTGATCTAATTGAGTTTTTTAACTGGGGGTTAGATTTTTGGACTGAAATGACACGTTTCGAGAATGTCAGCGAGGAAAATGATACAATTTTGAAATTTGGTCTGAAATGACAAAAGTGGACAAACCACAGGGACGTAAATGACACTTAACTCTTACATAAAATAAAGAGTTAACTGTCATTTTCGTCCCTTTGGTTTGATGGAAAATGTTATTTTAGTCTAAAAAAAATTGTGCCATTTCCGTTCCCAACATTTTTGAAACGTGATACTTCAGTCGAAAAAGATAACGCCCATTAAAAACGTTGAGGACGGAACTGGGGCAAGACGTTATCTTTTTGAACTAAAGTGGCACGTTTCAGAAATGTTGAGGACGGAACTGACACAAATTTTTTTTTTACTGAAGTGACATTTTCCACCAAACCATAAGAACGAAAACGACAGTTAACTCTAAAATAAAATAAAATACAAGAACGTGAACACCGATACTAAGTGGTTTGGTCATTTTAAGGAATAGAAAGTCGAAAGGAGGGCACTATCATCGTATAATTGAGGAGTTTGGGCTTTAAATAACTCGCAAAGTACACATGGGCCCAAGTCTAGCTTCCAGTACGTCCAGACAGAGAGTAGAGTACCTCTACTATCTATGAAGACTCAAAACCAGTTGGTCCGACCTGGTTAGAGCTGAGCTTCAGATGACCTAGCAAAAACCTGCAAGATCACAAGGAAACAAGCACAGCGTTAGCCTCGTCACAGGGAGGGGGGCCTCTCTGTGACCAAGCTCGGGCGTGAGAATAAGTATTTGTGAGGAAGAAATAGGTCAGGGAGAGAGAGAGGAGAGTTTAGAGAGAGAAAGTAGCGATTACCCCTTGCTGGAAGTCTTGGTGGGGTATTTATAGTTTTTGGGTGTGCTGACGTGGCGAGTTAGTTAGGGTCGGACCAGTCATTATCATGGCGGTTATGGAAGTGGGGCCCAGTTAGTTACACCGCACCAATGTATCTGTCCGTTCCGTCTATGGCGAGAGGTGCGGTCCGACCTTGATGTGCTATAGTTTGGTTCTATTTTTGGCGATGATTCGGTCCGATCAAGGACGTATCCTCATCAAGTCCCCCTAGTTCGTAGCGTTTCTTAGATAAAAGCTTCGAACTATAATGGCGTAACTTTGGTGGTCTGAATCCCTGATTTGTCGTTTTGTTGAATTTTTTGAATTTTATATTTTTGGGCGGTGACCTATTGCTGGGTGACCGACGGTCACTTTATTTTTCCCGCTTGATGTGACGCTTGATATGCGTCAGCTGTCATGACGTGTCAACCCTTGATTGGTTGCCTTAAGGCGGTTTCTATCTCTATAAAAACGGGAGAAAAAGTAATTTTTGGTTTTACTTTTTACTTCATCTTCTCCATTTCCTTGTCTGAGCCGAAACTATTCGTTGATTAGGTTAGTACCCTTCTTTTTAGCATGTCGAACAAAAGCAATCTATCCGGTTGCTTCAATATTTTGAATAAAAATGGTTTACAGTGGTACATAGATACATACGCGATTCCCGCCTCATTGCACCCTGTTCTCCCCGAAAAGGATACGCCTATTTATCCTTTCGTACCGGGGAAAATAGGGATTTATACTCGCCTTTTCGATTACTGCAACTATCGTCTTCCTCTGACGAAGTTCTTGATCGAAGTTCTTTTATTTCACGAGGTTCATCTTTCTCAAATGAACCCCTTCGGCCTTGCCAAGGTGTGTCACTTTGAGTTAGCGTGTCGTGGTTTAGGATCCGACCCGGATTTGGATGTGTTCCGGGCTTTTTACAAGTTGAATCGGTCCGGTAGCTGGTACACCTTCGAAGTTAGGGACAAAAATTCTTGTTGTTATACGTGGATTACTACCAGTATAAAGGATTGGAAAGACCACTTCTTCTTGGTTGATGACCGATGCGTTCCGGAGTTTATGACGTGGAGATTGAAGAAGTCGCGCCTTCCACCCCCCTTCCTGAAGACTTCGAATACGATAGAGATTTATATGCGAACTTGATCAAAGAAGCCGGACGCATACAGAAGTATCCGTAACACATCCTCGTCATGGGGCGGATCAGCACGATCTGGACCGAACCAGAGTGGTATCCTACCCTCAAGTGGAACAAAAAGGGTTAGTTGTGTGGTGTTTCTCAAATTCATTTTGATTATTTTGTTCGTTTGCAAGTCTTATATCGCGACGGACTATAGATATTATTTGTTGTTTGCTTTTGTGCAACTATGGGTTTGAAAGAAGCCTTGAGGCTAAAATCCTTTGAGTCCAAGGAGTTTGATATCCGAGCTACTAGGACGCCGAAAGGTGATCCTCCGTATCTAAGCGTTGTGCAAGAGAATCTTTATCAAATTCGGGAACCCGGGGCTCTGGGTAATCAGGGAGATTCAGCCGGTCAAGGAGGTTCAGGTTCGGCTCCTGCGGCGCAAATAGCGGATACTGTTCCGGCCCAGGCTGCGGTGGTGGTTGGTGGTGAAAAGGGCAAGAAGACCAGCTCGAGCGGGACGAAAGGGTCCGGTTCCAAGTTTGTGATTGAAGATGAGGGGGTACACGTTTCTATCGAGGATGAGGGAGTGCATGCTGGAGGGGTAGAAGAGGGTGGTGATGACGATGATGACGATGAAGAGGAGCTTCCCCAGGCTAGTTTGAAAAGAAAACGGACTATTTCTTCTAAGTCCGGTCCGAAACCTAAGCAAGTGAAGAAGAAGAAAATAGACTTCAAAACCATCACGCTAGATGATGAGGACGATCAAGTTACCGAATTTTCTGCTGTCGGAGGTGTATTGGAGAATTTAGATGCCCATCTTCATGGGGGTCGTACCCCAAGGGACCATTCGGTACATATTCCGCCGAGCCCATTGTCTTTTGGAGGGGGAGCTACCAAGGTTATTACAGACGTCCATATGTCCGATCCTTTGTTTTTCAAGAAAACCGAACCTTCTCCTTCGGGTAAGCCTACCACGGGGGTTGCTTCTAATGTGTCAAGGCCGAGCCCCAAACCAATTGATGGTGGGGATAGTGCCTCTTCCTCCCCTTTATGGTATAACACTGAAGATGTTTTCTTATCCCGGGAGCTAGGTTCGGGCGGCGTTGAGGACATGGATTCGGCTCGAGCGTTGGAGAAGTATGTTCCGGAGTGGTCGTTGACGAATAAGGATAGGATTGTGGACGCTCTGTCGGCGAAGATGGCATTATTTCACTTGGGGACTCCGGCTGTGCATTCTCATTATCGGAAGATGAGTGGCCCGGAGCTTGGGAATGCCCTAATGCTGAATCAAGCCCAGTCGAATTCTTTGGTGGTAGAGACTTATAAACGTTGGATCGAGTCGGAGTCAACTTGCCGCAAGCTTCATCGTGAAGTTGCTAGTTTAAAAACTGAAGACAATGTTCGGTCGAAGACAAAACAAGAGTTAGCTTCCCTCCGATCTCAAATTGATCGTTTAAAGGAGTAGGTCTTGGAGGCGAAATAAGTTAATAAATCTTCTCAGGCTCGGCTGCGGCTGCCTATGAAGCTCGAGACAAATCCCTTCAAGACTTAGAGGCTCTCAAGACGAAATTTAGCGATCTGGAGAGGAAATTATCCAGTGCGGAGAAGAGGCATGCGGCCGAACTGAAGGAAATGCAAACTTCTTATGACCAGCTTCTGGCCGATCACCATCGTCTGATAAGCGGCACGTTTGAAATTTATTTTCTAATGCTTACTTTTCTTGCTAATGAAATCCTGTCGTTCTTCAGATAAGGATGAAATTGAAAGGGCTCGTGACAGGGCGATCGAATCACACACCGCGATAATCGATGAAGCAAAAAGCATGTCAACACGCTGTGATGGTGAAATGGTCGAGTTATATGCCCAGGTATTGGAGCTTATGTTAACCAAACAATGGTTCTTGACGGATGGGATCGCATGGGTGGTCAAACTAGTGCATCAAAGCCCAGAGTTGGAGAAGGTGGTTGCCGACTTAGTGAACAATGTCAATGCGGTCGGAGTGAATGAGGGGATTAAGCATGGTTTCAAAGCGGCCCACGACTCGGTCCGTTCTGCCGAAGAGGTTCCAGGGTACGACAAGGGAGCTGAGGATGCGCTAAACGCCGCGATAAAGGCTTTTGATAACTTCCACATCTCCGTTCTTGGGAAGGTGGCGGAACTGGTGGATAAACCCTTGTCCGTCATCAAACAGAAGAGTCAGCTTCCCATCGTAAAGGATGATTATGAAGCTTGAAATTTGGTTTTAACAGTCGTACAACGTTTTACTGTTATTGTGGCTTGTAATCGCACAATTTTAAACTTTTCTTTTGGCATGTAACCGTACAGTTTATCTTTTTCGTTTGTGGTATCTGACTGATATGTTTATCTTGCTTCGCATGAAATCATCATTTTGATAAAAGGTATTCATTCCTGGCTACTTAGTTTTTAGTTTGCGTCCAAACTTCACTGTTCGACCAGGTTTTTCTTGGTTCACTTTGGTGACTGAGTTTTAGCAAGAAGTTTTTTGTTGACTTTCTTTGCTTAGTAGATTTTTGTAGTCGGACCAAACTAGGTACGGACCGTTTGCTTAATAGATTTTACTATTTTTGGAACTATTTAAGCCTTCTCGATCGGCGCGAGGCATGGGTCGAGGCCCGTTTGTGCACATTTTTTTTTGATATCGTTCGAACTTATACATATGCTATGCTTTATACTTAAAAAAAAGTACAGATCGCTTTATTTGATTACTTAATCATAGATCCGGGGAAAACCCTCCCGGTTACATGGAAATCAAAGATTTGTTCGGGGTATTACCCTCCCGACTTACATATGGAAATTGAAAATAAAATAGGAAATAGCGATCTTTTTTGGCCGAGTCTGGCTGTTTACATGAAACATTTCTTCAGATGTACCCCGTTCCACGTCCTGGGGACTGGGGTTCCATCAATTTTCTCCAACACGTACAAGCCTTTTTCACTAGCCTCTTTGACTCGGTACGGTCCTTCCCACTTTGGGGTTAGCTTGCCAGGAGCTTCGACGCGGCTCGCATCATTGCTTCGGAGCACATAGTCTCCGACCTTGAACTTGTAGAGCTTGGCACGGGCGTTATAGTATTTCTCGATCTTCTTTTTGTATCGGGCTTCTTTGATCGTTGCGATGCTCCGGCGCTCTTCTAGCAGATCAAGATTGGATCAGAGCTCACGCTCATTTTCCTCCCAAGTTTTACACCTTTGGTTTGGGAGTCCGATCTCTGCGGGGATCACGGCCTCTGTGCCGTATGTAAGACTGAACGGTGTTTCCCCGTTACTGGTCTTGTGTAACGTTCGGTGAGCCCTCAACACGTTCGGTAATTCGTCTGCCCAACCTTTGCCTTCGCAACCAAGCCTTCTCTTCATCCCATCAACAATTCTTCGATTTATCTGCTCGACTTGCCCGTTCTCTTGGGGGTGGGCAACCGAGGAAAAGACTTGGTTAATCTTTAAGTTTTCGCACCAGCGTTTGAGCGGGTTTTCCGCCAATTGCTTTGCATTGTCGCTTACAATATAGAGTGGAAGACCAAAACGGCACACGATTTGTTCCCAAAAGAATCTCTTTACATTGTAGCCGGAGATGATTGTAAACGGTCGAGCTTCCACCCATTTGGTGAAATAATCTACTGCGACTAGCAAGTATTGGGCGCTTCCGCTCGATCATGGAAAAGGACCGACTATGTCGACGCCCCATTTTTGAAAGGGCCAGGCCGCGGTTATTGGGATCATCTCGTTCTTAGCTCGAAGGCTTATTGGTGCATGCTTTTGGCACTCATCACATTGCTGGAGCTCCTTAACTGCACTCTTGTGCATCCCGGGTCAGTAATACCCCGCATTTTTTACCTTTGTCACGATCATCTTTGGTCCGGCATGAATACCGCAAATGCCATAGTGTATTTCCCTGATAATATAACTGGCTTTCTCCGGGTCGAGACATTTTAGCAGAGGCCCGAGGAAAGTCTTTCGGTATAACCCTCCTTCTTGTATCTGGTATTGAAGAGAGTTGATTTGGATCTTTCTCGCCTCTGCTTTATCGACCGGTAGAACATCATGCACCAAGTAGTTGATTATAGGCGTCATCTATGTTTGCGACGGAGCTTCTACTTGCATAACCTGCGGAGTCGCAATTGAAGGTGCAGTTAAAACTTCCACCCTCACCTCTTTGGCTAGGTGACTAAATGACACTGACGCCAACTTGCTCAATGCATCGGCCTTTTTGTTTTTGCTACGGGGAACGTGCTCGACTTTACATGTTTCGAATGATGCCATAACTTGCTTCACCTGTTCGAGATATTCGATCATGTTAGCTTCCCTTGCCTCGTATTCTCCGTTCACTTGATTTGCTACGAGCAACGAATCTACGTGGGCTACGACGTTTCTTGCTCCTACTTTCAACGCCAAACGCAGACTAGCTAAGAGGGCCTCGTATTCGGCTTCGTTATTTGAACTCTTGAATTCTAATCGGAGCGCATACGTCATATCCGTACCATCTGGATCGGTAAGAATTAGGCCCGCTCCCTATCCTTCGGCGCTTGAAGTCCCGTCTGTATACAGAGACCAAGGCTTCTCTGGAGTTTTCTCGATTTCTTGCATTCCCTTATCCTCCGGTATCTCTACTAAGAAATCAGCTATCACCTGCCCTTTTAACGGACCTTTGGATCTGAAGGTGATATTGAATGCGCCCAGCTCGATTGCCCATTTTGCCATTCGACCTGAAACTTCAGGTCGTCGGAGAACATGCTGGATTCTTTGATCAGTTCGTACCTCGATCGGGTGGGCTTGAAAGTATCGGCGAAGTCTTCTCGAAGCATGGACTAGTGCTAGCGCTAGCTTTTCCAAGTTTGAGTATCTTGTTTCATAATCCTTCAACGTTCGGCTTACATAGTAGATAGGAATTTGGGCTCCAGTTTGGTGGGCGACTAGTACTGCGCTGATTGCACCGAATGATGTAGCTAAATAGACCGTTAGTACCTCGTCTTTTTCTGGCACGGTGAGGGTCGGCAAGGTGCCAAGATAAGCTTTGAGCTCTTCGAAGGCTCGTGCGGCTTCTTCGGTCCATTTAAACTCCGATCTAAAGCTCTTTCTGAGTACGTCCATGAGCGGGAGTGATCTGTCTGCTGCTTTTGACAAGAACCGATGGAGGGCGGCCAATCGTCCATTTAGGGACTGGATCTCTTTTACCGATGTCGGAGGTTTCATTGTAAGAACAACATCAATCTTGTCTGGGTTGGCTCGCAGGCCTTTTGACCCGACCATGACTCCCAGAAACTTACCTTTTTCTACCCCAAACGTACACTTTTTGGGGTTTAACTTCATGTTGATGCTTCGGAGTCAGGTAAACGTTTCAAGTATGTCTTTTAGCATGGCGGCTTCATCGTGACTTTTGATCACGATATCGTCAACATATACCTCTATGTTTCGCTCAATCTGATCTTTGAAAGCTTTGCTCATTAAACGCTGATATGTAGCACCGGCGTTTTTTAAACCGAACGGCATCTTTGTAAAGCAATACACCCCTTCATTAGTGACAAAGGCTGTCTTATCCTCATCTTCGACTGCCATTTGTATCTGGTGGTATCCCTTGTAGGCGTCTAAAAAACACTTCAACCTGAACGTGGCAACGGAATCGATCTTCTCATCGATCTCTGGTAACGGAAAACAATCTTTCGGGCACGCATCATTTAGATCGGTGAAGTCAATGCACATTCTCCATGAGTTATCCTTTTTCCGCACCATAACGGGATTCAACACCCACGTTTGATACCTGACTTCTCGAATGATTCCGGCGTCTAAGAGACTCTTCACATCTTTTGCAATTGCCTTGGCTCGATCCGGCGCCATATGCCTTTTTCTTTGAGCTATTGGTTTGATTGATTCTTTTATGTTCAGATGATGTTGTGCCATAGACCTAGGGACACCTTGCATATCGGAATGCTTCCATGCAAAGACATCGATTGAGTTGCTTAGTAATTCCCATAAAAGCTTCTTTGTTCGTTTTGGGAGTTGAGCGCCGATAGCTACTTGCTGTTCGGGGAAATCCGGATTGATCGCCTAGAGTTCCGTAGGCACTTCGGACTTTTTGGAGCTCGTTTCCGCTGCATGTCTTACTTCGGCAACAAACGAGTTTGATTCGGAAAAAATAGTGGCGACTCCGGCCTCGGTGGGGAATTTTATGGCTCCATGTATCGTCGAACTGATTGCCCCAAGAGCTCGCAACCCGGGTCGTCCGAGTATTATGTTATGCGACGAGTGAGTTCCAACAACCAGAAAGGTTAGTTGAACAGTTCTACTTTTATCATCATCATTGAAATTGGTCGGAAGGGTAATCTGCCCTATTGGACGGACCACTTCTCCCGAAAAACTTATCTGAGGGGTGGAGACTTCAATCAACCTCTTCTTCGTTTGGGGGTTCAGCTGCTGGAAGCATTGCAGATACATGATTTCAAAGGCGCTTCCTCCGTCTACATATATTCGTCGGACAAGGTGTCCGGCGACGACGGCCGATATTGTGATTGGTCCGTCTCGGGCATCATTTGGATCGATCGGTGGGAAGTATGTTGGTTGATGCATCCACGCTGCCATATGTTGGTTCGATCGCTTTACCCCTCTTGATTCGGTCGACCGGATCATATTGATTCCGGGCTCGGTGTTTCGATTATCGATTGCTGCCGCAGATTTCTTCCCATCTTTTACTTCTTTCACAAGATGAGAGAGTTTACCGGATCGTACAGCCTTTTCGATTTCTTGCTTCAGAGCCCAACATTCATCAGTCGTATGGCCCTTGTCTCGGTGATATTCACAATATTTCTTGGAGTGCTTATCTGAGGTAGGTCGCTGTTTCGACGGCGTAGGGAACCGGGTAGTTTCCGTACTAAGAATTTCACTCGGCGATTTTGTGAGTTCGGAGAAGGTGTTAAAACGCATGTTTCCGGTTCAGAAACTGCTTCGATCTGACTTCTGATACGGACCACGACTTCTATTCCAACTGCTGCTTCTATCTTTTGGTGGTGACGCGTTCCGTCTCCACGATGTGGTTCGAGCCTTGGCATTTCTTGCTGTTGTTTCGTTCGGTTGACCGCAGACACTCTTTCCCCGAACGAAGGCTCGAGCTCGCTCCATAAGTATCTCTATGGTTTTTGGAAGATCTTCATGGAGCTTTTCCACAAGCTGATTGTTTCGAACTCCGTGACAAAAACCTGAAACTCGGAGCTGATCAACCGCTCCCCTTATCTGCATGCTTTCTCGGTTGAAACGATCAATAAAATCTCCACAGATTCCCCATCGCGGCGCTTTATATGGTGAACCTCGGTAATGTCTTTTTTGCAGCGTCTCTGCTGGCAGAAGTTTTGCAAGAATATACACCGGAAATCCTCAAAGTGATCAATCGATCCTTCTGGCAACCCATCGAACCAAACTCTTGCCGATCCGGTGAGAGTTTGAGCGAACATGAGACACCAAGCTGGCATAGGCCATTGTTCGACCTTAGCTGCTCCGGCGAATGCAAACATGTGGTCGTCCGGGTCGGATGTGCCATCATAGAATTTCAACGTGGGGGGCATTTTTAACTTGGCCGGAAGCGGGGCATTGACGATCCGCAGCGTGAACTTCGACTGAGAAGTCATAGACGTGGGGTGATACGGCATGATGAGCTCCTGATCTTGAGGGTTTAAACCCATAGATCCCTGGCGAAACAGGTCGTTGAGACCGTTATTCATTGGAGCACTTGTAAACGAAGAAAATTGTGCAACACATGTTATGGGAGTGGAGATTATAGGACTTACCTTAGATCCAGAGGTGAAAGTTCCAATGGAGACGGGGTTACCCCCTGGATAGACGCTGCTGAACAGGTTCGTTCGGAGACTCTGCAACATCTCTTCCCGCTGTTGTTGCTGCTGTAATTGTCGCAATAGATCAGCATTCCGTAAAAGGAAAGCGTTGTCAAAGTTAGGTAATGGCGTGGTGACTGGAGCAGTAACAGACAGTGTGGTGATGGAGCTGCTGCCTACAGAATTTGCAGGTGGAGGTACTGATGCTGATCCTATCGGAGCCGCTGCGGTAGCAACTGCTGTTGAGGCAGTTGTAGAGGCGGCGTTTCCTTCCCAGATATCGTTGTAAGATGGGAAAGTGTTTGTAGGAGCAGCTGTTGTGGAATCCATGACTTGGAATAAGCAGAATTAGCAAAGTGAATTGAGTGAATTCGAGGGGATGGCGCCACTGAAGACTCAAAACCAGTTGGTCCGACCTGGTTAGAGCTGAGCTTCAGATGACCTAGCAAAAACCTGCAAGATCACAAGGAAACAAGCACACCGTTAGCCTCGTCACAGGGAGGGGGGCCTCTCTGTGACCAAGCTCGGGCGTGAGAATAAGTATGTGAGGAAGAAATAGGTCAGGGAGAGAGAGAGAGAGAGGAGAGTTTAGAGAGAGAAAGTAGCGATTACCCCTTGCTGGAAGTCTTGGTGGGGTATTTATAGTTTTTGGGTGTGCTGACGTGGCGAGTTAGTTAGGGTCGGACCAGTCATTATCATGGCGGTTATGGAAGTGGGGCCCAGTTAGTTACACCGCACCAATGTATCTGTCCGTTCCGTCTATGGCGAGAGGTGCGGTCCGACCTTGATGTGCTATAGTTTGGTTCTATTTTTGGCGATGATTCGATTCGATCAAGGACGTATCCTCATCAATCTACAAATATCATTGTTGATTTATTGTGTTTCAATTGGAGCATACCTTTTAATTGTTGACTTGTATCTTATTGGGTCTTCGTGATGCAACTTGTGAATAGAAGTGCACAAATCCGATTTCCTTTAATATCTGGTTCCGGGTATAGAACCGGTTTCGAGTAAGATCGGGTATTGGAAAAGCGAGTATTGAGAGAAACCAGGGTTCGGGTACGTGTATTAGGAAAAAACCATACCCTATGTACCCGGGTAAGGTATGACCGGGTTCGGCTATAACCGGGTATTAATACTTGGTTATAAAAAATAAGTTTTTTTTTAATTTGGTTTGTAATTAGTAAAAATAATTAACAATCACATAAATTCACTAAAAAATCGGGTATAAAAAAACAGGCATCGAGTATGGGGTATAACTATTTTTGGGTATAAATCGGGTAAGGGCATTGAACTCAAAATGTATACCCTATCCATACCCTACGGGTAGGGTCGGGTTCATTTACGGGTATAAAATACCCAGGTACAAAATAACCGGTTCGGATTTTTTCCCATGTCTGGTTCCGGATTTTTTGTGCGCCTCTATTTGTGAAGAATCATTAAAATGGGCAGGAACTCCGGATTACAGAATTTCATTCATGTTTACGGATAACGGAAGAGGCCCACCAAAGTCCAATAGGACACAAAAACCATTGTCACCTTTTTTTGTGGAGTTGGGCTAAAGAACACATTAGCCCAAGTTTCGATCCTCAACAGAAATCTTATATACATGTTTTTTTAACACACGTTAGCCCAAGTTTAGATCTTCAACAGAAATCTTGTATATTTCTAGGCTTTCACAGTTTTGGTTTGTATATTCATAATGATACCATGAGCGCTTTAGGGCGTCCTCAAGATATGTTTTCAGATACCGTTATCCAATTACAGCCTGTCTTTGCTCAATGGATACAAAACACCCACGCTTTAGCACCTGGTGCTACGGCTCCTGGTGTGATAGCAAACACCAGTTTAACTTGGGGGGTATGTTTGTTTAAAGTTGATCTTATAATATTAATAGTTGACATTTTGTTACATATAATAAACATATAGATATTAATAAAGACTGGCTTTTATTTAGGGTTATTGGATTTTACTAATCCTAAGTTTCACCAGTTGGCCGATAATAATCCCAACTTTAAAAATTTCCTTCAATAATCCAACTTGTAAAAGTTTGGCCGCCATTGATCTTTTTCTAACATAGGTGCAATTAAATCAATTAAGGAGTCTCTAGGTGTAATTGAATCTATTGAGGAGACCAAATTCTTATATGTTTGAAAAGGATCAATGACGGCCAAACTTTTACAAATTGAGATTATTGGAGGGAATTTTTAAAGTTGGGATTATTATCGGCATACTGGTGAAACTTAGGATTATTAAAATCCAATAACCCTTTTATTTACTACCAATAGAATAGAGTTAAATACATTTAAGTTCAGATAATGAATTATTTTTATGTTTTTAAAAATTATCAAGCAGAAAACTAATACATATATTATGGTTACATTAGTGCAAATAAACTTTATGAATTTTTTTTAACATAACATATATTTATCGCTATTTGGTTTATAAACCGGTCCATCCCGTGGATCAATATCAATGGTCAACAAATGCATCCTAGCATAATGTGAAATGTCTTGGCATGCATAAGTACATTGTTCCTCACTACAACTTGACTGTCATATTGTATGTACTCGGTGACAATGAACCTTAAGAATGGGAGTGGCCGTTAACATTGAAATTGTTTTTTTAGGAAATTCGTTATAAAAATGTTGAAATCTGTGATGAAAAAAATTGTGTAGGAAATTATCCCATTTTCTAGTAGTGTAGGAGACTGAAATTACTATTGTAAGACCAAGACGGCCAATGAAAACCAGTCGATAATATGAAAGCACAATTGGATGACTTACTTATGTGTGAGTGTGTCGTATCTAGCCATGCACGACAAGCAAACCAGCAATCAGGGGCGGATGTAGCATATAGTAAGGGGTGGCGTCCGCTACGGCTTGGCGTTCCGGCGGTAGTGTAAAATTAGTGTAAATTTTGGAAAAATTTGACGTTTTTTCGATTTCGTTACCGCTTATTTATAAAACGTTACGGCTTGGCGCGAATCCTAGATCCGCCACTGCCAGCAACTTGCGTTGAAGCGATACAAGTGGCTACAGGGAGGTGCTTTAACTATGTTTGCATTATTACTAGCAGCGTTAGTTGTGTAGGTAGTTTACATTCTTGTTACTTCTGTTTTTAGTGTATATAAAACACTAGGTTATCATCAGGGAATGCCTCCCGGGTAGTTTTATTTTATTACTTATTAAACATGCATACTTTTTTTTTTTAAATATGACGTATTATTTCATTAAACTTTGTTAGTACATTCTTAATTCTTAATTCTTAATACAATAATATGACATATTAATACCTTCGCTACAAGGAGTTATAAATTATTCATAAGTTAATCACGAATTGTGAACGTGTAATAAAACTTATAAACTTATTGATTGCTTATGATTCGTGTTTATTAATTCCTCTATATTAAAAATTGAAAGTTTTTTTTTAACAATTAAAAAATAAGTTAACGTATTAGACATAAAAGCTTGTTCAAAAAATTTTAACGATAAGAAATCAACACAATACTAATTAATAATAAGTGAATAGATGAATGAAAACATCAAACTCCGTAAAGGCTATTTTAGTGTGTTACTACATGTTTTAAAGGTTTTGCAACCAAAAGCTTTCATTCGCTCCGTGACCATTTGAAAACACAATGATCACCAATTGATATGTCCTCACCTCTTATCAAATCACACCAACCGATGACATTATACCTAAAGGGAACAAAAAAATTATACATACGAATATATATATATATATATATATATATATATATATTTAATAAATCAATTTATCGTATACTTAAAAAAACTACAAACCTTGTAAAGTTCAAAGTGTAGGTCCGGCTCGGAGGGTGGGCGACCGCACAAGGCCCAAACTCTCCGAGGGCCCAAAACATTTATTTATAAAAAAAAGATTTATATTAAGTATGTATGTATATATTCTGCTTCAAAATAATAAATAATTGTAGGGGTAAAATCAAACAAAAAGTTTATTTTGCTTAAGTAGGATGAGAAGACATCTTAACCATTCATTTTTTAAATCAATGGTTAAGATGAAAGTGTAGGAGAAATGAGGAGTGTAAGGGTATCTTGGGAAAATCCTATTTATGGAGTTTCTCTCTCCACATGCAAGACACATGCATATTCCACCTTCGTTTTTTTAAACGTTCATAACTTTTTTATACGACATTATTTTTTCATAAAAATTTCACCGTAAAATCGAGCGTCTTTTTATCTTTAATTTGAGTACCATATTGCTATATAAAATATGAAGACTAAAGAACTCACTAAAATGTGTTGTATTTCTATGTTGTATAACATTTTTTGTGCTAGATTTTTGTACTATATTTTGTGCTAAATTTTTTATGCTGAATTTTTGTCTTAATTTTTTTTTCTCAATTTTTTGTGCTGAATTTTTTTTGTACTACATTTTTTGCTGATTTTTTGTGCTATATTTTTTTTGTACTAAATTTTTTGTGCTAAATTTTTTTGTACTAGATTTTTTTGTTGTATTTCTAAAAAACAAAAGGGGTGCCACATGTCATTTTTACTCCTATTTATAAGGATCAAAATGCCCTTCATTCCTACTTATTAGGAGTGTCACATGTCATCATCACAATCCTTCTTAGACTACTTAGGCAAAATTCACTTTTTAGTGAATCCTTCCCCAATAATTGTATTTATTGGTTTGGTGGCTGCATTGAAAAGGGTTAGAGATGATATGCTGCTACGCAGATTCGACTCTTTCCCTAGGTTGTTTTAGTTTTTTTTTTCCTTTTATATTTTACCCCATCTTGTTTTTTCTATTTGTTTCTTTTTATTGTTTTTTAGGGGAAGAGGAATTCATACTATTATATTTTTGTTTTTTCGTTGCTGTTTTTTAATTTTCCTTTTTCTAATTTAAAACTGTAATATTTGTTATGTATTGTTTTATTGTTATGTTTATTATTTAAGTTAAATAAAATTAAAATAAGCAATTTTTAATAATTATTTAAATGTTTTTTTTCTTTTTATTATACAAAAATTAATGAAGCGAACATATTTTGGACATGCTACCACCATATTTTTGAGGGTTTTTCTTTCGTTTATTATAGCAAGTGCATCAAAACAGATAAAGTTTCCACTGTTTATAGATGTATATTTTTTACTTTTTATATATTTTTAAAAGTATTTCTATTTTAGGGCTCATTTTTTCACATATATTTATCTTTTCTTTTCAAAAGTGAGTTTTTAACTTTATATTATAGGGCCCCGTTTTACCTACTCGCTCCGGGCCCAAAATTCTTCGAGAATTTTCGAAAACGGCCCTTGTTCAAAGCAAGTTATTTATATTCATTAATAACGATTAATAAATAATTTCAATCAAACAAACAAATTGGCATGTTACATAATTGAACATCAAGAGAGACAGCTTGAAACCAGACAAAGCAACCAACATCACATAAACTTTGTAGTAGCTTGACACTTCAAAAAAATGATTGATGCTTAAAAGACTAAAACCAAAGGTGGGAAATTTTGAAAGTGTGTTCATTTAAATGGTGAGTACCTCATAATAAAAGTAAAACGTGTTTTCGTTGTGGAAACACACAATAATGTCAAAAGTACAAGATAAGGAGAAACTACAGCGGTGATGATTTCACTCTCCAGTCTTCGTCTGAAAATCAAATACCAACTATAATCTCATATCAACAGACTTAATTACATGCCAAAATTGATAACTCGTTAGATACGCATAAAAACTAACATACATGACAAACCAGTAAACTTAACATTCTGAAGCAGGTAAAATTTGCTTCAGTTTTCGAACCACTTGCCTCATGGTAGGTCTTCCGGCGACAGAATTCGCAGTGCAAAGCAAGCCCAAGTACAGCAGCTCCACAAGACCATCTTCCAAACCCGCTTCCCATAATTTGGTAGTAAAAGCCTCCTCTGCATTCCCCTCTCTATGGAGAGTCACCGCCCATGGCACGATGGTGTAACCATCTTCTCTGAAACCAATAAAAATAGACATTATATGAAATTGTGTCCTTTAAATTTAGTAGCTCAAATAAAAGGATGTGATTTAAATACTATCTCGTTTACTTCATGTAAAAGTTAAATTTATATTTTTCATCAAAACCATATTTTTGTGGTCTAAATAGAGTAAGAAAGGTCGAGTGGTGTACGCATCATGACCCTTGTTCTTATAACTACATGACTATATATTTTTTATATATTTAATAGAACGATTGGCATCTATATAATACATGTATCTATTAACTATAACCAATTCATGGAGGGGTTCTTTGCCATTAACAAAGTTCTTATCAACATTGTTGTTAACAATTAAGCCCAAAAAACAAAATTAACAAATAAAATTAACAAAAATAAATACATAATGAAACAGAAACGATAAAAGATAAAATCTTGCTTTCTAGAAATTGTAGCACAATTTCAAAGCTTCAATAACTAACTTTAACCTAAAATCAAAGGTTAAGCTTTGTCATTCAACCGAAACTTTCTTTTCAATAAAAACTTATTTTTCTTTTTCACAATAAATATATAATGAAACAGAAACGTTAAAAGATATAATCTTGCTTTCTAGAAATTGTAGCTTAATTTCAAAGTTTCAATAACTTACTTTAACCTAAAATCAAAGGTTAAGCTTTGTCATTCAACCGAAACTTTCTTTTCAATAAAAACTTATTTTCCTTTTTCATAAAAAATAAATCCCAAAAATCTACATAACAAACCAATATAGAAGAAATAATTACTTATTATTTTATTTGTAGGCATGATACACGTTCAAGAGTGTGTGACGGTCCCCATCAATATGTCCAAATCAAGCTTTTGCCTCGTCAGCAGCCTTCTACGCTTCTATGGGTCAGATTGACGAAATCAATTTCTTTTCAAAACTTCACATGGTAGCGTCCAACAAATAACGGGAAAATGTGAAAAAATAATATTCTAGTTTAATATAATGTTAAGCTATAATATAAGATATATCGTACCAGACGTGATAGAGTTCAACAAACTTGTATGATTTATACTTGGGTACACTATACGCGAGTTCATAGTTTTATTGGTAAATAGTGTTGCTAATGTTGAAAATTTTGATGATGAAATGTTGTTGTTAGAGCTTATTCTTTAAGTTATCATATCAGACCTATAGTTATCCAACTGTAGCTTTCTAAATTTACGCCTCTCTTTAGCATTGGTATAAACACCGTCAGTAGTACAAACTATAGAGTAAATAAAATTAGAAAAAAATAAACCACGCAACAATTAAAGGAACAACTTCATACATCTACAATTTATCCAACAAAAAGTCTAGAAAAACAAACAAAATTTGTCTGATTAACGTTGAATAGCTGTCGTACTTCCCATTTATACAAGTTTCAAAATAGCATATCAAATGTAAAATATTAAAACATATCCCCAATTCCTAATACCATATGTTGATATTTATCCAAGGAAGTTTATGCATTTTAAGTGGCGTTTGTATCCCTATGGAACTTAAATTGTAGTCATGAACAAAAACTTTTTTTTATCGTAATTAGTGAATTCGTGAAGCACAACTAACAAGATAAAATACCACTTTCACCATTAACAAAAGTATATTATAATTTGCACAACACTAAAAGCATATTTTGTGTTACATGTATAAGCCTTCTCACATTATATAAACTGTTTTGTAAAAAGATAAAGGTGGCTTATGATTTAATTTACGTCACAATTCACGAAATATGTTAATCCTAATTTCCAACTAAATCATTTTTTTTAAAGAATTTCCTATATTGAGTTAATTTTTGGAAGAGCAACAACGGTTGCACTGTAGAGCCAAAAAAATCTGACCAGCAAACGAAAAGATGTACTAACCGGCCGTCATTACCATGAGAATCACCATCCACTAAATAAGTAACTCCATCGTTTTCATCCAACGATTCTTCGGTTCCTTGACCTGCTATGATAACCTCTATTGTAGTATCAACATCTCCATCCACTTGTAATAACACCTAAAATTAATACAAGATAAACTACACTTAATCTCCAAAAGAGAGTAAGGTTAACTTGTTCAGGAAAACAGCCGATCCATTATCAAACAAAACCTGGCCGACAATATATAATATATAACATTATACCTGTTGAATTTTCCGCTCATCTTCACACCCGCTTCAAGCTTTGACAGTTCTAACTGATTCTGCCTTAGCAGACTTGTCGTTCGCCTTAGAAACAGCAGCATTAGTTTGATGAGACTTCACTGAAACATCAACATCTGCCTATTCAATTAACTAACAATTATTACTCTCCCGTTATAATTCAGTGCATAGTTATGGGAAGCGAAGATATATATCATCATAAATAGCTAAGATGACTGCAAAAAAACCTTAATTATGATTGGCATGGCTGGTCCATTGCAGGGGTCTTCCTTTAACCGCACACTATTGTAATGCTCCCAATCATGATAAGACTTGCGGTCAATCTTAAGACTCGACCAAAGAGCCTTACCTAAACAAATGGAACAACTTCCAAACGACGCCAACAAACATCAAGAGAGACAGCTTGAGACCATACAAAGCAACCAACTTCACATAAACTTTGTAGTAGCTTGACACTTCAAAAAAATGATTGATGTTTAAAAGACTAAAACAAAGCTGCGAGATTTTGAAAGTGTGTTCATGTTAATGGTGAGTACATCAAAATAAAAGTAAAACGTGTTTTCGTTGTGGAAACACACAATAATGTCAAAAGTACAAAATGAGGAGAAACTGCAGCGATGATGATTCCACTCTCCAGTCTTCACCTGGAAATCAAATACCAAACTATAATCTCATATCAATAGACTTAATTACATGCCAAAATTGATAACTCGTTAGATACGAACATAAAACTAACATACTCGTTAGAAAACGATGTGATTAATATAAGTCTTACCATTTGATGTAGCACCATTTGTAGGAACTGTAGACTAGCTCTCAATTTGACGGTTTCTTCTTTTTTTTTCTCTCACTTTCTTGTATCTTTGAATGCAAAAAAAGAAAGAAGTATTGTATATACTAATAAGGAAAGCAAACACTTGTTCTTGAAATAGAGCATCAGCAATACATATAAATAACTAATAGAGTTAAAAGTATAGGCAACAGTAAATTATACAAAATGGATATATAACTGAATGTGTGCATATCCAAATGACATTTGGGTTGAATTCATTCACCATTCGATGACAAAAAAAGAAGGATTGTATTTTACAAAGTCACGACCTGAATAACACAATTGTCATGATCCATCATTGTCGAGCAAAACTACTCCAGACTTTATTCTCATGAGTGCATCTAGGATCATAGAATGATTAAGATACAAATTTTAAGTTTTTTTAAGTGTACCTGTCACTGGCGTGGCTCTAATCTTAGCTTCTCTACATTTTCTATTCCATAATCGCCATTTTCTAAAACCGTTTAGTCTGAACTTAGCCTTGAATAAGTTGGTGGAAGTTTCTTATGAAAAAGATATATACCAACAAACTATTAAAAGAATCATAAATAGAAAAAAAAATTGATTTTTCAAACATATAAGGCTAGAACTACTTTAGTCGATGGGTAAGCTTGTTTAAAGTAATAGAAAAGCGACCAGTCTCCATTAACAATATTCCTGCTTTCGTCCCATTTGCCAATTAAAGTTATTGCAGTTTTTCCAATTCTATCTTGAACAATACCCTGTACCTGCATCAAGTTTAGGTTTTAAGTTCAAGATGAAATGGCATGATGTGAACATGTTTCTACACACGGATTTTCCATTCTGCCAACTTTTAACCATGGTTGTAAAACAAGGTCTCCAAGGCCGAGTACTCCCCGAGTAGTCGCTACAAGGTAGGCTGCCGAGGCGACTTTCTTTAACTCCGACTAATTACTCGGAATCGATCAAATGCGGTCAACATTGGCCAAAATCGGATCTAGTAGGTCAACTCGGGCCGAGTTTGACTTAAAATAAAATAAAACATAATTTCTATGCCTATCATGTTAAAGAATGAATATCAATTTCACGTATTTTGTTATAAATATTAGTAAATTTATGTTATTTGACATATATTTAATTTCCGAAAACTAATTTCTTTGTAATTTGGCATCTCCGAGTACTCCCCGTGTACTCTCTACCTAGGCCGAGTACGCTCAACTCCCTGGTCGACCGTCTAGGGAGCGCCTAGCGACTTTTACAACCATGCTTTTAACAATTAAAATACCTTCCATAGAATAACATAAATTGAGGTGAAACTTTGCACCAATCTTTCAGATGAAATTAAAACAAAAAATAGTAATAAATAACATTTGTTAAAGTAGAATGAAACATACATTATGTGACATTACAACTCCAAATTTCAATGGAATGTACATTATACGAACCATCCAAACATAAAAAAAAACACTCGATGAAGAGCTAGGGTTTGGGAACTCACCAAATTGATATGTCAGATTCAAATCAGATCCAAATAGAAAATTAAGATTTTCCACAACCTCCGAGACATCCTGCACAATAACCGGACTGTATGAACATACGCATATCTTCAAGAAAACCTTGCTGGTATACAAAATTATATAAAATAATACAGAGTTATAGCATATAAAATAAGATGAAGAAATAGTTGAACAATAAGATCATGATTTGTTGAAGATTTTATAAGATTACAAGTTACATTATTGAATTACCATTGTTCTTCATAGTTGACTCCAGAAATGACTTCAAATGAGTATGCCCTACCCCTAACTCTCTTACCAAATCCATCACCACCACCACCACCACCACCACTACATGAAAAATGTAAACAAGTTGAAAACACGGTTAATGAATAACACTGCCCAAACCTGAAACAAAAATCTTGAGTGGACTGGATTGCTTGTTATAACCCGACCTTACAATAAGGGTGTTATTAATTTTCAAAACAAAGATTGATGGATTGGATTATCATAAATGAAATAATCATCAAATATAAGTTACCCAAAACTATACCTTGATTTGGGCGAAACCAAGTATAGCCTGCTGCGAACAAGAACAACATCAGAAGCTGCTGGCCAGCTGCAAAGAAGAACAACATCACACACTGATTCGATATTCCGATTTCCGAACATAACATCAGAAGATTTAGAACTCAAGAGGTCCGTTCGTTTAGTGTTATTGACTTATTGTGTAATTGTGTTAAACTGTTAATCCGTTAATTGTTGTTAAGCTTTAGTTGTGACTGTTGAGTATAATATTAAGATTATTGATTGTTGTTGAGTATGGAATTCTTAATTAATCTTGAACTTGTGATTGTGAAACATCGATCATTGTTGTTAATTGAACATTGATTATTCTTGTTAGGCGTTAATGACTCCTAAACAAGCATTTGGATGGCAAAACGACAAAAGAGGAAACGAGCAGTATGTACGAATACTATGATTGGTTAGCTATTAACTTATTAGTTATTATGGTATTTAACTCATTAGAATACTATGATTTTGTCATTATTATAATTGTATTGTTTATCAAATACTACAATTTTTGTCATTTTTGTAAGGGAATTTGGCCTGTAATAATCTCACCTAGACCTTATTGGCCATTAATAATCCCACCTCAGAATATTCCCCCCACCAGTCCTACCTTTCACCTATTTTTCCTACAATGGTCCTCCGTTAAGTTTTTTTCCAAATTACAAACAGATTTTTTTAGGGTTTTTGATTAGAATGATGATACGAGTCCATCGATGTAAAACTTGCCTCGAAACGGTGCTCCAAACGATGAAAACAACGGTTCAATTCGGGTGTTTAAATTTCCAATTAACCAAAATCAAGTCACTTGGAGCACCATTTCGAAGTAAGTTTTACATCAATGGACTCGTATCATCGTTCTGATCAAAAGCCCTAAAAAAATTGTTTGTAATTTGGAAAAAAAGCTTAACTCCGTTAAGTTTTTTTAACAGGGGACCATTGTAGGAAAAATAGGTGAAAGGTGGGACTGGTGGGGGGAATATTCTGAGGTGGGATTATTAATGACCAATAAGGTCTAGGTGGAATTATTACAGGTCAATTCCCCTTTTTGTAATTGTATTGTTTATCATTAAAGCATATTGACACATTTTTTAAAGCTCGAACAAGGTACGTGAATTCTCAGAGACGCCACTGTATATATATAGGGGACTTATAGAGAGAAAACCCACTTAAGTTAAAAAAAACTCAAGAAAACCTTATGTAACAAACTTTTTTTCTTCTAAAAAAAATAGGTAAGTAAGTTACATGTTTTTGAACGTTTTGTAAAAAAGCGCCGAGTAGATATTTTTATAAATTTATAAAAAATTCTCTGTGTGTGTGTGTGTATGCTAAAAACTGAAATTTTAAAAACTTTTATAAAAAAATCCCCTTGGCGCTTTTTTTTGTTACAAAACGTTCGATAACATGTAACTTACATTCCCTATATTTTTAGAAATAAAAATTTTGTTACATAAGGTTCTTTTGAGTTTTCTTAATTCAAGTGGGTTTTCTTTCTATCAATTTCATATATATATATATATAGGGTAGGGTTCTAGAGTGAACACTAGGTTGAGAGTGAACTGTGTGAACTAATCTGGGCCATTAGATTACATCATCTGGGCATTTTTAAACAATGGTAAGATTGTAATTATAATGTTGTAACTTCCCCTTTAAAATAATTGCATAAGGGTATTTGTGTCTTTTGTAAATTGCATTTATTAAACAATATAATCAAAATCCCTAAAATCTCGCTATTTTCCGTATATACAAGATAAACAGCGGTTAGTGTATACACATGTGTACAGTTTCGCTAGTATCAGTTTATACAAGACATACAGATGTTAGTTTATACACATGTGTACAGTCTCGCTAACTATCAGTTTATACAAGATACACAGCTGTTAGTTTATACACATGTGTACAATCTCGCTAACTATCAGTTTATACAAGATACACAGCTGTTAGTTTATACACATGTGTACGGACTTTTGTACATCTGTATATTATATTCAGAAATGGTTACATATGTGTATATTAACATCATATAGTATATTATGCATGCATACGAGTAGGTTCATATAAAAATTATGAAATTAATGAAAACGAAACAAGTCACATGTATGCAAAAATAAATAACTTTATCACATATTCAAAAAAAAAAAGTTAATGCCAAAAAATAATTACAATTTCAATCTCAGAAAAATATTTCAATATTTATTGAAAATTATAAAAAGTTAAAAACAATATATTATGATATCTATGTATACGGATAATAAAAGAAAAATAATATTCAAGTTAAAAATTAAAACAAAATCTATGAATAAATAAATGAGTGCTACGAATATTTGGAAATTAAATAATTTGTAAACAGAATATTTCCAGAAAACATTTGAAAAAAAATAGTTTTGTCTTTATCATCTTCTTGAATAATAAGAATACCTGCAACATTCATTAATCAATTTCAACAAATGAGCTGAAGCTGTAGAATGATAATGTCGTAATCCATGATGGTCTACCAAAATTTAAAGCTCTTCAATTTCTTATATTTAAAATAATAGAGAAATAATTAAAAATGAGAGAGTGGGAGAGAGAGTGTGTGTGTTAAGAGATGAGAAAATTAAGGGATTTTAATTAAAAATACTTGACTAATGTCAATATTAACTTTTTAATCTAAAAAATGATCAAGGGCCATGATTAGTTCACTCTCAAGAGGTTGTTCACTCTTGAACCTAATCCTATATATATCGCCTAAAAGTGTGAAAACGGTGAGAACGTTTTGGTGTTGACATGTGGCGTTGATGCTAACTTACACTAAGGGTAATATTGTCAAAAAGCTCATACACATGCCACTCACATGTCAAACACCATGCACATGCCACTCACATGCATATTCCACCATCTTTTTTAAACTCTCGTAATTTTCTATACATGATTATTTTAAAAAAAAAATACACCATAAAATTGAGTGTTTTATTATATTTCTAACGAGTATACTATCGCTATACTTTTGCAATTAAAAAATAACATGAACTGGGTGTTCAAATACAAACGCCATAAAAAACAACCAGTTCAGAAACGCCATGAAAAATACCCAGTTGAAAACGCCATAAAACACCCAGTTCAGAAAACTCTATAAAAACTCAGTTGAAAACGCCATAAAAACACCCAATTCAGAAAAACGCTATGAAAATACCCAGTTGAAAATGCCATAAAACACCCAGTTCAGAAAAACACCATGAAAAACTCAGTCGTAAACGCCATAAAAACACTTAATTAAGAAAACGCCATAAAAACTGGTTGAAAAATGCCATAAAAACACCCACTTCAGAAAACGGCCATAAAAACCCAGTGGAAAAACGCCGTAAAAAAAACGAAGTTTAAAACGCCATAAAAAACCCACTTCATTTTTTTTTCGAAAAATATATCAATAGTATACTCGTTGGAAAGATAAAAAACGCTGAATTTTATGGTGTGATTTTTTTGAAAAAAAAATAATCACGTATAAAAAGTTATTGGCGTTTAAATATGATCGGGGGAAATGACATGTGATTACCATGTGCACCCTTGTTTGAATCTTTCTATTTTACCCCTCCTGGTAGTTCCAAGACTCCTAGTATTTACAAAAATGTCACCGCATCAATCTCAGCCACAAACCACTAAGATCTTGTGGCTGAGAATCGTTCTCGCCGTTTTCACACTTTGAGGCGTTTTCTCCTGATCCTTTCCTATATATATACAGGGGAATGATAAAATGAAAACCCACTTGACTTGAAAAAACTCAAGAAACCCTTGTAGAAACCCCATGTAATATTTTTATTTTTTCTAAAAATATAGGGAATGTAACATACATATATTTGAACATTTTTGTAAAAGAAAAACAAAAAGCGCCAAGTAGTTTTTATTAAATGTTAAAAATTCTATGTTACATAATATATATGTCCTAAAAATGTAACACACAAATTTTTAACATTAAAAACAAAATAGTTAATGCTTTATACATATTTTTTTATAAAAAATGTTCAAATATATATATATGTTACATTTCCTGTTTTCTTTAGAAAAAAATAAAAATATTAAATAGGGTTTTCTTGAGTTTTTTCAACTCAAATGAGTTTTCTTCCTATATATATATAGGGGTTAGGATCGTGTGAGAAACACTACGCTAATTGAAAAACTTGATAAACATTCTGAGTCTGAACCGCACATTTTCTCTATGCTTTTTGTAATATACACATATGTATAGTATAAAAGTGATTATATATATATATATATATGTGTGTGTGTGTGTGTGTGTGTAATTCAAGATTTGACAATGTATATAGTCAATTTTAAACTATACATATGTGTATAAGGAAATGTATATTTCAGAATGTTTCTCAAGTTTCTCAAATACGCTGGATTTCTCTTAAGGTCTCTACCCTATTTATATATATATATAGGTTTATTGGATGTTATCACTCACAACTATTGGGTATTGGCCGCTGCCACTCCCAACTATCACTTTGACTCCCATCACTCCCAACTTAACACTTTGTGTGTTGTGTCACTTACAGGTGAACATATTTTAGTGTTTGACATGTGTTATTAGTGTTATTAGGCTAACACTTTGTGAATTACTAATAACTGCTGGTGAATATGCTCATAAAAGACAAAAGGGGAGCCAAAAACCACTTAACCAGAGTGACACAACACACAAAGTTATCTCATGTTTCTTAACTTTAAAACATATTGTTAACTTATCTCATGATTTTTAGCGGGCAAAACTTTTTCACACAATATTTTTTTTTTAAATGAGTATTTTATTCTCTTTAGTTTGAGTATAGATTGTTATAGCTTTTCTTAAACTTAACATGTTATGTGATTATCAGTGTCTATATTTCTCACCGCGTTGGACAGACACCCCCTAATATACATACATATATATATATATGATAAGGATCCGTTAGGAACTAGCCCTTTATTGCGAGAACTGTGAGAACCAGTGTAAACACAACAAAAATGCCTAAATAAATTAAAAAAACAAAAAATAATTTTTTTTAATTAAAATTCGCTAAATTTGTCACTAGAAAAAACGAAATTTAGCGAATTTTAATAAAAAAAACTTTTTAGTATTTAGTTATGGGGTTTAGCTTTATAGTTTTGTTTTTAAGTATTTAGCTTGGGTGGGGTGGGGGGTAAGTTTTTGAGGGGTGGAGGGTTAAGTTTTTTTTAGGATTTTGTGGGTGGTTGGGGGGGGGGGGGGGGGTAGGGTTTTTTGGGGTCGTGATGGGGTGGCAATGGGTGTTTAGGTTTTTAGGTGGTGTTGGGGTAGGTTTATTTTGTTATGTTCACTTTGGTTGTTATGGTTCTCGCAATACGGGTAGTTCTCAAATGAACCTTACCCTATATATATATATATATATATATATATATATAGGATCAAGATTAAGGGAAAACCATTTCGAGTTGTGAAAACTTAGAGAACTCGCCTTTCCGAACAAGTTTTGCCCCCATTTTTTTATATTAAAATGTTTAGAAAAACTGCCGTAAAAAATAAAAGAACATTTTGAAGTGGCGTTTTTGGCCCTTACAGCAGCTCTAAAAAGCTGATGACATAAGCACCAAATCACTTTTTACATCATTTACGGCCGCGTAAATGAATTTTTTTTTTGGAAAAGTTGATTTTTTAAGATTTTTGGTAATTTTTTTTTTTTAAATCTCACAACTCGTATAAGTTTTCATTTTACCCTAACCGTATATATATACACATATGTACGTATGTGTTATTTATCCTTTCTTATATATTATTTCTTATGTATTCATGTAATTAGGATTGAGAGTTTGAGACATGCAACCGTATTTGTTTTATTGATATTACTAGTAATAAGACCCGCGCGCGTTGCGGCGCGGGTATTTCGCAAATATCGAATGAATTAGTCCAAGCGTTATGTGATGTGTTAACCATATGAAAACGTATGTTTTGACGTATTCGATTGAATTCAATGTATCCTATAGTTGCATTGCGATCGGATCAAAACGTAACGTAAATCGAATTTATATCGTACAATCATAACGTATTATACACGACCCGACTAACTCGAATCTATATCGTCAAGCCAAAAACTCTCGAGGGTGTCAAAGTGGCATTTACAAAGTTCATAAAAAGTTAAAGTGGTTAAAAATCGCATTTCCTAAACTTAGGGGCTAAGAAAGGATAAAGATAAAATTTGATAAAGTTTTGGGGTAAGAAGGAAACTATAACAAAGTTGAGGCTGAAAAGGAAACTACCATAAAGTTGGGGTGTCAAAAGCAAACTATTTGTAAAATGAAGTAGTAGTTTAGGGACTAAATTTGCAATTTTATGAAACTTTGAAGGTACCAAAATCAAGGAGTAAAATTGCAACATCATAAAAGTATGTGAGAGGGGGAGACAAAGCCGATGAGATTTCCACCAAACTTTTCTTTTAAGAGTTTTCGTAATGTATGCATGCATTTATTAACAATGGGTCATAATACATGCAAGTATGTACAGCATACCATGTGCTAGCGTAGAATGTTGAAAGCTATCTGGATAAGGATAAGAAAAAAGTCATATTTGGTATCCTTGTATAAATTGTAGGATTCGGCAAATGTTTACCGATGATACAATCAAAGAGGATTTGGTATGTTATTGGATTATGGTCAATTAGTGTCAAATGCCACAATACTAGCTTGTTTGTCACAATGGTCAATTATTGGTTACTACATAGCAGTACTGAATGGAATGAAATGGCACTAAAAACAACAATAACAATTTAAATGATATGTTACATAATTCATAGGATAATGTTGCCAAGAAGGATCCCAAAAACTTTAGTAATTGTTTGTCGACTCTGAAAAATCATTGTTAGAAGATTTATCAAAAAAGCTGAAACGTTAGGAATAATAAATGGGATTAAATTACCAAATAACGGCCCTTGCCTTAGTCACCTTATGTATGCGGACGACATAGTGTTTACCGGAATGTGGGGAGAATCAAATGTTAAAAATATCATCAGGTTGATGAGATGTTTTAACACAATATCTGGGCTGAAAATTAATAACAAAAAGTCGAATTTATTTGGGGTCGGCGTTGGAGATGTGGCTGTAGAACGTTTGGCAGCGGCTATAAATTGCAAAGTTGGTAGATTCCCTTGCAAATACCTCGGTTTGGTACTTGGGGCAAATATGAACCTTGCACGTAATTGGAATGTTGTGATCGAGGCAATTAAAACAAGATTATCAAGGTGGAAAGCGACCATGTTGTCTATTGGGGGGTGAACAACACTATTAAAATCGGTTTTAGATAGCCTTCCGCTCTATTTTTTCTCACTTTATAGAGCTCCCAAATGTGTTCTGGAGGTTCTTGAAGGTATTAGAAGGAGATTTTTTTGGGGCGGAAACGACGAAAAAAGAAGACGAATTGGGTCGCTTGGGAACGGATAATTGGCCCAAAAGAAAAAGGGGGGGGGGGGGTTGGGTTGGGATCGTTACAGGATATGAATGTGAGTCTGTTGGTAAAATGGTGGTGGCGATATAAAAATGAAGAAGGCAGACTGTGGAGAGAGGTAATCAAAGCAATACACTATAAACCTCGAGCTTGGTCGAACTTTCCTGTGAAGGCAGGGGCTGCTGGTGTTTGGAATGCAATAGTGAAGGTGGAAACTGATTTGGAAGGATATAATATCCAAGTGGGGGATCTGTTTAAAGGGAATTTGGGGGACGGCAAGACTATCCGGTTTTGGATCGATAAATGGGTGGGTGACATGCCTTTGAAAGATAAATTTCCTACATTATTTATGATCGAATCCAATAAAAATATTACGGTGGCTGATAGAATAAATTGTCATGAAAATAACCCGACTGGGAGATGGGAGTGGAGTAGGTCACCTATGCTACCGGAGGAGCTGGATGAACTAGACCAGTGTAACTGTATAGTAAGCGAGACTAACCTACGAGACTGTAAGGATGAATGGGTGTGGGAGTTGGATAATGGGTTTTCGGTCAGATCTTGTCGGGAGGTTTTAGGCAGGTACGCGGTTCCATTTTATCCTTTCGAATGGGTAAAATGGCTGCCTAAAAAGTATGTATTTTTGGATGGAGAGCTGAGCAAGACAGATTACCGACTTTATGCGGACTTCGTAAACGAAATATCTATCGGGGCGATGTTATGTGCAAGCTATGCGGTGAAGGTGAGGAGGATGTGGGTCATCTATTTACTTCCTGCTACGTAGCTGCGATGATCTGGAATATGGTCAGTCAGTGGTGCAAGATACCTCATATTTTTGCATTCTCCGTTAGAGATCTGTTGGGAACGCACAAAAGGCATGGAACAGAAGATTGGAAGGTGAAGGCGGTACAAGGCATCATATTAGTGACATGTTGGGTGATTTGGAATCATAGAAACGAGTTGATTTTTTCGGGTAAGCGGGTATACATTGATAAAATTTTTGGCGAAGTGCAAGCTTCCTCATTTATGTGGTTCAAGAACAGAGCAAAAAATAGGGAACTAACCTGGGAGAATTGGAGGTCTTTTTCATTCGAGATGTAATTATTTTTGGTGTAATTTTGGTATGCAGTTTGGGGTAAAACTCAACGTATTTGGGAGTGGCCCTGGACTAGCTTCTTGTTAGTCTGCTGGGTTGTACATATTTGGGGGTTTAATAAAATGCAGCAGCAGCCGTTCAAAAAAAAAAAAGAAGATTTACTAAACGCACTTGAAATTCATTCATTCACTTAAAAAGCAAACAATGGTGTAACTGGCTAATAAAAGTTTTACCAGCTTTCTAGATATTTTGGTGGAATAACTCCCAAAAATAATAAGTTTCTATTTCATTATACAAATTACAAACAAAAGAACTAATGTGTCCAATGGAAATAAAAATACAAAATAATGGATGTTCAAATAATTCTTTGTTGTATAGAAACGAGTTCAGTTGCTCAATGCGAAACTTGGCGGTTATAGACAAGAGGGTTAAGTGCTATAAGTATTGTGGTATTTGACAATAATGTAAAAACTAATAGGATTAAAGGGCTGTTTGTTTACCTTTTAATGAGGCTCTTAATGATTCAAACATTTTACTGGTTTAGCAGTTAATGATTCAGACTGTTTGTTTCACGAGCAGATGTCTGAATGGTTTTGACATTTGCCTCTAAATGGTTAAACGTTATACAGAGTCTGAATGGTTAATAACTCTAATCTGAATTGATCAGACATTTGTCTCTGAATGGTTAAGCATTATACAAGCTGTTAATGGTTCACACCTTTTACTGGTTCAACACTTAAAGATTCAGAACTCTTACTGGTTCAGTATTAATATAACGCCCCATTTCCATACACTTTAGAACTTAAGTAATTTCAACATTTATTTTAGAAAAATTCGGCATGACCCGTTCGTAATGTGAACAATCCCTGTTTTGACAGATTTAATTTCAAGTAACTAAGAACACTTTCAAAGGACTTAATAAATCCAAAACATACTTTTAATTAGCTACCGACAATTAGAAAATTTCAAAAGACCCAACAAGTAAAACTTCAAAGTCTAGATACTATTCAAGGCTAATTACAACAAAATACTTTTGACCAAAAAGTTTGTTACTAAAAGTAGCGGAAGCGCTTATAGGCGAGTTACATATGGGTGCTCGTTCCAAGTCGTCGAACCGATTAAGTTAAGGCTTTACCTACATCAAACCACCAATGAAAGAATTAATCCATAATCATATTAACAATTTCAAATCAAGTAATCTACATATTTCTTTCCTTTACATCATTCTTTTTCTTTACACATCCTACCCTTTGAACGGATCATTACATTCTCGTCTCAAATAGAGACATTACATTCCATTCCTTACATACCCGTTAGTAACAGATATTAACATTCATGACTTAACTTCCATTCGGTTCGTTTATGACGAACGATTGCAATCTTTACATTCTTGCACATACACCCCAACCCATACATGACGGATTGAGTAGAGCTTCATTCCGTTCTTTCTTAACTTTCCATTGACCGGTCAACTAAGATGAATCGGTTATAATGCAGTCTTATTCATAAATTCTCCTTTTACATAATTCGTTCATAACGGATCATACTAATTACTACTAATTAACGTGAATAGATGATTGATATTATTAATTGATAAGAAAAGAAGAGAAGGCAATACAATATATAGGCCTAGGTAACCTAGATAAAATAGGAGATAAAAAAGGAAGGGAAAATATTAAACATATTAGACAATTATTCTATCGATATATTCTAATATTCCCCCGCAAGTTCAGGGCGGTTAGCAATCTTCAACTTGGATCTTAGGAACTCAAACTTTTGTGACGCCAAGGGCTTTGTAAAGATATCGGCAATTTGGTCCTTTGTTGAAATGAAGTTGACTTTGAGATGACCCTGTGTGACCTGTTCACGAACAAAATGATAATCAACCTCTACATGCTTAGTACGAGCATGAAACACAGGGTTGGCTGTAAGATATGTTGCACCAAGATTGTCACACCAAAGTGTTGGTGCTTCACTATTCAACCCGAGCTCACGAAGGAGAGACTTTAGCCAAAGCAATTCTGCAACTGTGTCTGCAATAGCTTTATATTCTGATTCTGTTGAGGAGTGAGAGACGGTTCGCTGTTTGCGAGCCGACCAAGAGATGAGGTTTGAGCCTAAGTAGATGGCAAATCCCCTGTGGAGCGACGATCAACTGGAGAACCAGCCCAGTCAGAATTGGAGAAGGCCTGCAAATCATGAGTCCAGTGAGAGTCAGCAAAAGCTTGGAGCTGATAACTTGTATCATGACGGAACCAAAGCCCCAGGTGTGACGTGCCCTTCAAATACCGCAAGATCCGTTTAACGGCAGCCCGGTGATTTTCAGTAGGGGCATGCATGAATTGACAAACCCGATTTACTGCAAAAGCAATACCAGGACGAGAAAGAGTAGCATACTGGAGTGCTCCAACAGTTTGTCTGTATCGAGACGGATCATCCAAAGGCAGACTGTCATCAGGAAGTAAAACAGTGGAATGACTCATGGGAGTGGAAATAGGTTTGCAATCAGCTAGACCTGCCCGATGTAGGATATCACCAATATACTTCTGTTGGGATAGAATTAAATCTGAGTTCTTGTGAACAACTTCTACCCTGAGAAAATAGTGTAATTGCCCCAAATCTTTTAGTGCAAAAAGAGAATTAAGACGAGTAATAAGCTGATTTATCGTGGCTGGATTATTACCCGTGATGATAATATCATCAACATACACAAGAAGATAGACCAAGGAGCCCGATGAGTTGAGAATAAACAGTGATGGATCTGTTTTGGACCCATAAAACCCCAGTTGATGAAGAGCACTAGACAACTTGTTGAACCAAGCACGAGGAGCTTGCTTAAGACCATATAAGGATTTGTTGAGAAGACAAACATGATCCGGTTTGGTGGGATCAACAAAACCCGGCGGTTGGCGCATATAGACAGTTTCCTCAAGATCACCGTGCAGAAAAGCGGCCTGAATGTCCAACTGTCGCAAGGACCACTGGTTAGTTACAGCCAAGGACAAAATGGTCCGGATGGTAGCAGGTTTGATAACAGGACTAAACGTCTCATGATAGTCCACACCATGCTGTTGATGGAAGCCTTTTGCAACAAGGCGAGCTTTATACCTGCTAATCTTACCGTTTTCATCAGTTTTTAACCTGTAGACCCATTTACAATCAACAATGTTAGAATTGGACACAAGGGGCACAAGTGTCCACGTTCCATTCTTATGAAGCGCGTCCAATTCCTCGGACATAGCATGACGCCATTCAGCATACTTATTAGCAATGGTAAAACTGGTGGGTTCAACAGGTAGGGTGGATGCGGTGGTAGCCGTGTAGGCGGCTATGTTATACCGGTCAGGTTGTTTGGGGTGTGGCCGAAGATTTGAGGGGCGAGATCGAGTAGTGGATGGGTTTTGAGTCGTGTTTTGGGTTGTGTTTTGTGAGTCAGCGGATTGATGGTGGGGCTCGGTTGGAATTTGAGCGGAAGTAGGTGGAGCCGTAGGTGGAGTGGGTAAGGTTGGTGGAGGTGGAGTAGGTGGAGCCGTAGATGGAGTGGGTGAGGTTAATGAAGGTGGAGTAAGTGGAGCCGGTTGGGTAGGAGGGATGGGGGGCTCGGTGGCAAAGCCGGGTGGTGGGTTAGGGAAGATGGAAATATATGGTGAAGTAGATGGTGGAGAGGGATTGGGTGTTGGTGAGGGTTGGTAAGGAAACACATGTTCATTAAAGCGAACATAGCAGGCAATATAAATGCGTTCGGTGAGAGGGTCAAAGCACTTATAGCCATGGTGGGAGAGGCTATAGCCAAGAAAGACACAAGGGGTTGAACGGAAATCGATTTTGTGTCGATTGTAAGGACGAAGATAGGGAAAACACTGAGAGCCAAAGACTCGGAGGAAGGAGTAATCGGGTTTTCGATGAAAAATATGTTCAAAAGGGGACTTATGAGAAGAGACACGTGACGGAAGCTGATTTATAAGATAAACGGCTGTTTTAAAGGCGAAGTTCCAGAAGCGTTGAGGAAGGCTCGATTGAGCCATTAAGGAGAGACCCGTTTCAACAACGTGCCGATGGCGTCGTTCAACGAATCCATTTTGCTCACTGGCGTGAGGGCAAGAACGATGATGGATGATGCCAAGGTTGCGACACAGATTGGTGAGAGTACGAAATTCACCCCCCCAATCGGATTGAATGCATTTTAATTTTGTGTTGAATTGACGTTCAGTCATAGTGATGAAATTGGTTAAGATAGTGCAAACATCAGATTTTTGGGTTAGCGGATAAATCCACATATAACGAGTGTGGTGATCAACACATAACAAAAAATAACGGTGACCGTCAAGAGACAATGAAAGAGAAGGACCCCAAACATCACAATACACAAGATCCAAAATATTATGACTTTTAAAAGTAGAATCAGGTAAATGCAATTTAGAGGACTTTCCCATTTGACAAGAAGAACATAAATTACTAGAAAGTTTATTCGAAACAGGTAAAGAACAATGAGAAACAATGAAATTAAAGACTTGAGCATGAGGATGTCCTAGACGTTGATGCCAAATGTCCGAAGGAGCTTTGACAGCAGTGAAGGCAACCTTAGGTAGAGACTTGAGTTGTGGAAGGCGGATAGAGTATAATCCCTGGTCACTGGGGCCCGTTAGGAGGGAAGTGCGTGTAGACTCGTCCTTCACAACAAAATAAGCAGAGTGAAATTCAAAGAAAACATCATTGTCAAGACATAATTTTTGAACAGATAACAGGTTTTGTTTGAGTTCAGGAACATGAAGAATATCTGAAAGTTTAAAGGTTTTGTTTGGGAATAAATTTTGGATGAGCCAATGTGAAAAATAGGTATAGAATTACCATTGCCAACAAGTAAGGAATCGTTACCATAATATGCCTCGGAGTTGTCCAAGCTTGATAAGTCCGGAGTGGCATGATGAGTGGCTCCAGTGTCAGGCTTCCAAGCACTCCCAGAGGATGAAGCGGCATCCGAAAAGGCTGAAAAATTGGCCTGAGGTGAGGGCCGAGATTGCTGATTTTGCTAAGTTGGACACGGAGACGGCAGATGACCAATTCTGCAACGATTGCAGTGACCGTAGACGGTGTTCTGAGTTGAAGCCCATGAAAATTGCCGAGTGCCACCATTTGTTGCAGAACGGGGAGTGTAGGAGCCACGGGAGTTGCCTCGAGAATAACCACAATTGTTGCGTCCACCACGGTTGTTGTTGGAGGCGCGAGAACCAAAATAAGCTTGGGGACGGTTGGAAAAAGATGGATTTAGCAACTGTCCCAATTGAGCAGCCATCAATTGAAGGCTTTGGAGTTGCTGCTGGAGCTGTTCAACATTCGGCTGTGGTGAAAAAGAGGGGGCAGCAGCCATGTAGGGCTGTGGAGCTGCAAATTGTGGAGTGGATGAAGAGGCAGCATGTAAGGACTCTCAAAATTGTCCTAAAAATACCCGTAAGTATAAACCCGGACCCCGGAAACCCTAAACCATACTAAAAATCAAGAAAAACAAATTTCTGGTTCCCAGGCGGGCCGCGTAAAAGACAAGACATGTCTTACGCGGGCCGCGTCAATACATGTTTGACCGGATAAGTGTTCCGGATCCACGTGGTGTCCAGCTGGCTAACCTACTCGTGACCAATCAACCCTATTCGTAGACTAGGCGGCCTCGCGGGCCGCGTAAGTGTTAACCTTGGGTTTACGCGGGCCGCGTGAACCCTAAAAATCAGCTATAAATAGCTTGTTGCATGCACAGTCCACTGGTGTCGAAACAAACTCACAAAAACGAAGTTATAATACTCTGAAGTCAAAATTACTTTCAAAATTAGTGAGGTGCTGCTCCGATACCGGGTATTAACTCGATCGCTGCTACGATTCAATGTCCGATCGATTAAACTATCCAATGGATGTTTAAGTGCTGCCCACATTAGGGTTTATGCTTTGTCATTCATCGTTAATTCGATGGATGTTTAAGTATCGCACTTTGTCATTCGTTGTGAAGGTTTAATCTCGTGAGTTATCGTAAATGCTGTATTAGTTACTAACCGAGTTCGTGTGCATGCTATTAAATTTAGGTTAAAAGGCTAATCAGTAGGCTAAGCTCTGCTCATATAAATATGCAATGTGAGTCATTCTCTTTTTATCAAATTTGATTTCAAAAGCATGGTTATTTTCAAAGTTATAATTACAGGGATTAAGTCTTTGTAATCTCCAAGTTACAGCCGGTATGTGGGGTTTTGTATACATTACTTGATAACCTTCACCATTGGACAACGAGTTAGCCAAGGGGTGATATGACCATAGTCACAGACACCATTGGACTATGAGGTTACCAATGGATGGTCGAGTGACAAATACTGTAGGTAGTTGGTTGATATATGGAAACATTGTAATCGCTCTTAATACTGTAAATTATAACAAACGCGTCGTTTTATTAAAAAGAATGATTAACCAGTATTTCCCACTGACAAAACCTTTTTCAAACATGTTTCAGGTGATCTGTTGTGATCCAGGAAAAGTGCCGCGAAGCACTACAAGCTTAAGGAAGTGGCTCAATATAAAATAAAGAAACATGTTTTGTAAAATAAAGATTTCTCAGTGAAATCATATGATTGTAAACTACCGGGGTTTATCCCGAATTGTGAATTAAAATAATTGGGAAATTGCAGTTTTAAAAAGATCCTGAAGAAAACTTCCGCTGTTAAAACAATTAAATAAATACCACGGGATTTTCTGTCCCGCGGCTCCTGAAACGGGTCAAACCGGGTCGGGGGCCGTGACAGAAAAAGGTGGTATCAGAGCCACTGATTTTAGCCAATTAAGTATTTAGAAAATACTTAATTTTACTAATTGTTATTTCTGTGATTATATGTTTTACTATTTGAAGATTTGTTTACAGTATGGGTAAGCAAAGACTTTCGGATATCTATTATAAATTAGATACTACACCGAGAGAGAAAGGATCATCATCCTCAAAATACCCAACAGATACTGAGGAAGGAATATTTGTTCGAAAGGCACAATATGAGGAACCACTTTCTCCTAATAAAAGAAGTTTGATTATTAGGAAAAGTCAGGAGAAAATAAGGAAATCACAACCAAAAGAAAAGAAAGTTAATCAGAAAACCCAAGAAATAGGCAGTAACCCACCATAGGAAGACAATTTAGATGAAAAATGGGCAGAGCTTTATATGCTAGCCACTGTAATAGTAAATGCAAATCTTTAAATACCCTGTCTCAGTTTTAGTACCCTTATCACCTACAAGCCAGAAACCTTATCCAGTAAATAAATAAGTTTACAGTAAACCCTAATATGTTTTAATTGTCAGTTGTCCTTTGTATTAAATTAGTCACACGGTATGCAATAATATTTAAGGATTATTTATGAAATTTTGTTATAAAATTTTAACTTAGCAATTTTTGTGTATTTTGCATATATGCTAAACAGCATGAATGACTTGTCTGAAGCCCTTCAAAATCTAAATCTCTATCCGGTGAATATAGAGGTTTCTAGAGATTTTACTGGTTACATACCAGATATAGAAGAACCTATGGAATTCAACGCTCCACCTCCAGAGAAACCCAAGCCTAAGAAAAGGAGAAGATTTGTGGGATGGAGGCGTGTGCGTAGGAGGAAACCTGTAACTAGGAACATTCCTAAAATAGAAAATCCCTTAGACAAAGGAAAGGGGATTGAAGTCGGGGAAGGTTCTAGGCAGATGGAAATGGAGTTTGGGGAAGGTTCTAGGCAAACCCAGATGGAAATTGGGGAAAGCTCTAGACAAATTGAGGAGTTACCATTTCAGGAGGAATTAGATCGTGCATTGGCGAGCTGTGATATCGTCAGGCCTATCAATAATAATCTTTACCCTTATCCTGCTGAAAATCAACTTCCAATGAACTTGGAACCAGCAATCCCAGAACCTATAATCCACACCCAACCTCTAGGAATGGACGAGTGGTGGACCAATGATTGGCAGTTTCAAAACCTGCTCAACAATTCTTATACTTTTCTCCCTCAGTTCGACCCAGAACCTATACCAAACCCACCAATGAGCAATGAAAATTTAGCTGAACTCCGCCACTTTGGCGAAGAGCTGGTGGATGCAGGAAATAGGATCAGGGAAGTAGGAGAACAGATCTCCTGGAAATACGACGAGAGGGAACGTCGTTACTGAAGTACCAACTGACGAATGATAGAGGGGTTGTGAAACTATGGTTGTATAATAAATAGAAAAATATAATCTGGTAAAATAACCTAAAATAAAACTTTGTAAAATAATGGTGTGTAATGATGCATATTATATATATATATATATATATATATAAATGGGAATCGAGAAATCGATAGTTTTGGCTATATGTGTGTTGTAAAATTTGTATGATTGTTTTGTGTATGATTGTTATTTATTCGATACTAATAAATTATATATATATATTAATTATCAGATGGAAAACGCTAATAATGAACCCGTTAATGAGGTTAACCAATCTGAGCAACATCCGGAAGATCAATTTATGACTAGGCAAGATATAGAAATATTGTTGCTCAAGGAATAGCCAATGCTATTCCAGCAATACTTGCTGCTGCCCAGAAACCTGTTGAACCTCAACAAATCATTCCTAGCAAACGTATTTCTGAAGATAACTTCAGTAATAGCGTAAACGGAGGCGGTAATCATACTAATTACAATAATGATCCACTGCAAGCTTCGCTCCCTAAGAAAATGAAAGCTGCAACGCCTGGTTGCACTTACAAAGAATTTCTTGCTTGTAAACCCGCTGAATTTGCAGGAAATGAAGGAGCGACTGCGGCACTGCGTTGGTTAGAGAAAACCGAGGCAGTGATTACAATAAGTAAATGTGACAAGGACGACAAGGTCATGTACGCGTCAAATCTTTTCAAAGAAGGGGCGCTAGTAGGGGTGCAAACGAGCCGATCTACTCGTGAGCTACTCGAGCTCGGCTCGAAAAAAAAACTCGAACGAGCCGAGCTTAAACGAGCTCGAGCCCGAGCCTAAAACCAAGCTCGTTTAGTAAACGAGCCCGAGCTTTGCTTATCGAGCTCGAGCCGGCTCGCGAGCCTTAACGAGCTTTCTTTTTATATATTTTATATTAATATATTAAACATATATTTAAATAATAATATTAACCATTTATATAAATATAAAAAATAACTAAATTATATGTATAACGATAATTATAATTAATAAAAAGTAATTAATAAATATTAAACGAGTCGAGCCCGAGCCGAGCTCGAGCTTGAAAAATTACCTTCGAGCCGAGCTCGAGCTTTAGAAATAAAGCTCGAATCGAGCCGAGCTCGAGCTTTCATATGTTAAACGAGCTCGAGCTCGAGCCTGGTCGAGCTCGGGCTCGGCTCGGCTCGTTTGCACCCCTGGGCGCTAGAATGGTGGAATACAGTACTTCAAGCCAAAGGAAGAAATATGGCCTATGCCATGAACTGGGAAGAATTTAAGAGTCTTCTAGAAAGAAAATTTTGTCCCGAATATGAAAAAGATCAAATGGCGAATAAATTCCTAAATCATCGAATGATGGGTGTAGATTGTCGCGGGTATACTTCGACATTCTTTGAATATGCTAGAGTGGTACCAACACTGGCTTCGCCAAAACCGGTTCTCATTTCTCGCTATATTTGGGGATTGATTGGCGAAATCCGTAACATCGTTAAAGCTGCGAGACCTCGTACTATTGACGATGCAGTAGAACTAGCTAACACCCTAACTGACGAACTGGTACGCACAAGAGATGTAAATAGGAAAAGGGAACTGGCTCAGAAAATTACCCAAGGATTTCGTACGGGTAATAACAGCAGTTTCAAGAGAAGAGGAACATGGCAATCTTTAACTCCGTCGTTCTGCAGGAATTGCAAAAAGAAACATTACGGAAGATGTAATGTAACCTGCAACTTTTGCAAAGTCGCAGGCCATCGCGAAGAAGACTGCAGAAAGAAAACAAGGATCTGCTATAACTGTGGAGAGGCCGGACATTTTAAAACAGAATGCCCCAAGTTGGTTAAACCAACAGACAATAAAGCTAAACCAGCAGACGGAGCTACCAAGAAGAATGCTCGTGCATTCCAATTAACTACTCAGGAGGCAGAACTCATTCCAGATGTGATAGCTGGTACGTTCCTAGTTCACAACGTTTACGCAAAAGTATTATTTGACTCTGGTGCAAACCAAAGTTTTATAAATACTTCATTCTGCCAAGCTCTTAACGTACCCATAACCAACCTTAGGCAGATTCTTACAGTCGAAACGGCAGACGGAAATTCTATTAACATAGATAAGGTTTTGCAAAAAGAAAATATAGAACTTTCAGGTCATAAATTTTATGCAAACCTGTTGCCAATGAATTTAACTGGATTCGATGTCGTATTAGGAATGGATTGGTTAGTAGCCAACCATGCTCGAATCCTTTGTGATAAAAATTCTGTAGAAATTCAGGCACCTAATGGGGAATTAATCATGATTACAGGAGATAAACCACGTAAACCCATGAAGTTCATATCAGTAATGAAAGTTGCTAGTTATGAACGAAAGCAAGGAATAGTATATATGATTTCAGTAATCATTAGTACTAAGGGTAAAGAACTTAAGGAAATTCCTGTAGTCTCAGAATACCCAGACGTATTCCCAGAAGAATTACCAGGATTACCACCAGATAAGGAGGTAGAATTTAGAATTCATCTAATTCCAGGAACTACACCGATAGCCAAGGCACCTTATCGGTTAGCACCCACAGAAATGTTAGAATTGAAAAAGCAATTAGATGAATTACTAAGCAAAGGTTTCATACAACCTAGTTCATCCCCGTGGGGAGCACCAGTGTTGTTTGTAAAGAAGAAGGATGGTTCGATGAGAATGTGTATTGATTATAGAGAATTGAATAAGGTTACAATTAAGAATCGATACCCATTACCTAGGATTGATGATCTTTTCGATCAACTTCAAGGAGCTAGATACTTTTCTAAGATCGACTTACGCTCTGGATACCATCAATTGAAGGTACAAGAAGAAGACATACCTAAAACTGCTTTCAGAACTAGGTATGGTCATTACGAGTTTACAGTCATGCCCTTTGGGTTAACGAATGCACCTGCCGCATTCATGGACATGATGAATAGAATCTGTAAACCGTACTTGGATAAATTTGTAATTGTTTTTATCGACGATATACTTATTTATTCCAAAAGTCAGGACGAGCATTGTCAGCACTTGCATGCACTCTTAATTTTATTAAGAAAAGAAAAGCTTTACGCCAAATTCTCGAAGTGTGAATTTTGGTTGCAAGAAGTGCAATTTCTAGGACACATGGTGAATCACGAAGGTATTCACGTAGATCCCTCTAAAATAGAGGCGATTACCAAATGGAAGGTTCCACAATCCGCAATGGAAATTAGAAGTTTTATAGGTTTAGCTGGATATTATAGACGGTTTATTAAGGATTTTTCCAAGATAGTTGTACCATTAACTAAGCTAACCTGTAAAGAAGTCAAGTTTGAATGGGGACCTAAGCAAGAAGAAGCTTTTAGGATTCTAAAGCAAAAGTTAACAAATGCCCCAATCCTAGCTTTACCAGAAGGGACTGAAGATTTTGAAGTTTACTGTGATGCTTCAAAACTAGGATTAGGGTGTGTGCTAATGCAACGCAAGAAGGTAATTGTGTATGCTTCAAGACAATTGAAAAAGCACGAGGAAAACTATACAACTCATGACTTAGAGTTAGGCGCCATAATTTTTGCCCTTAAAATTTGGAGACATTATCTATACGGAAGTAAATTTACTGTCTATACGGATCACAAAAGTTTAAGATATATATTTGGGCAAAAAGAGTTAAACATGAGGCAAAGGAGATGGATGGAAATCCTAAGTGGTTACGACTGTGATATTCAGTATCACGAAGGAAAGGCAAATGTAGTTGCAGATGCCTTAAGTAGTAAGTACCATGAGAAACAACGACGAGTTCGTGCTCTTAGGTTAAATCTACAGTTAGATTTAATGGAACAATTAAAGCATTTTCAAGAAACAACCATCAAGGATGATGCTGAAGGAATGAAAGGACGAACAAAAGAATTAGAACAAGGAGCTGATGGAATTTGGAGATTCCACAAAAGAAGAATATGGGTACCTAAGCAGGGAGAATTAAGAAATAAGATTTTAGAGGAAGCCCATAAATCTAGGTATACCATGCACCCTGGAAACAATAAAATGTATCAAGATTTAAGAAATAATTTTTGGTGGATAGGAATGAAAAAGGACATAGCTCGATATGTTTCTAAGTGACTTACTTGTTCACAAGTTAAGGCAGAACACCAGAAACCTTCAGGTCTACTACAACAATTAGAAATGCCTGTATGGAAATGGGAACTCATAACAATGGACTTTGTTACTAAGTTACCCAAAACCAGAAAAGGTAATGACGCGATTTGGGTAATTGTGGATCGATTAACCAAATCAGCTCACTTTCTACCAATGAAAGAAACCTTTAGCATGGAAAGATTGGCAAAGTTGTATGTAGATGAAGTAGTATCATTACATGGAGTTCCACTCTCCATTGTTTCAGATAGGGATAGTCGTTTTACTTCCCATTTTTGGACAAGTTTCCAAGAAGCAATGGGAACTCGACTGAATTTAAGTACGGCATATCATCCTCAGATGGATGGACAAAGTGAAAGGACAATCCAAACCTTGGAGGACATGCTTAGGTCGTGTGTGATAGATTTTGGTGGAAACTGGGACGATCACCTACCTTTGATCGAATTCTCCTATAACAATAGTTATCATGCAAGTATTGAAGTTGCCCCATTTGAAGCACTGTACGGACGAAAGTGCAGAACTCCAGTTTGTTGGGCAGAAATAGGAGAAAGTCAATTGTTAGGTCCTGAAATAGTGCAAGAGACGACCGACAAAATTACTCAAATCAAGGAAAGATTAAAGACTGCTCGAGATCGTCAAAAGAGTTATGCAGACAATAGACGGAAGCCGTTGGAATTCCAAGTAGGAGACAAAGTACTATTCAAAGTTTCTCCTTGGAAATGAGTAGTTCGATTCGGTAAGAAAGGAAAGTTAAGTCCAAGATACGTAGGACCATTCTCAGTAATCCAACGTATAGGACCAGTTACTTATCATTTACAATTACCAGAAGAGTTAGCTGGAGTACATGATGTATTTCATATATCCAACCTCAAGAAATGCCTATCAGACGAATCTCTAGTAGTACCTCTTCAAGATATAGAGGTAAATGAGAAACTAAAATTTGTGGAAAAACCACTGCAGATAGAAGATAAAAAGATTAAGTTTCTCAAGCACAAGCGACTAGTGCTAGTTAAAGTCAAGTGGGATTCAAAGAGAGGACCTGAATACACTTGGGAACTGGAATCGGAGATGAAGCGAAAGTATCCTCACTTATTCCAATGAATCTCGAGGACGAGATTTTAAATAAGGTGAGGAGAATGTAAGGACTCTCAAAATTGTCCTAAAAATACCCGTAAGTATAAACCCGGACCCCGGAAACCACCCTAAACCATATTAAAAATCAAGAAAAACAAATTTCTGGTTCCCGGGCGGGCTGCGTAAAAGACAAGACATGTCTTACGCGGGTCGCGTCAATACATGTTTGACCGGATAAGTGTTCCGGATCCACGTGGTGTCCAGCTGGCTAACCTACTCGTGACCAATCAACTATATTCGTAGACTAGGCGACCTCGCATGTCACACCCTCAAAATCCACATGTGGAGTACCACCGCGAGGCGTGTGACATGACCAGGATCCAGCCACCAATTATACTGAGCATTGGTTAATAGTAAGAAGTTTCACCAACCATAATAGTTAGTAAACATCATAGTTTAAAGTTTTAAAAGTTTAAGTTCAAATAACCGTTCAAATAAGCAGTTTAAGTAAGCAACGGAAGCATAAACCAAACAGTTTCAAACAAAGTTCATAGTTCAAGATTATTTAGACCCAACACATGGGTTAGACGACAACTACACTTCCCCAAGCCGCAAGCTCCTGAGTCACTGGGTACCTGCAAAGCATGCAGTAGGGTATCAACAAAAAAGTTGGCGAGTTCACGAGTTGTCCAGTTTTTAATTTCCAAAAACTTGTTTCACTAGTTAATTTACTCATTTATAAATGCCATGGGGAGCTACCCCATAAGTAAGCTACTAAACTGTTTTTACAATACCGAATACTATTCATCCGTACGTTTCCGTAGAGTGCCCCGTTTGTCAATGTTCTATCATCATTGACGGTTTTGCCAGAGTACATTAGTTCACGCCCGATCCCATACACGGGCACGGTGTGAGGTTGGTGAGACCTAAATAGCGCTATCAACTAATAACCCGATCGCCAGACCCCGGCGACTAATCGGTATTAAGAAGTGAGGACTTGAGTGATAGAGTTTCGTTTAGTGTTGCTTGTTGCATCCAGTATAAACAGTAATTAACTAAAAGTCCCATTTAAGGGGAAGAAAGTAGGTTTGTATCCCTTTCGAGGGGATAGCGTTGTTTAAGTTTTCGTTTCCTAAACCACTGGGAACGCATGCTTTAATAGTTGTGAACTCACCTTAGGTTGCTTGATAGCTAGTATGTTTATCCTAAACTTGGTCAACCACGTCCTATGATGGTTACCAATTGTTAGGACTGTTTGTAAATGAATCACGTAATGTACACATATATCAAGTAATCACATATAGCACGTTATTCACAGTAGCGTTTAAACAATGAGTACTTTACACATAACACATATTTCCAAATAACATAAGTGATAACCACTTAATAGAACTTCAATCAGTTGTGCGATTGAGACAATGTTGTGCGATTGTGTGTATATATTATAAAGTCAAATTGTGCGATTGAACCTCTGTTGTGTGACCAACAAAAGTGTGGAGAACAAATGGTGGGGCCAGGTTTTAAATACATGCTCAGATTTTGTTGTGCGATTGATGAGGTGTTGTGCGGTTAATCAAATAAAAGTGTACAAATGCAGGTGGTGGGGGCCTAGCTATTTGTGCGATTCAGACAAAACATAATTCCTTTTCACTAGGCCTGGCAATCTTTACCCAAACTCTTGGGTTTGGGTCATTTTGGACTTTAAATATAAGCTCTTGGGTAATTTTGAGTTAGTTATTATTTTGAAGGGGTCTAGATGGGTAAATTAAAAAAATGTTTATATAATCTAACGGGTCAAGATGGGCCATAAAAACATGAGGATGGGTTAATGCCCTAATCAACTACAACCCAACTCCCCACTGTAAGTCAGATTGAGCTTAACTAAAAAGAGGAACAGGATGAGAGTAGGATGTTCGATACGCTGGACAGGTAATTCATTTTCTTCGTTCTCTGTGGTCTGCATTTGCCAATTAGGGTTTATGAGAAGGTATTTTGACTATTTTATTCGTCATCTTTTCGTTCTTCTTGCTGATTAGGTTTCTGAATAGAGCTTTTAAGTTCATTCTTCTTGCTCGATTCTCATTAGTAGTGTGATGATATGATAATTTCATTTTGAATCATGTTTATTGGTTGCGAATTTGGGGATTATCGACATGAATTAGTTTATATTTTTTGTCTAATTTAGTCATGCACGCCACATGTTTGATAATATGCCAATGTGAGATGTTTATTTTCGTGAATCAATAGTTGAACTCCAGATTTGTAGTTTATTGCCATTAGATCATGTGTTTAAATTTTGTTTAAGTAGTTTGGTCATTTGGGCTGATGTATAAAGCATGTTGGTTGATCATTGCTGTAAACTTTTGAGGTATGCATTTTAAAGAAAAAAAATCATGTTTGCTTAGTGTAGGCACTATCATGTTTCATTTTAATTATCTGCAAGATGTGAAAATAGGTCCATGGAACTCATTTTGACTCACCAATGCATTGCGGAGCAACTTGATATTTAATAGTACATTTTATGAGGTTTCTTGTCCATATGTGATAAAAGATTAAATCCCTTTGTTAAGTTCTGTGTTTGCCATTAATTGTAGGGTGGATTACTGCCCACTTTGCTATCTTGATTTTAGTTGATTAGATTGATATTAGGACAGTTGTTGATAATTTTAAGGTCACATTAAGAACACAACTATTATAGTTAGTTTGTAACTGTTATAGAGGATACTTTGGTTTCTACTTATTCTAAGTTATGTGATCTTTAGCTTTCTTTGTTGATAGATAAAGATAAATTCATAGGCATTTAAGAGAACTATTTTATTGCTTCTAGACAACTAGCATAGTGAAAAAGGTCAAAGGACTCTGTAGTGATGACTAACTAATGAATTCAGATTTCGGTGAGTTTTGAACTCTGTAGTGATGACATACTATTTAAGAAACTTTATTTTTCAACAGATAATGGGAATATACTAACTTTATCTATGACGTTGTACATATAGAACTGGTTGGTGACATCCAAAAAGATGCACTAGCAAACACTAATTCAACAGATAATGGAAATGCTCTTTACAACTTTCTGTATCCTCATAAGGAACTCCTTCCAGAAGACAAAGAAATGACCATATTTGATCATCTTGAAGAGCTACGAGATAGAATCTTCATGCAAGTTTTTGATTTTTAGAGTTTTTTGATTTTTTTTGTTTTTTAGAATTTTTGGATTTTTTAGAATTTTTATGGTTTTTTATTATTTTATTATTTTTTTATTTTTTAGATTTTTTAGATTTTTTCGATATTTTATAATTTTTTATTTTTTAGATTTTTTAGAATTTTTTTGATTTTTTATAATTTTTTTGATTTTTATAATTTTTCAGATTTTTTAGATTTTTTATAAATTTTTTTAGATTTTATTGATTTTTTAGAATTTTTTTTTATTTTTTAGAATTTTTTTTAAAATACCCATCCTGACTTATACCCATCCTAACCCAAACCCATCTTGACCCATTACCCATCCAACCCTTTTTTTTAAAACACCCATCCTGACCTATACCCATCCTAACCCAAACCCATCTTGACCAATTACCCAAACCCATCCAACTTGCCCACTATGCCACCACTACTTTTCACCTTTTTAGATCAACCGAATACGACAAAGAACACATAACACATGATTTCAAATCAAGCAATCTTCTTGTGGGTTGTACCCAATGCATATTCGTTTGTATATTTCATGAAAACAAACACATATTCAACTACAGTTATCATCACCATTATTTCAAAACATCATGCTAACAATATACGCATGACCAGGTTGTACCCTGGGCATGTGTAGTTGTACATCTAGATGAAAACCCAGTTTCACAATATTCAACATGAACAGATTAATCATCAAGAAGCACACTTTATTATCAGATCTAGAAGTTCATGCAAACGTTACTTTGATCATGCTTCCTACATGTTTCTTATTCATATCAGTAGTTCGCGTATAGCAGCTAACAGTGATTATCTTCATCGTTTCTACAGACCCTTGACCTCACTGTTTTATAAACTAACATTCAAACATGAAACAAAACAAGTTGTACCTTGAGCATGCTTTGTGGTACATTCAAAGGAAACCCAGTAATAAATATCATACAACATTCATATTTTATTGCTCATCCAAGGCTATTAATCAACGAGATACTTTTAGACATGCATTACGACACAATATATTTAACAGTCAAGCATGGAACTTTTTCATCAACACATTCGAATGTCATTCTTTTATGATGTCACAAGTTTATGTTATTATCTACACCAGCCTAACTCATATGAATATAGCTCATAAAATCAGTCATTCATTTTACACATACAACTTCAAGTTTTCAAACAGATTTATATCATCAAGCACACAAATAAGGACGTCGTTCTAACCTGGTTCCGATGTAGTGTGTGTGTCAGAAGAATGGAACGGAAACGGAGCTCCGGGCTGAGTAAGTGTGAGTTATCGGAGGTACAGTCGGAGCGTTGTGAGCTGTCAGAGGTTGGACGGAGAGTACAGGTCGTCAGAGTTTGGTCGGAGGAGAAGGAGCTAGGTCGGAGAAGAAAGGCGGCTGAGTATGTTTACAAGAAAAGTGTCATCGTCGTCGAGCAGCTTTGATCGGAGGTGAGGGTATGTGGGTTGCAGGTTGTTTTGGGAAGAAGAAGAACTTTTGGAGAGAGAAAAGGGTATAGGGATTGCTGCTAATAATGACCGAAAAAAAATGATTTAGGTTTGCCGGCTGTGTGTATTTATATATTTTCATTTGATTGGATCGCACAATTCATGTGTGCTCTCACGTTCCCTTGTGCGACTCTATTAGGGCATCTAGAAGGTGTCTCTTGGGCCTATTTGGAGGAGTGGGCTCTAATAATTTGGACAATTTTTATCTAAGTGTCTTAATAGTACAAATTGCCCCATGTAAAACGCTCATACAAGGTAAATAATTAATTCACTAGTTATAACTCCAAGATAAATACTCAAATCATATAAATCGAGTAACAAGGTTTCTAGTTTAAAGAATTAAAACGTACGGGTCAAACCCGAAGTGTCACATCGCAGGCCGCGTAAGTGTTAACCTTGGGTTTACGCGGGCCGCGTGAACCCTAAAAATCAGGTATAAATAGCTTGTTGCATGCACAGTCCACTGGTGTCGAAACAAACTCACAAAAACGAAGTTATAATACTCTGAAGTCGAAATTACTTTCAAAATTAGTGAGGTGCTGCTCCGATACCGGGTATTAACTCGATCGCTGCTACGATTCAATGTCCGATCGATTAAACTATCCAATGGATGTTTAAGTGCTGCCCACATTAGGGTTTATGCTTTGTCATTCGTCGTTAATTCGATGGATGTTTAAGTATCGCACTTTGTCATTCGTTGTGAAGGTTTAATCTCGTGAGTTATCGTAAATGCTGTATTAGTTACTAACCGAGTTCGTGTGCATGTTATTAAAATTAGGTTAAAAGGCTAATCAGTAGGCTAAGCTCTGCTCATATAAATCTGCAATGTGAGTCATTCTCTTTTTATCAAATTTGATTTCAAAAGCATGGTTATTTTCAAAGTTATAATTACAGGGATTAAGTCTTTGTAATCTCCAAGTTACAGCCGGTATGTGGGGTTTTGTATACATTACTTGATAACCTTCACCATTGGACAACGAGTTAGCCAAGGGGTGATATGACCATAGTCACAGACACCATTGGACTATGAGGTTACCAATGGATGGTCGAGTGACAAATACTGTGGGTAGTTGGTTGATATATGGAAACATTGTAATGGCTCTTAATACTGTAAATTATAACAAACGCGTCGTTTTATTAAAAAGAATGATTCACCAGTATTTCCCGCTGACAAAACCTTTTTCAAACATGTTTCAGGTGATCTGTTGTGATACAGGAAAAGTGCCGCGAAGCACTACAAGCTTAAGGAAGTGGCTCAATATAAAATAAAGAAACATGTTTTGTAAAATAAAGATTTCTCAGTGAAATCATATGATTGTAAACTACCGGGGTTTATCCCGAATTGTGAATTAAAATAATCGGGAAATTGCAGTTTTAAAAAGATCCCGAAGAAAACTTCCGCTGTTAAAACAATTAAATAAATACCACGGGATTTTCTGTCCCGCGGCTCCTGAAACGGGTCAAACCGGGTCGGGGGCCGTGACACAGCAGCAGCGAGCATGGCCTGTGGGTTAGGATTCATCAGTTTGGTGACCATAAAGTCATGATCACATAGTAAGCCATAAATTTCATGAAACGTAACAGGCGGTTTGCGACCCAGAAGACTTCCTTTGAGATTATTGTACTCGTCTTGTAATCCTGCAAGAGTTAACATAACAAGGTCTTTGTCGGTGACCGGTTCTCCAATATTGGCAAGCGCGTTAGCATATTCTTTTGCGCGGCATAGATAATCAATGGGCTTCTCATCGCCCTTTATGGTAATCCGAAGAAGTTGACTTTTTAACGTGAATTCATGAGATGCCGTGACAGGAGCATAAGCCTGTTCCAAAGATAACCAAACTTCACGGGAAGTTTTGCCCTGAACGTGCTGATAAGACTCTTCAGAAACAGTAGAAATAATAAGCGTCCGAATATGAGCATCATTGGAGATCCAAGGAAGATAACTAGGGTTATCAGTGGTTGTCGTGGCAACAGTTACAGTCTTTTCTGGGCAGGGAATAGTTCCGTCAACATAACAGAAAAGGTTGTGTGATGTTAAAAAGGACTCGATCATGGAGTGCCAATAGCCGTAGTTCGTAGGTTTGAGGGTAAAGGAGAATTTGTGAGAGTTGTGGGTCGTCTTTTCTTGATTGGAGAACATGATAATCGTTGCCATTGAAAAGGAATTGAGTTTGGTTGTGTTCTTGATTGGAGAACATGATAATCGTTGCCATTGAAAAGGAATTGAGTTTGGTTGTGGCCGGAGGTTACGTCGGCAGAAAAGAAGCAGCGGCAGTAGGTTACGGCAGTTTTAGGGTTGAGAGAAGAAAAGAAAAAAAATTGGAGCTGATTTGGCTCTGATACCAAATCAACGTGAATAGATGATTGATATTATTAATTGATAAGAAAAGAAGAGAAGGCAATACAATATATAGGCCTAGGTAACCTAGATAAAATAGGAGATAAAAAAGGAAGGGAAAATATTAAACATATTAGACAATTATTCTATCGATATATTCCATGAACTACCATTATTATGATTTTTGGCATAAACGACAAGTTACAATACAAATTAGTAACCATAATACAACATGCTAGAAATGTATGTGTAAATTAACATACCTCGATCTTGTGAGCCTTCAGATTTCCTAGTGTTTGAACCTTCTTCCTTCACGCCTATATCATCACATTCATTCATTAGTTTAGTATAACTAAATTTTATTCCATCATCTTCCAAATTACACATGTTTATTCTTTTAATCATTTCATCAAACACTTGGTGGGCATCGTATTTACTAGTATTATGTACAAGTACACAAAGCATGAATCCTACTAGTTCATCTTATAACTCATTAACAATCAATCCGTATTCATATCATTCTTTTATCATACATAAATTTTCTAAAATTCAAGCATTACAACATCATCACATTTCAGATTTCACATGATTATATCTACTTTGATCATCCTATTCATAACAGAGTTTCATAAAGTGGGTTTTTACTAAAATCTTTCAAATAACCTAAAATCAAACATGATTCTTGTTCTAGAAATAAATTCTAACTCATATCTTTCACATTTTGCTACAAGAACTCGAGATTGGGTTGTACCCTTCATTCTACAAATCATAATTTCAAAGAATTGAACTTACCACTTCAATAATCGAGTTCAGTAGAGTGATATTAGAGTTCATGCATTGAATTATCGTTTGATTTCAGGTTCAATCGCTTGATTCTTGAAGCTAGGGTTTCCCCCCTTGTTCTCTGTTCTTGATCAATCCCCAGACACACACCTACTGTGTGTTTGGGGTTTAATTGTTTTTAATTATAGAGTTTTAAGAATTTTACACTTTTGGCCCCTTTTATTTGTTTGTGTGTTTAAGTTTAGACTTTCCCATAACTTAACTACCATTTTGCCATGTTTCATTAACTATGTTAAGTTCTTTATTTCTTTTTACTTATTTTCACATTAAACATTTTTGGGGTGTTACAAGTCTACCCCTCTTAAAAGAGGTTTCGTCCCTGAAACCTGGTCACATAACAAATTAAACATTGACATACCGAAGAGAAAAGGGTAGTGCCTCCGCATTTCATCTTCCGCTTCCCATGTAAGTTCCGATCCCTTTCTGTGTTGCCATTGGACCAACACTTGTCTAACGGCTTTGTTGCGAAGGTTCTTTACTTTAACGTCTTTAATGGCTATCGGTCTTTCCACATAATTTAACCCCTCGTCCAATTCAATGTCGTCGAGAGGTGCTAACGTTGTTTCATCCGCAAGACACTTTCTCAACTGCGATACGTGGAAGGTATTGTGAATCCCGTCTAGTGTAGACGGTAATTCTAAACGATATGCAACCTTTCCGACTCGAGCCAAAATTTTAAACGGTCCAATATAACGAGGACCTAACTTACCCCGTTTACGAAAACGGATTATACCCTTCCATGGAGATACTTTTAGCAAAACATAATCTCCGACTTGAAACTCTATAGGACGCTGATGCGTGTGAAGTGTTATATATTTTAGGTGTATATTTTAAGCCCTTTTTAACACTTATTTTTAGCCAAGTTTTAAATTTATAAAACATGATATTTTACTAACACTAAACACACATATGGGCAAGTGCACCCATCTTGAGCGTAGTATAGTGTTGGCAAGATACCGAGGTCGTCCAAGGACACAAGAGCTTTTAGTACCGGTTTATCCTCAACGTCTAATCAAAAATAAAAGTTTAGAAAAATGTTTTAAACTAAGAAAAATAAAAACTAACTAAAAATGCTGAAAAATAAAATAAAAAGAAAAACAGATAGACAAGATGAATCACTTGGTTCCGACTCGTATCTAGTGTAACCTTTGATTATTTCCGCACTTTTTCACTATTTTAAGAGATTATCTTAGTTATTGTAGTAGGCCCCTCTTTTGAAGGTGACGTTACCCTCACCCCAGTAGTTTGAGTCAGCAAGGATACAATCCTAAAAGGGTGGATTATTGAAAGATAATTAATTAAGTTATTAATGCAAATTATGATAGGCCCCTCTTTTGGAGGTGACGTTACCCTCGACTAAGTAGTCTGAGTCAGCAGGGATACAGTCCTAAATAGCCGGGTTATAGTATTAATAGTAGTTAACTTATGAGGGGATCAAAGAGTTTGGACCCCCGCCATCCAATACCGTTAAGTATTGAAGGAGGTCCTACTAAATTTGACCCAGGTCCATTGCAGGACCTCTAAACGCTGAACAATGGCAAGACCTTTACCAAACCGTTCCCTTAACCCCCGACCAGGTAGCCAACATACCTCCATATAGACCGTGGAGATATGAATGGTGAAAATCTTTTATTTTATATAGACAGTAAAATAATGCCAAGACACCACGGACAAACGATAAGGAAAGATCACCTTCAACATAAGCAACTAGTTATTAAAGTCATTAATACAAAACCAAGTAAAAAGTGCAAAAGATTAGAAATAAAAAGTATTACACTAGACACTTTGTCTTCACCAAGTGATGTAAGAGACTTAGGCAAACATGGCCTTGATTGTCAAGAACTCTTACGATCAATCTTGGATCCCGAGACGACTCACACACTCTATGATGGACAATGGATGATGGTGGTGGATGATGGTGTTATGGTGGTGGTGGGTGGTGGGTGAAGTGTGAGAGAGGTGGTGTGCCAAGGGATGCTTTGAGCTTGAGCCAAGCACTCCTATTTATAGGCTGAACAGAAGCTCGGGCACGGCCCCGTGTCCACATCCTCTCTTTCTTCATTTAATGCAGCTTTGTCTTATTAGTTGACCACGCCCCCGTGTCCGCTGAGCACGACCCCGTGTGCAGAAGAATCTTTGTACTATGAAGATTTGCCTGGATTGTGCGAATCTTATAGTTGAGCACGGCCCCGTGTCCGCTGAGCACGGCCCCGTGGTGGGCAATAGAAGCTTCTACCACTTTGTCTTTTCTGCTGACACTTGGGCACGCCCCCGTGCTGGCTGAGAACGGGGCGTGTTCAGTCTTCTGATGTCTTGTTTTGCTTGGGAAGATGCTGTCGTGGGGTCGGGCATGTCACGTCTTGTTCCTTTTCTTGTATTTATGTTAGATTTTGATGTCTTTTTGCTTCTTTTGTTAATTTGAGCTCATTTAATCCTGAAAATACAAAAGGAAGACAAAAGCACACTTTTTTCCAACATTAGTACTAAAAAAGGGTTAGTTTTACGCCACAATTGATGAAATTTATATGTTGCATTTTGAACAAATCAACGCCTTCTCTTGTCTGCATAAGCTTTTTGCTGATCCTGAGCTGCTTTCAGTCGAGCTCTAATCAAATCAATCTTTTCATTTGTCACTACTATTAAATCACTTGGCGCAAGCTCGCTTTGCCCGACCTCACCCCAACATACTGGAGTCCTACATTTTCTCCCGTATAGTAATTCATAAGGAGCCATTTGAATGCCACTATGGTAACTATTATTATAAGAGAATTCCACTAGTAGTAAATGGTCATCCCAACTTCCGCCGAAATCTAATGCACATGCTCTAAACATATCGACAAGTGTTTGAATGGTCCTTTCTGATTGACCATCAGTCTGAGGGTGATAGGCGGTGCTTATGTGTAACTTCGTGCCCATATTTTTGTGAAACTTCTGCCAATAACGAGAGGTGAACCTCATATCCCGATCTGAGATGATTGACACGGGCACCCCGAGTCGAGAAATTATCTCGTTCATATACACTTCTGCCATTCTTTCCGATGAATAAGCTTCTCGAATAGGTAAAAAGTGTGCACTTTTTGTAAGTCGGTCTACGATTACCCATATTGTGTCGTACCCCTTCTTCGTTCTAGGTAGCTTGGTCACCAGATCCATCGTTATCTCTTCCCATTTCCATACGGGAATTTCCAAGGGTTGTAACTCCCCATATGGTTTTTGATGTTCTGCCTTCACTTGGGAGCATGTTAAATATTTCGCGACATACTTAACAATATCACGTTTCATACTCGGCCACCAGTAATTTGTCTTCAAGTCCCGGTACATTTTTGTTACCCCTGGATGGATCGATTATCGTGACTTATGAGCTTCCTCGAGTAACGCTGTCTTGGCTTCGCAAAACCGTGGATCCAAATCCGACCGAATCTCGTTTTGAGCCCGATCGAGTTTTCTTCCAATTTTTCGACTATACCTTTCATTATCTCCTTCTTTGGGTCTCCTGCCTCTAGCAACTTTATTTGAGCGTCTCGAATCATATCAAGAAGACGAGATGTAACTATCAATCTCATCGACTTTATTTGAATCGGAGGTGGATACTCTTTTCGACTTAATCCATCCGCTACGACATTTGCCTTTCCCGGGAGATAAAGGATATCGCAGTCATAGTCTTTAATAAGTTCCAGCCATCTCCGCCACCTCATATTCAAATCTTTCTGTTCGAAGAAATACTTGAGACTCTTATGATCCGAGTATATTGTACATTTCGACCCGTACAGATAATGCCTCCAGATTTTTAAGGCGAATACTACCGCTGCCAATTCTAAATCGTGGGTTGGGCAGTTCCCTTCATGCGGTTTTTGTTGTCTTGAAGCATATGCGATAACTTTTCCTCTTTGCATTAAAACACATCCTAAGCCTTGATGTGAAGTATCTGAATAGACAACCAAATCTTCATTCCCGTCTGGTAAGGTCAACACCGGGGAACTCGACAATCTCTCCTTTAACACTCGAAAGGCTCCTTCTTGTTCCTTACCCCACACAAACTTTTCTTTCTTTCTTGTAAATTTCGTTAAAGGTAACGTTATTTTTGAAAAATCTTGTATAAATCTTCTATAATAGCCAGTGAGACCTAAGAAACTCCTTACTTCACTTGGATTTTTCGGGGAGACCCATTTCATTACGGCCTTTATCTTTGACGGATCAACCAAAACACCTTCCGAGTTTATAACATGACCGAGAAATTGCACCTCTCTGAGTCAAAAGGCGCACTTTGAGAGTTTTGCATAGAGTTTCTCCTAACGGAGAGTTTCAAGTACTTCCCGTAAGTGTCTTGCATGTTCAGCCTTGCTTCGCGAATAGACTAGGATATCATCTATGAACACGATCACAGATTTATCTAGCATGGGTCGACATACCCAGTTCATAAGATCCATAAACGCCGCTGGCGTGTTCGTCAACCCAAAAGACATAACTAGAAACTCATAATGTCCATACCAGGTTCTAAATACAGTTTTTGCAATGTCTTCTTCTCGTACCCTGACTTGATGATATCCCGACCGCAAATCTATCTTAGAGAACCAACTCTCCCCTTATAACTGATAAAAAAGATCGTCAATTCTGGGTAAAAGGGTAGCGGTTCTTCACGATTAGTTTATTTAATTCTCTATAATCGATGCACATGCGCATCGACCCATCCTTTTTCTTAACAAATAGGACGGGCGCTCCCCAGGGCGACACACTTGGGTGTATGAAGCCATTGTCGAGAAGATCTTATATCTGCATCATTAACTCCCGCATCTCGGTGGGGGCCAGCCTGTACGGAGCCTTAGATACCGGTTTTGCACCCGGATTCAATTCAATTCGAAACTCTATTTCACGTTCGGGAGGGAGTCCCGGTAATTCCTCCGGAAACACATCCGGAAATTCATTCACTATCTCGACATTTTCAAACTTCGGGAGACTTTGTTGGGTATCCACTACGTAAGTTAACTAGGCTCTACTTCCGTTAACAACATACTTGACTGCTTGGGTAATGGTATAAAGTTTCGCTTCTATATTTCTTTCTCCTTGAATTTTTAGTTGTTTCCCACTTGGAGATTGGATAGATATAGTTTTATTTTCACAATTAATTTCTGCATGGTTTCGGGCCATCCAATCCATACCCACTTTTAAATTCCCCCAAAATCATTGGTACAAGGTCAATGAAAAATACCTCATCTTCTATGATCAACTTACAGTTCCTACAAACTGCGTGCAATAATTAATTCTTGTTATCGGCCATTTCTACCTCTAAAGGTATCGACATTCTTTCAATCTTAAACGAAGGGTGTCGTACTACTTCACTAGAAATGAACGGCATAGTGGCTCCGGTATCAAATAAAATATACATCGTCAAGGAATTTAGCAAAAAGATACCTGAAACGACATTCGGGTGAGCTTTGGCTTCTTCGGATGTTATTTGGAACATCCTCCCTTTCGCTTTGGAGCTCTCCTCTTTCTTTCCTTCCTTTTTCGCTCCCTGTTGTTGTTTAGGACACTCCGCTTTAACATGCCCTTTCTGAAAACAGTTGTAACAGGTCTTTGGGTTGTTAGGGTATTTGTAGTATGGATGTCCTTCATCACCACAATTATAGCACCCATTCTTGCCTAAAAGCCATTCCCTAGAATGAAGTTTCCCACATATCTTGCAAGGAGTAATGCCACCCTTCGACTTATCCTTCTTTCCATGGTCTTGAAACTTCGCCTTCTTAGACGGACTTGAATTGGCCCCTTTTTCCGTTGTTCTCTTTTCGCCACATTCCTCTTGTCTTTTAATCTCTAGTTCTCTATCCCGAGCCCAGTTAATAAGCTCATCAAGGGTTTCATATTTTGAGGGAGTGATAAACTCCCTAAATTCTGCCTTTAGTATACCATAATAGCGATTGATCTTCATTCTTTCCGTCTTCACAAAATCTCCGCAGAGCTTCATTTTATCCAAGAAGGTTTGTTATTTCGTTAATCGTCTCGTTTTTCTGTCGGAGGCGTAAGAAATCCTCCTGAATCTTATCAATAGCTGACTGAGGATAGTGATACCTCATGAAAGGCTCCTTGAATTCCTGCCAAGTCATGTCTTGAAGCTTGTCCTCACCAACTTCCTTACTATAGGCATCCCACCAATCCTTTGCTTGAAAGGTGAGTTGACCAGTAGCGAACATCACTTGATCTTCCTTATCACATCTACTTCGTATAAACACCGCCTCTATGTTTTAAATCCATCTTTGGCATGCTATCGGATCGATTTTGCCATCATACGTTGCAGGGTTGCATGACATGAAATCCTTGTACGTGCACCTTCGTTCCTTGCCTTTACTTCTAGACCCTTCAATCATCTCCCTTAACTCCTCAAACTTACTAGTCATCATTGCATCTACTACCCCTAAAACACGGCTTTCGACTTCTTGAGCTAACTTGGGAAGGTTAGCATGTATAACATTTTCTGCCGCTTCCATAACCTTATTATCGAATGCTTCTTGTCGTGCTACTTCGGCATCATCTATATTCCCTGTGTCCGTCATCTACATAAAACATTCATCTTATTCATTAGAGTTCCTTTCATACCTCTTCATCACATTTAAACTCGTATTATCATTCTACATTCCATTTACAACTTATACTTCATACATTGTCGCCATCGACAATCATAATCTTTGACGTTAACGATTTGTCTTTTCTCCTTTAACATATAGTTTCCTCATCTTTCTTACTGTAAAAATGACATTATCATTTATTACGGGGTCTTAGAAACCGGTTAGAACAAACCCCATAATCTAAACAGCAAAAATAAAAATTTTTGAACGATTTAGGGTCTCTCGCGGCACGCGATAGATAGCTCTAACTCTGTCGCGCCACGCGAACGTTGTCGCGTGTCGCGCCACATGCCATTGTTCCTGTCGCGTGGCACGGGGGAACCAGTTTTCCAGCAGGTTTGTTATAAAAACCAGCATTTTGCCTAGCTCTAGTTTTCACCTTAAGTCAACTTAAAACTTCCATAACTTTCAATTTACAGGTCCGTTTTTCGTAATTTTTTTTCCTACACGTTTGTAATTTAAATACGGACCTGTTTAACCTCACCATATGCCTAAAATTTCGGTTTATAAGTAATTTGCATAAAATTCCCCTTTTTATCACTAACTATAGGTATAATCAAAATTTACAAATTACTTACTTGATAGCGCTTTGGAACGAACACACACTTGCACGAGCTTTCGGTTTGAGTTCAAGCACTTGATACTTGAATCCCTCAAACTTAGGCTCTGATACCAACTTATAACGCCCCATTTCCATACACTTTAGAACTTAAGTAATTTCAACATTTATTTTAGAAAAATTCGGCATGACCCGTTCGTAACGTGAACAATCCCTGTTTTGACAGATTTAATTTCAAGTAACTAACAACACTTTCAAAGGACTTAATAAATCCAAAACATACTTTTAATTAGCTACCGACAACTAGAAAATTTCAAAAGACCCAACAAGTAAAACTTCAAAGTCTAGATACTATACAAGGCTAATTACAACAAAATACTTTTGACCAAAAAGTTTGTTACTAAAAGTCTAGATACTATACACGGCCTCGTGCCAAGCAAAGTTTTGAATTTCTTTTTTTAAGTGCTCGTGTGAGTGCCCTTGTTTCCCATAAGCTTTGGTTAGAAAACTTACCGCTTTATTTGTCGTCTCAATCGTTCGTAACTTACCAGGTATGATGTTTGTTTCATTCTTCCATCGTTTGAAACGAAATCTCTTCCTCTTCATCCTCAATGAATCCTTGATAAAGTTTCAGCCGTTGGCCATTGACTTTGAATGGAGGCCCATTTCGAGATTTAATTTCTACTGCACCGTGTGGGAAAATATGGGTGACGGAAAAAGGTCCTGACCACCTAGACTTTAATTTACCAGGAAACAATCGAAGTCGTAAATTAAACAAAAGAACTAGATCTCCTACCTGAAATTCATTAGGTTTAATATGTTTGTCATGCAAATTTTTCATTCTTTCCTTATAAATTTCGGAGTTTGAGTATGCATAATTCCTAAGTTCGTCTAATTCATTCAATTGACAAAATCGATTTTTACCAGCAAATTCTAAATCCAAGTATACATTTTTGATTGCCCAGTAGGCTTTGTGTGCAATTTCTACTGGCAAGTGACAACTTTTTCCATAGACTAGCTTATATGGGGTTGTACCTATTGTTGTTTTATAAGCAGTTCGAAAAGCCCATAAAGCATCATCTAATTTATCCGCCCATTCCTTTTTATTTAACCCTACGGTCTTTTCGAGTATTCGTTTTAAACCTCTATTAGTCACTTTGGCTTGTCCGTTTGTTTGAGGGTGATATGCTGTAGAGACGCGGTGATAGACCCCATATCTTGTTAAAAAAATTTCGAGTTGATGGTTGCAAAAATGGGTGCCTCTATCACTTATTAATGCTTTAGGTGTGCCAAAACGAGAGAATAATTTTTTCAGAAATCTTACCACGACTCTTCCATCATTTGTTGGAAGTGCCTCGGCCTCGGCCCATTTAGACAAGTAGTCTACTGCCACAAGTATATATTTGTTTCCTTTCGACGGTGGGAAAGGTCCCATGAAGTCGAGTCCCCACACATCAAAAATTTCACAAACAAGAATGCCATTTTGTGGCATTTCGTTTTTGGAAGAAATATTACCTGTTCTTTGGCAAGCATCACATGTTTTGACAAGACTTTGGGCGTCTTTGTAAATGGTTGGCCAATAAAATCCTGAATCGAATACCTTTCGTGCGGTACTAGCGGCACCATGATGCCCTCCGTATGGACCTTCATGACAATGGAAGAGAATTCTTCGGGCTTCGCTACCATGTACACATCGTCGGACTAGTTGGTCGGCACACATTTTGAAAAGATATGGATCTTCCCAAAAATAGTGTTTCACATTGGCAAAGAATTTTTTTCTTTGATGATGTGGCCACCCTTTTGCGACTATACCGCTAGCTAAGTAGTTAGCATAGTCGGCGTACCGTGGTTCTTCCTTGTATTCCACCATTTCCAGGGACTCGGTTGGAAATTTTTCGTTGATTTGTTCGTCCCTGGTCGCTTCTAAAGCTGGGTCTTCTAAGCGCGAAAGATGATCTGCTGCAGTGTTTTCTGCTCCTCTTTTGTCTCTGATTTCAATGTCGAATTCTTGGAGGAGTAGAATCCACCGAATCAAACGTGGTTTTGCGTCCTGTTTTTTGAAGAGATATCGAATGGCTGCATGATCTGTATAGACTATAGTTTTAGAAAGAACAAGATAAGAACGAAATTTATCAAAAGAAAATACCACAGCTAGCAATTCTTTTTAAGTTGTTGTGTAATTTTCTTGTGCATCATTGAGTGTTTTACTAGCATAATAAATTGGGTGGAAGTGCTTTTCTTTTCTTTGTCCCAAGACAGCTCCAACTGCAAAGTCACTCGCATCACACATGATTTCGAAAGGAAATTTCCAATCAGGCGCTATCATGATAGGTGCTTTGACTAACATTTCCTTTAAGGTTAGAAATGCCTGATTGCAATCCTTGTCAAAGATGAAGGGGGCATCTTTTTCAAGTAATTTTGTTAGAGGCCTTGAGATTTTAGAAAAGTCTTTGATAAACCGCCTATAAAATCCGGCATGCCCTAGGAAACTTCTGATAGCTCTTACGGAGGATGGAGGTGGTAATCTAGAAATGGTATCTATTTTGGCTCGATCCACCTCCATTCCTTCGCTTGAGATCTTGTGACCGAGTACTATTCCCTCGGTTACCATGAAATGGCATTTTTCCCAATTAAGGGCGAGGTTAGTTTCCTCACATCGGGATAGCATTCGTTCAAGGTTATCGAGGCATTGGTCGTATGAATCCCCAAAGATAGAAAAGTCGTCCATGAAGACTTCCATTGTCTTTTCGATCATATCATGGAAAATGGCTACCATGTAACGTTGGAATGTTGCGGGGGCATTACATAGACCAAACGGCATGCGTCGATAAGCAAAAGTTCCATAGGGACATGTGAAAGTTGTCTTTTCTTGGTCTTCGGGTGCTATCGGGATTTGAAAGTAACCTGAAAAACCATCCAAGAAACAGTAAAATTTATGACCGGATAATCTTTCTAACATTTGATCAATGAAGGGTAAAGGAAAGTGATCTTTTCTTGTTGCTTCATTTAATCGTCTATAATCTATACAAACTCTCCATCCTGTGACGGTTCTCGTTGGTATTAATTCATTATTTTCGTTAGTTATTACCGTCATACATCCTTTCTTTGGAACTACTTGGACGGGACTCACCCACGGACTATCGGAGATAGGGTAGATAAGTCCGGCGTCAAGTAATTTGATGACCTCGTTTTTAACCACTTCTTGAACATTTGGATTTACTCGACGTTGTGGTTGTATGACCGATTTGTAGTCATCATTCATCAAAATTTTGTGTGTGCACATAGAAGGACTAATTCCTTTTATGTCTACAAGTTTCCAAGCTATTGCATTTTTATGTTTTTTTCAAAAGACTAATTAACTTTTCTTTTTCTAAGCTATCTAATTTAGACGAAATAATTACAGGTAAATTACCCTCTTTGTCTAGAAAAGCATATTCCAAACCTTTTGGAAGTTCTTTGAGCTCAAGTGGTGGGTCTTTAGGAGACTCCTTATTTGGTTGCTCATTCCGATCAAGAACTTTAAAAGTTTGTTCTATGGCGACCTCTTCTTCAACAAAGTGGTCAATCTCTTCACTTGTATCGGGTGGTTCATCTTTATCTTCAATTAGGGGGTCATTATTGCCGAATGGATATTTCATTGACCGTTCGAGATTGACACTTCTTTTAAATGCCCCTAATTAAAGAGGTAGATTGTTGAACTTCCGGTTTTTCAAAGCTTCGTGAGTTTTTACAAATGGTCGTCCCAACATTAGAGGAGCGTCATCGAGGATGACAAAGTCGGTCGGTATTACCATTTGATTTGTTTGAACCAATACATCCTCAACTATACCGACTGATTTTATTACTTTCCGATTGGATAGAAAAATGGGTATTTGAAGTGGAGAAAAATCACTAATACTTAATTTTTCGAAAATGTAATTAGGCATTATGTTAACACAAAGATCTTTATCGATTGTGACATTACTAATAAATTAATTTTGAAAGAAACATGGAACCGGTGTAATGTTAATTTCAAATGGGTCTTCTTTTATTAGCGAGGTTTGATCATCAGTTAACTTAACACTTACCGTTTCGCCAGTTTTAGTGTTAGTGTTTAACTCTTTTATAAACTTAGCATGAGTGGTTACTAAACAATGATTTTCAAAAGAAGGTGACAAGAGATTAATTTCTTCAAAATTAGACCCTTCTTGAATTTTAACGTTGTCGGACTCACCTTTATCATTGTTTAACTCATGTGTCGGTTTTTCACTTATTTGTTCTTCCATTTTTACATTTTCAGTTATCTCTTCCTTTTTTAATTCTTCTCTTGTGCGGGACTCCTCTTCCCTTGTGCGAGATTCTCTTATACATCGATCGATAACTCTAATGTGTTCTAATATCCTATCGGTTACTTCGGTTATGGAGAAAGAATCGGGATTTTCTAAGCTTGAATCCGGTTGTTCGACCCTTTGTTCCTCATAATACCCATATGAAGTCGATGGTTCGCACCATTGTTCTTCATTGTAAGCATATGATGGATAAGGTTCGTAGTTTTGTTCTTCATAATACTCATATGAGGTGGGTTGTTCACGCCATGGTTCCTCATAATAAGTATATGAAGGTGGTGGCTCATATCTTGGTTCCTCAAAGTATGAGTATAAAGGCTCATACCTTGGTTCATCAAAATATGAGTATGAGGGAGGAGGTTCATACCTTTGGTCTTCATAGGATGTGTATGAAGTCGATGGCTCGTACCTGGGTTCCTCATAGTAGGTGTATGAATTGGATGGTTGATATGAGCGATTATTTTGAACCGAGTGTGTGTTACGAGAATTAGTGCAATAATTACTCCTATAATCATCCTCCTCATAGGTGTAGTTGTAACCTCCTGAGTATTGATCCATAAGAATCACTCAGCAGACCACAACCGAGTCTCGAGATCAAAAAACAAAAATAAAAACGGAAACAGAGGCTGGACACGGCCCCGTGTTCAGTGGACACGGCCCCGTGTTCAGGATCTGTATCTGGGCGTTTTAATTAAATTTACTGATTTCGTTGAGCACGGGGCGTGTTCAGTGAGTACGGCTCGTGTTCAAGCTACTGTTACTGGGTGTTTTTATGAAAATGTGCAGCACGGCCCCGTGTACAGGCTACTGTAAATGCAAAACTAAACTAAAATGCAGAAAAATGTGCGCGCGTTTTAAAAAGGTTTTGAAAAACTGATTAGGCTGTCTATTTTATGCTTTCTTAAAATCCTTGTGTCCCCGGCAGCGGCGCCAAAAACTTGATGCGTGTGAAGTGTTATATATTTTAGGTGTATATTTTAAGCCCTTTTTAACACTTATTTTTAGTCAAGTTTTAAATTTATAAAACACGATATTTTACTAACACTAAACACACATATGGGCAAGTGCACCCATCGTGAGCGTAGTATAGTGTTGGCAAGATACCGAGGTCGTCCAAGGACACAAGAGCTTTTAGTACCGGTTTATTCTCAACGTCTAATCAAAAATAAAAGTTTAGAAAAATGTTTTAAACTAAGAAAAATAAAAACTAACTAAAAATGCTGAAAAATAAAATAAAAAGAAAAACAGATAGATAAGATGAATCACTTGGTTCCGACTCGTATCTAGTGTAACCTTTGATTATTTCCGCACTTTTGCACTATTTTAAGAGATTATCTTAGTTATTGTAGTAGGCCCCTCTTTTGAAGGTGACGTTACCCTCACCCCAGTAGTTTGAGTCAGCAAGGATACAATCCTAAAAGGGTGGATTATTGAAAGATAATTAATTAAGTTATTAATGCAAATTATGGTAGGCCCCTCTTTTGGAGGTGACGTTACCCTCGACTAAGTAGTCTGAGTCAGCAGGGATACAGTCCTAAATAGCCGGGTTATAGTATTAATAGTAGTTAACTTATGAGGGGATCAAAGAGTTTGGACCCCCGCCATCCAATACCGTTAAGTATTGAAGGAGGTCCTACTAAATTTGACCCAGGTCCATTGCAGGACCTCTAAACGCTGAACAATGGCAAGACCTTTACCAACCCGTTCCCTTAACCCCCGACCAGGTAGCCAACATACCTCCATATAGACCGTGGAGATATGAATGGTGAAAATCTTTTATTTTATATAGACAGTAAAATAATGCCAAGACACCACGGACAAACAATAAGGAAAGATCACCTTCAACATAAGCAACTAGTTATTAAAGTCATTAATACAAAACCAAGTAAAAAGTGCAAAAGATTAGAAATAAAAAGTATTACACTAGACACTTTGTCTTCACCAAGTGATGTAAGAGACTTAGGCAAACATGGCCTTGATTGTCAAGAACTCTTACGATCAATCTTGGATCCCGAGACGACTCACACACTCTATGATGGACAATGGATGATGGTGGTGGATGATGGTGTTATGGTGGTGGTGGGTGGTGGGTGAAGTGTGAGAGAGGTGGTGTGCCAAGGGATGCTTTGAGCTTGAGCCAAGCACTCCTATTTATAGGCTGAACAGAAGCTCGGGCACGGCCCCGTGTCCACATCCTCTCTTTCTTCATTTAATGCAGCTTTGTCTTATTAGTTGACCACGCCCCCGTGTCCGCTGAGCACGACCCCGTGTGCAGAAGAATCCTTGTACTATGAAGATTTGCCTGGAATGTGCGAATCATATACTTGACCACGGCCCCGTGTCCGCTGAGCACGGCCCCGTGGTGGGCAATAGAAGCTTCTACCACTTTGTCTTTTCTGCTGACACTTGGGCACGCCCCCGTGCTGGCTGAGAACGGGGCGTGTTCAGTCTTCTGATGTCTTGTTTTGCTTGGGAAGATGCTGTCGTGGGGTCGGGCATGTCACGTCTTGTTCCTTTTCTTGTATTTATGTTAGATTTTGATGTCTTTTTGCTTCTTTTGTTAATTTGAGCTCATTTAATCCTGAAAATACAAAAGGAAGACAAAAGCACACTTTTTCCAACATTAGTACTAAAAAAGGGTTAGTTTTATGCCACAATTGATGAAATTTATATGTTGCATTTTGAACACATCAACGCCTTCTCTTGTCTGCATAAGCTTTTTGCCGATCCTGAGCTGTTTTCAGTCGAGCTCTAATCAAATCAATCTTTTCATTTGTCACTACTATTAAATCACTTGGCGCAAGCTCGCTTTGCCCGACTTCACCCCAACATACTGGAGTCCTACATTTTCTCCCGTATAGTAATTCATAAGGAGCCATTTGAATGCCACTATGGTAACTATTATTATAAGAGAATTCCACTAGTAGTAAATGGTCATCCCAACTTCCGCCGAAATCTAATGCACATGCTCTAAACATATCGACAAGTGTTTGAATGGTCCTTTCTGATTGACCATCAGTCTGAGGGTGATAGGCGGTGCTTATGTGTAACTTTGTGCCCATATTTTTGTGAAACTTCTGCCAATAACGAGAGGTGAACCTCATATCCCGATCTGAGATGATTGACACGGGCACCCCGAGTCGAGAAATTATCTCGTTCATATACACTTCTGCCATTCTTTCCGATGAATAAGCTTCTCGAATAGGTAAAAAGTGTGCACTTTTTGTAAGTCGGTCTACGATTACCCATATTGTGTCGTACCCCTTCTTCGTTCTAGGTAGCTTGGTCACCAGATCCATCGTTATCTCTTCCCATTTCCATACGGGAATTTCCAAGGGTTGTAACTCCCCATATGGTTTTTGATGTTCTGCCTTCACTTGGGAGCATGTTAAATATTTCACGACATACTTAACAATATCACGTTTCATACTCGGCCACCAGTAATTTGTCTTCAAGTCCCGGTACATTTTGTTACCCCTGGATGGATCGATTATCGTGACTTATGAGCTTCCTCGAGTAACGCGGTCTTGGCTTCGCAAAACCGTGGATCCAAATCCGACCGAATCTCGTTTTGAGCCCGATCGAGTTTTCTTCCAATTTTTCGACTATACCTTTCATTATCTCCTTCTTTGGGTCTCCTGCCTCTAGCAACTTTATTTGAGCGTCTCGAATCATATCAAGAAGACGAGATGTAACTATCAATCTCATCGACTTTATTTGAATCGGAGGTGGATACTCTTTTCGAGTTAATCCATCCGCTACGACATTTTCCTTTCCCGGGTGATAAAGGATATCGCAGTCATAGTCTTTAATAAGTTCCAGCCATCTCCGCTGCCTCATATTCAAATCTTTCTGTTCGAAGAAATACTTGAGACTCTTATGATCCGAGTATATTGTACATTTCGACCCGTACAGATAATGCCTCCAGATTTTTAAGGCGAATACTACCGCTGCCAATTCTAAATCGTGGGTTGGGCAGTTCCCTTCATGCGGTTTTTGTTGTCTTGAAGCATATGCGTTATTTTTGAAAAAATCTTGTATAAATCTTGTTCCTTACCCCACACAAACTTTTCTTTCTTTCTTGTAAATTTTGTTAAAGGTAACGTTATTTTTGAAAAATCTTGTATAAATCTTCTATAATAGCCAGTGAGACCTAAGAAACTCCTTACTTCACTTGGATTTTTCGGGGAGACCCATTTCATTACGGCCTTTATCTTTGACGGATCAACCAAAACACCTTCCGAGTTTATAACATGACCGAGAAATTGCACCTCTCTGAGCCAAAAGGCGCACTTTGAGAGTTTTGCATAGAGTTTCTCCTAACGGAGAGTTTCAAGTACTTCCCGTAAGTGTCTTGCATGTTCAGCCTTGCTTCGCGAATAGACTAGAATATCATCTATGAACACGATCACAGATTTATCTAGCATGGGTCGACATACCCGGTTCATAAGATCCATAAACGCCGTTGGCGTGTTCGTCAACCCAAAAGACATAACTAGAAACTCATAATGTCCATACCAGGTTCTAAATGCAGTTTTTGCAATGTCTTCTTCTCGTACCCTGACTTGATGATATCCCGACCGCAAATCTATCTTAGAGAACCAACTCGCCCCTTATAACTGATCAAAAAGATCGTCAATTCTGGGTAAAAGGGTAGCGGTTCTTCACGGTCAGTTTATTTAATTCTCTATAATCGATGCACATGCGCATCGACCCATCCTTTTTCTTAACAAATAGGACAGGCGCTCCCCAGGGCGACACACTTGGGCGTATGAAGCCATTGTCGAGAAGATCTTGTATCTGCATCATTAACTCCTGCATCTCGGTGGGGGCCAGCCTGTACGAAGCCTTAGATACCGGTTTTGCACCCGGATTCAATTCAATTCGAAACTCTATTTCACGTTCGGGAGGGAGTCCCGGTAATTCCTCTGGAAACACATCCAGAAATTCATTCACTATCTCGACATTTTCAAACTTCGGGAGACTTTGTTGGGTATCCACTACGTAAGTTAACTAGGCTCTACTTCCGTTAACAACATACTTGACTGCTTGGGCAATGGTATAAAGTTTCGCTTCTATATTTCTTTCTCCTTGAATTTTTAGTTGTTTCCCACTTGGAGATTGGATAGATATAGTTTTATTTTCACAATTAATTTCTGCATGGTTTCGGGCCATCCAATCCATGCCCACTTTTAAATTCCCCCAAAATCATTGGTACAAGGTCAATGAAAAATACCTCATCTTCTATGATCAACTTATAGTTCCTACAAACTTCGTGCAATAATTAATTCTTGTTATCGGCCATTTCTACCTCTAAAGGTATCGACATTCTTTCAATCTTAAACGAAGGGTGTTGTACTACTTCACTCGAAATGAATGGCATAGTGGCTCCGGTATCAAATAAAATATACATCGGCAAGGAATTTAGCAAAAAGATACCTGAAACGACATTCGGGTGAGCTTTGGCTTCTTCGGATGTTATTTGGAACATCCTCCCTTTCGCTTTGGAGCTCTCCTCTTTCTTTCCTTCCTTTTTCGCTCCCTGTTGTTGTTTAGGACACTCCGCTTTAACATGCCCTTTCTGAAAACAGTTGTAACAGGTCTTTGGGTTGTTAGGGCATTTGTAGTACGGATGTCCTTCATCACCACAATTATAGCACCCCTTCTTGCCTAAAAGGCATTCCCTAGAATGAAGTTTCCCACATGTCTTGCAAGGAGTAATGCCACCCTTCGACTTATCCTTCTTTCCATGGTCTTGAAACTTCGCCTTCTTAGACGGACTTGAATTGGCCCCTTTTTCCGTTGTTCTCTTTTCGCCACATTCCTCTTGTCTTTTAATCTCTAGTTCTCTATCCCGAGCCCAGTTAATAAGCTCATCAAGGGTTTCATATTTTGAGGGAGTGATAAACTCCCTAAATTCTGCCTTTAGTATACCATAATAGTGATTGATCTTCATTCTTTCCGTCTTCACAAAATCTCCGCAGAACTTCATTTTATCCAAGAAGGTGTTTGTTATTTCGTTAATCGTCTCGTTTTTCTGTCGGAGGCGTAAGAAATCCTCCTGAATCTTATCAATAGCTGACTGAGGATAGTGATACCTCATGAAAGGCTCCTTGAATTCCTGCCAAGTCATGTCTTGAAGCTTGTCCTCACCAACTTCCTTACTATACGCATCCCACCAATCCTTTGCTTGAAAGGTGAGTTGACCAGTAGCGAACATCACTTGATCTTCCTTATCACATCTACTTCGTATAAACACCGCCTCTCTGTTTGAAATCCATCTTTGGCATGCTATCGGATCGATTTTGCCATCAAACGTTGCAGGGTTGCATGAAATGAAATCCTTGTACGTGCACCTTCGTTCCTTGCCTTTACTTCTAGACCCTTCAATCATCTCCTTTAACTCCTCAAACTTACTAGTCATCATTGCATCTACTACCCCTAAAACACGGCTTTCGACTTCTTGAGCTAACTTGGGAAGGTTAGCATGTATAACATTTTCTGCCGCTTCCATAACCTTATTATCGAATGCTTCTTGTCGTGCTACTTCGGCATCATCTATATTCCCTGTGTCCGTCATCTACATAAAACATTCATCTTATTCATTAGATTTCCTTTCATACCTCTTCATCACATTTAAACTCGTATTATCATTCTACATTCCATTTACAACTTATACTTCATACATTGTCGCCATCGACAATCATAATCTTTGACGTTAACGATTTGTCTTTTCTCCTTTAACATATAGTTTCCTCATCTTTATTAATGTAAAAATGACATTATCATTGATTACGGGGTCTTAGAAACCGGTTAGAACAAACCCTATAATCTAAACAGCAAAAATAAAAATTTTTGAACGATTTAGGGTCTCTCGCGGCACGCGATAGATAGCTCTAACTCTGTCGCGCCACGCGAACGTTGTCGCGTGTCGCGCCACATGCCATTGTTCCTGTCGCGTGGCGCGGGGGAACCAGTTTTCCAGCAGGTTTGTTATAAAAACCAGCATTTTGCCTAGCTCTAGTTTTCACCTTAAGTCAACTTAAAACTTCCATAACTTTCAATTTACAGGTCCGTTTTTCGTAATTCTTTTTCCTACACGTTTGTAATTTAAATACGGACCTGTTTAACCTCACCATATGCCTAAAATTTCGGTTTATAAGTAATTTGCATAAAATTCCTCTTTTTATCACTAACTATAGGTATAATCAAAATTTACAAATTACTTACTTGATAGCGCTTTGGAACGAACACACACTTGCACGAGCTTTCGGTTTGAGTTCAAGCACTTGATACTTGAATCCCTCAAACCTAGGCTCTGATACCAACTTATAACGCCCCATTTCCATACACTTTAGAACTTAAGTAATTTCAACATTTATTTTAGAAAAATTCGGCATGACCCGTTCGTAACGTGAACAATCCCTGTTTTGACAGATTTAATTTCAAGTAACTAACAACACTTTCAAAGGACTTAATAAATCCAAAACATACTTTTAATTAGCTACCCCGAGCGCTAGAAAATTTCAAAAGACCCAACAAGTAAAACTTCAAAGTCTAGATACTATACAAGGCTAATTACAACAAAATACTTTTGACCAAAAAGTTTGTTACTAAAAGTAGCGGAAGCGCTTATAGGCGACTTACATATGGGTGCTCGTTCCAAGTTGCCGAACCGATTAAGTTGAGGCTTTACTTACATCAAACCACCAATGAAAGAATTAATCCATAATCATATTAACAATTTCAAATCAAGTAATCTACATATTTCTTTCCTTTACATCATTCTTTTTCTTTACACATCCTACCCTTTGAACGGATCATTACATTCTCGTCTCAAATAGAGACATTACATTCCATTCCTTACATACCCGTTAGTAACATATATTAACATTCATGACTTAACTTCCATTCGGTTCGTTTATGACGAACGAATGCAATCTTTACATTCTTGCACATACACCCTAACCCATACATGACGGATTGAGTAGAGCTTCATTCTGTTCGTTCTTTACTTTCCATTGACCGGTTCAACTAAGATGAATCGGTTATAATGCAGTCTTATTCATAAATTTTCCTTTTACATAATTCGTTCATAACGGATCATACTAATTACTACTCAACTTCCATGAACTACCATTATTATGATTTTTGGCATAAACGACAAGTTACAATACAAATTAGTAACCATAATACAACATGCTAGAAATGTATGTGTAAATTAACATACCTCGATCTTGTGAGCCTTCCGATTTCCTAGTGTTTGAACCTTCTTCCTTCACGCCTATATCATCACATTCATTCATTAATCTAGTACAACTAAATTTTATTCCATCATCTTCCAAATTACACATGTTTATTCTTTTAATCATTTCATCAAACACTTGGTGGGCATCGTATTTACTAGTATTATGTACACGTATACAAAGCATGAATCCTACTAGTTCATCTTATAACTCATCAACAATCAATCCATTTTCATATCATTCTTTTATCCTACATAAATTTTCTAAAATTCAAGCATTACAACATCATCACATTTCAGATTTCACATGATTATATCTACTTTGATCATCCTATTCATAACAGAGTTTCATAAAGTGGGTTTTTACTAAAATCTTTCAAATAACCTAAAATCAAACATGATTCTTGTTCTAGAAATAAATTCTAACTCATATCTTTCACCTTTTGCTACAAGAACTCGAGATTGGGTTGTACCCTTCATTCTACAAATCATAATTTCAAAGAATTGAACTTACCACTTCAATAATCGAGTTCAGTAGAGTGATATTAGAGTTCATGCATTGAATTATCATTTGATTTCAGGTTCAATCGCTTGATTCTTGAAGCTAGGGTTTTACCCCCTTGTTCTCTGTTCTTGATCAATCCCCAGACACACACCTACTGCGTGTTTGGGGTTTAATTGTTTTTAATTATAGAGTTTTAAGAATTTTACACTTTTGGCCCCTTTTATTTGTTTGTGTGTTTAAGTTTAGACTTTCCCATAACTTAACTACCATTTTGCCATGTTTCATTAACTATGTTAAGTTCTTTATTTATTTTTACTTATTTTCACATTAAACATTTTTGGGGTGTTACAATTAACCATTCAGATGTTGTCAAACAGCCCTTAACTGTCAATTCAAAAGATGCAAAACTGATGCATTGGCATACCAAAGAGTGTAAAAATGATGAAAAAAAAAATACAATAAAAGACATATGACTAGTTCACCTCACTAGAGGAATTTATATTCTAGGTTGAAATATTCCGGTGAGGAATTGAAAAAATAGAACTTGAACTTAGTTTAAAGTTGAGTAATCCAGGACGATTGACGATCATAGGGATTTAACTAGGTGCACACAAAATCTATAGACAATATGACGGAATCTAGTATTTCCCTAGATATAGGTGAAGTGAATATCTAAATAAGGGGTGTGGGTGCTCCACTTTTCATTAATCACCACACTCAACAAGCTTCTATCATGTCATCGAACTTCATTTCATCACTAGTGATGGATTTTAATGGGGTTGCCCATCACTAGTGATGGATTTTTTTAAATAATAAATTAACAATAACAATTTCATTTAAATAAATATTACATTAAAAAAACCCTAAGTTACATAGTAAAAAAAAAAACTAAAAATTCTACAGCATCTCCCAACCCCACTTTCACATATTTTGCGTTCGCGTTGAAGTAGGATCGACCTAAAGGGTTCGTTAATGTAACACCTCGAAAATTCGTGCTCAATAAAATAACGACACGTGTCATGTAAGACAAAACGCGTTGTAAACCCGGATTTAATAAAGATGTTTTGGCAGGATTTAAAAGTGGCGTCATGTTAATTTTTACCTCTGAACGACCTCATTTATAAATCCCAAGACCCAATTATATTTTACACACATCTAATATATCCTAAATCCAGAAATTCATTGTCGATAAACGAATTCAAAGTGCATGATAGGTCTCTATGAAAATTTCTACGGTTAACCTTTTTGTTCGGCACTTTTGAAAAGAATTCAATGGATCCAAGCAAACAATTCAAAATGGTAGGGTTTGTAACTGTTCAAGACCCTTATTGGAGGTCCCAAACTGATAAAACAAGTCCCATATTCGAAACCATGAGTTGCCCTTTCAAAACACCAAAGAACAACATGTTTTTGTGTCTGAGGACCAGCTTACGGACCTCAACATTGGGGACCTTACGGTCCGTAAGCTAGTACCCAGCGACCAGAAACCGGCTGTTACCTGTTTTAAGCGCAATTTTCGACTTTTAAACGGTTTTCCTCATATCCCTTGGCCCCTAAACAATCCCTAAACATATAGGACACATGTTGGTAACTTATGGTCAGTGCTAGACTTATTTGTCAACATGTTGTGGAGCCTTTATCACTATATAAGGAGCTCACAAGTGCAACACTTTGATCATTCATTCCTCAACATCTTCTGATCAATTGTGGAGCACAAGAGCACACTCCAGGCCTTCCTAATCAACCATTAGACACTTGTAAGTTTGCAAATCCTTCTTTAATAATGTTTAGCTTAGTTATTTAGCTAAAAGTCAAACCATCGTAATTACGGTTTGACTTCGAGATTAATTAATAATGGCTCAGTCAAATCTCGAATTAAAAGTACCTTTAAGTAGGTAATTATATGGGTAATAAAACCTTAAAAGGGTTTCCCCTGATTCCCAATCTTACTAGGTCAAATGTCGGGTCAAACTTACTAATAAAAAGTCAACAAAATGTTTAAAATGCAATTTATGCATGATTAGCAATGTAGAACACTTATAACCTGTTTGATCATTAATATAACTTGGTAATTAGTGTAAGGACATGTCTAAGCATGTTCAACCCGACAATTTCCTGTTTAGACCCGGTTCGGAACCGAAAGTCGCATAGTTTGACTTATACTTTGACTTTCAGTTCTGACCCGTTATGGTATGTTTTAGAAATGCCTTAGAGCTTTATTTGGACCAGGTTACATGCTAGTATAACCCTCTGTGATTATACACCTCGGATCATTAGTTATCCAATTAATATGCATGATTCCGTTAATTGCTCATATGTTGACCATTATGCCCTTTTCACCTTAAAAAGTGATTTTTGAAAATATAAAAGAGTAGAAACCTTACATACTGATATATAAACTTGCATACAAAATTTGACATCAGTTTGACGTGTAGATTAAGAGTTATGCTCGTTAGCGTAAAATTTAAGCTTTATGTTAATTAAACGGCGTATTTAGCGCATAGCCTACTTAAACATACTTTTTGATACCAAACTTAATACCCACAGATGTAATATATTATTTTGGTATTTTTAAAGATTTTTAATTAATTTTAGGCTGAGCATAGCTTGTAGTCGTAGGCTTAATCCGGTAATTGTCGGTTTTGCCCTTACGGGCTATAAAATGAGTTTTACATATCTAAACGACTCCAAACCTTTTTCTACGGATCACATATGATAAATAAATTATTTTAAGCCTTCTGGAAATATAAAAATATCAGATTTGTGTATCAAACCCGAAACTGGCTTTTAATCGCCTTATTAAGCGTTTTAGCGCATAGTATGTACTAAGAGTATTTTGAAACATACAAGGGTGATACCTACTGATATTTGAGGCAAATTATAATGTTTTAACAGTAAGCAAAGGTTGATAAACTCAGACTTCAGTTTTGAGCTTTTCGGCTTATGTGAAATTACCAAAATACCCCTACGGGGCATAGTTTGGTTATAATTGGTAAAGTTCACATATATACTTTATCCTACTGTTATGACTTAGTAAAATAAGTATTTTTGCTGATTACATCAGACATATAACTCAGGTGAATACTTAAACTCTTTTATAACCTTTTAAATGAGCAAACTACCCCTACGGGGCATAGTTTGTGTTTAAATTCGTTTCGGGCATAATAAAAGACATCTTACTGATGTCACAACATATATGAAGCATATTAACTTAGGAAACCTGTAAATAGCTCTCATGAACACTCGTTACGCTTATTACGCGTTCGGTTCGGTTTATGTAAATAGATTTCATAAACTAGCCTAAACGGGTCAAACCTTATCGGTTTTATCTCAAAATCCAGAATGTGAATAATAAACCCATATTAAGCAAGTCTTCAAACTTGTCGGGTCTAAATCACATTCTATCCGGTCTTCGCTTAATCGTGCGTACGAACCGTATCTTTGAAACTAACCGGTTAAAGCTTAAGCTTAATTAAAGACCCGTTAGGATTCTAATAGGTTATTATAAACCTTCGTTCTAGATTAGGAGGACCAGTAAAAGCTACTTGCAATTTGCTTATTGTGATATATACTTTGCTCAGGTAAATACTTTTAACTTATTTTCCCTATACGGGCTTGGGTTACGGTATATAGCATACCGCTTGATCGGGCATCAAATTCTCCACCGTTGAGTGGGTAATTGAATAAATTTGATCGGCTCGTTTAAACAGTCTTGTTACTTAAAGCCTTTGGGGGGTTAATGACCATGTCCCGGATATCCTTGGCATCATTTTACGAAATGGCCACGACTTCAGCGCGGGGTGTAGGCGTACACCCGTCAGTGCACAAAAGTATATTGTGGTGTGTCTATTGATCTTTAACCCGGACTTGATCCGGGTTACTGAACGCACAAGGAACATGTAATTCCTTCACAAGATTATATATTTAAATAATTCTCCCAAGTATAAAAAGGTTAATCTTGCCTCTGTGCATTTTAATCAAATTATAAAAGATATTTTGTGCCACGTGCATCCAAATCAATTTTCCTAAACCATTTTCAAAATGAGTCAGTTAATTGTATTTACCAGTGTAAACTGACGTATTTTCCAAAAAGGCTAAATGCAGGTACTATACGAAATTGGCTGGATATTTCTCCTTAGCATCAATAGAAGTCTCGCAAGCTTAAGATGTCTAAAAGTCTGTTGAACTATTGTTTCCATTTTATGTTCGATCCTAGTGTGGATAAACTTCCGAATATTGTAACATTTGATATTACAATAATAAATTCGGTTGTATTATATTTTCAATTGCTTCCGCTGTGCATATTAATATTGTGTTGTTTGACTATTATGTTGCCAACCAAGACATCACGATACTCCCCACCGGGCCCACCGGTGACACGTGGAAATCGGGGTGTGACAGGTTGGTATTAGAGCCAACATTGAGTGAATTAAACACTAGCTTTTTGGTGTTTAATCTCAATGACACAGTAGCACATTCCTTGACCTTCTGAGTCTAGACTTAACTTAGGAATATTCTCAATCCTAACCTGGAAATTTTTGCTTCCAAATTATTATATATACGTCGCCAAGCGAAGAAGCTGTAATAAAACTTCTCCACATCAGGAGCCTTGAAAATGTTGAGCTTCGTACCGCGGCGAGAATGGAACGAGCATCCAAGGAGAGGACACTCAGAAATAAAATAAAGAAGAAACTCCTCTTGCTGAAGATCGTTTCCTTAATAAGTCCTTATAAGGACACAATTATCTTTCAGTCCCTACGAGGACAACATTATTCCTTTCAAGTCCCGCTCAGGGCAACTTTATACTTTTATTTTTATATAGTGGAATGGTTAAGTTTAAACTTTCATTCTAAACAAGAAATATTAAATAAATGGAAAATAACATTTCTTTTTGCAAGATCTACCATTATAATAAAATGGCAAAATCTAAAAAGGACAAGACCTAGCTTCGGGTCATATTAAGACCGGCCAAGATGGCAGTTCCTCAATTTAGATTCAGATCCTTATTAACATTTCAATTTAGAAATTGTTCTACGATAAATATTAAAAGAATCTTAAGAGTGAAACCTAGCCTGAGTGTCATTATAAAGACCTGGCCAAGATGGTAAGACCTGTTTAAAAGATTCGTATCCCAGTTAACATCTGAAAACATGTTAACACTCCCGGCAGATGTGATTCGTTGGAAATCACACACGTTATTAAGGATTCTTCAAAAGATTCCTAACCCGGTTTAATGATCTCTAAATCCTGGGTTTACATCATCAATTAAGATGATCATATTTTAACCATACGTGGTAATATAGTGCCGTCGGGCCTTGCTCATTTCGACATGAGCCAAAATACAGTGGTAGCTATGACTCCTTGTCAGAAAAAGGTAATGAACTAGGTTCAAACCTCAAGGCTTTGATTCTCTGAAATCCTAGCTTATAAATTATAAATGTCCTTGTGACTAGGCCTATTGTGCCAGAATACCTTCATGCTTTGATTCTCTGAAATCATAGCTTATAATTTATAAATGTCCTTGTGACTAGGCCTATTGTGCCAGAATACCTTCACGCTTTGATTCTCTGAAATCATAGCTTATAATTTATAAATGTCCATGTGACTAGGCCTTTGTCCCACCTTAATATCCGTAATGTTTTATAACTAGGATAAATTATAATGCCTCGATTCTCTGAAATCATGGCTTATAAATTAAACTTGTCTACGTGACTAGGCCATTTGTGCTATTATTAAAACCTTAATGCCTCGATTCTCTGAAATCATGGCTTATAAATTAAACTTGTCTACGTGACTGGGCCATTTGTGCTATTATTAAAACCTTAATGCCTCGATTCTCTGAAATCATGGTTTATAAATTAAACTTGTCTACGCGACTAGACCATTTGTGCTATTACTAACTTATAAATTAGGATTTATGATAAAAATCCTGAATAAAATAAACATCCTTTCTTCCCTGCCAGTATGCATTTTTAAAAGAATCTTAAAGGTGAAACCTAGCCTACGCGGCCAAGATGGTGAAACCTACTCAAGGGATTTAGATCATTGTTAACGCCTAAGAACGTGTTAGCACTCCTGACAAATGTGATTCGATAAAATCACAACAGTCATCCCTATATTGGAAAATTTTTAAATTTCCTAATTTGCCTTATGATCTAGAAATCATGGCTTATATCATCTTATAAGATGATCATATTATAAACATCCGTGAGTGATGAAGTGCCTACAGGCTAAATTTGTTGTCCGATAAGACAACGACAGTGGTGGTCCTTAACCCTGTCTAAAGATATTGGAATACGTCCAAGCATAATAGTTGGTAGAGACCATACGATCTCGACTAATATCATCTGTAAAGATGATCATACCATAAATATCCCTTAGAAGGGAAATGCCTACGGGCTATAATTAACGTCCTCCGAGACTAAAGACAGTGGTAGCCTACAACTCCCTGTCAAGAAAAGATGTTTTGCCTACGGGCTATAATAAATTGTCCATCTGACACATTGACATTGTGATCTTTATGATTCCTTGTCTAAGGTGGTGAGCTATGCTCAAGCCAAATAGTCAATATGATTAATGCAATCCTGACTTATATCATCTAAAATGATGAATCCTTTATAACATCCATTAGTGATGTTTCGCCTATGGGCCATATTATATTGTCCATTTGTGACACAAGCATTACGACCTCCATGATCCCCTGTTTAAGGTTGTGAGCTGCACTCAAGCCTAATAGTCTATATGATCATTGCGATCCTGACTGGTATCATCAGTATGATGATCATAAATACATAATATTGACATCCCTTGGGATGAATTGCCTACGGGCTATGCTTTATTCTACTGTCGATAAGACAAAATAGAGGTGATCTTTATGATCCCCTATTCAAAATGGTGGGATTATACCCAAAACCTTATAGTCAATATGATCGATGTGATCATGACTAATATCATTAGATACGAAAATTATAAATAGACATCCATTAGTGATGTTAATTGGTTTACCTTTCTGTCAAAAGAATCGCCTGTCAAGACGATGACAGCGGTAGTCTATGACTCCCTGTCCAAAGGTGAAGAACTATGTTCAAACCTTAAGACTCCTGATCTAATAAGATTGCAGCCTATGAATTGATGTCCTTGTGACAAATCCACAAGTTATATTTCAAGTCACCCATAACAAGCCTCCGTGCTATAATTCGTCGTTCGTGACAAGTTAACATACTAAATGTTAACATCGCTGGTGACAGGCCTTAGTGCCATACCCTATAACGTCCTAGAGACAAGGCCATTTGTGCCGCATCTAAATGTCATTACGACGAGGCCTTCGCGCCATATGATTACTTATGTCCTTCATGATTAGGCTTATTGCCATATCTTTCCACGTCCCTCGCGACAGGCTTCTATGCCATTTATGTATATATATAACCAAAGTCATGTAAGGCTAGCCTTTGAGCTATTTATAATCGTCCTTGTGACAAAGACAATTGTGACATTATGGTCCCCTGTCAAGCAGGTATTGGACACGCTCCAAACCTTGAATGCCATGGATAGTCCTTTTGTGACCTAAGCTAAATGTAATAGATATACATTCAAATAGCATTCATTAAGAATGTTCGAAACATAATGGCCTATACGGTTCGTGGATGCCGTGGCTAATCTATGTCAGGTCATCAGGATGATGACTAATAATGGTTTAATTTGGTATTTAGTACCAAGTTTTAAGTATGGAAAACTCGGATGAGATAGGCAATAGTCGCAGTGCTATTAATGCGACAAAAGCAAATAATGTCTCAAACGTAAACCTCAATATTAATGGAGTAAATTTCCAAGCGGTGGTTAACGCAGCAGTTTGAAAGGCCAAGGGGAAAAGGTCATGAAACAACCCAAAGAGCCGAATGCTTCTCGCTCTAAATTTCATCCAAAACCACATTCAAATGCTCGTGAGAAGAGCTTTGTTCACACTTCGGATATGAAGGATGAACCAAAGGAGGAGGATAACTCCCAGAAATCTAATAAAGAGAGCAAGTACATGCTTAATAAAAAGCAACGAAAGTTCAATAAGAAGCCTGTATGTAAGAATTGCTATCAAAGACACTAGGGACAGTGTCGAATAGAACCAGGACCAAAGCAGTGTGACGTCTGCTAAGGAACAGGTCATCATTTCCCAGGAATGTAGGGACATAAAGAATGCAGTCTATCACGGCTGTGGTGAGTAAGGCCGCATCAGAACTAGATACCATAAAGCTGCCAAAGAAAGTGCAGCTAAGCCTGAAAAGGCTAAAGGAAGAAATGCCTGAACTCACCTGATGAATGCCAAGAGGCAGTTCACGATGTCATCAAGAACATCCCTTATCATTTACCAATGATAATTTCTGCTAAGTATCCTGATTTAATACATGCAATAATAAATCTTCATAAACCATAAGCTTAGCAAACTTTTATATTATCCACAAGGTATAACTTACCAAGGAAACCATAGTAGCCGATTCTTCTAGTATTGGCAAGGAATCCTTCCGAAAAATCTAAAAGTACTCTTTCTACGCATAGAGTACGACAACATATGTTATTTTAATTATTTTTCTCATTGCTTTTCTATCACCTGCGAATGCCAAACTATGTTTGATAACAGTACCATATGAGGATGGGCGTATCCTAGTGTGTCCCATAGATTACTTCCATGCCTGATCAGTATGGAGGTTTAATACATGGAACCCCTGAGATATCCCAATGGTCATATTGTACTAAAGTCGACTAGTAGTATTCAAAGAAGATATCCAGAATGGAATTGTCCAAGTAAATGTTCCCGATTAAAGAATTCGTGGACTTATAACATAAATGTGTCACTTATTTGACACAAGCAATGATGGATGAACTGGAGCCTGAGATATGGAAAATCTCTGTAGCCTCCTTATATCTTGATTATATTCTCATAAGTTTTCCCTGCTTACCTCCTGGAAGGCAGGTAGAATTAAGATTAGCATCCCGCTGTGGGCTGGAGTATTGGGAAAACTCCATATTGATTATGAATAATCGAAACCTTGATTAAGTAGGTTTTAAGACATAGGCTCATATAGCCTGACTCAATATTCTGAGGGTTTTATGTTATTGAATAAGAAAGACGGTTCATATTGCTTATGTATTAATTGCCGCAACCCTAATAAGGCAACGATTATGAATTTCCATCAGCTACCCAGGATCGTCGAATTGTTCGACTAACGACAAGGATTAACTATTCCTTAAAATTAGTTAAGTAGTGGTTGGAATGACCATCTCACCTTAAGATAAGCTTATATGTAATAGTTGATATGCAAGCATCAAGGCTACTCCCTTGGAGACCTTGTAAGGTTCGAATGTTAAACATCTATTGTTAGGACAATAGATTGGTAAGTCCACTTATCAGGATCTGAAAGTTGCAATTTGAAACAACGAATAAGATCGTACAAACCCCTAATTATCTATAAGTTGCCATTATTCGGCAGAAAATCAAGAATTAATGGAAAGTAGTAACCTTCCTAAATTCTTGTTAAGAAATAAGGCTCAACAAAAGATATCACCCAGGAGGGGTGTGCCAAATTTGTTAAATTATCATGCTAGTCAGGCTCTGAGTATATAGAACCATTCGAAGGATTAGAATGTATCAAGATTAAATAGCTTACGAGCTAAGACCTAATTAAGGAGACTTATATCTCCGACATGCTAGCCCAACTATACGTGGATAAGATTGTAGCCTTACATGGCATACCTGTGTCTATTATCTCTGACAGAGATACTAGGTACACGTCACATTTTTTGGAAGAGTTTCCAGCAATCTTTGGGCACATGTCTGAATTTAAGTACGGCTTACCACCCTCAGACTGACGGTCAGAGTGAGCGTACTATTCAAACTTTGGAAGACATGCTACGTGCATGTGTGACTGATTTAGGTGGTAGTTGGGATAAGAACCTACCACTAATTGAATTCTCCTACAACAATAGCTACCACACCAGCATAAAGGCTGCGCCTTTTGAGGCCTTATATGGTAGAAAGTGTAGATCGCCCGTGTGTTGGGCGGAAGTTGGAGATGTCCAGTTATCAGGACGATAGATAGTCTTCGAAACGACGGACAAGATTGTCCAGATTTGTGACCGTCTCAAAGCTGCCCGAGATAGGCAGAAGAGCTACGCAGATCCGAAGCGTAAAGCTTTTCACTTCGAAGTAGGTGATAAAGTATTGCTTAAATTATCACCCTGGAAGGGAGTGATGCGGTTTGGTAAGAAAGGCAAGCTAAGCCTGAGATACATAGGACCTTTCGAGGTTATCGAACGTGTCGGGTCAGTTGCCTATAAGTTGAACTTGCCAGAAGAGCTCAGTGGAATTCACAATGTGTTCCACATCTGCAATATGAAGAAGTGCTTCGCTGATGAATCACTGGTTATACCACATACGGATGTGCATATAGATGAGAGCTTAAAATTTGTGGAAAAACCTTTGTCGATTGAAGATCGACAGGTGAAGAAGCTTCGAAGGAAGCATGTACCTATTGTAAAGGTCAAATGGGATGCCCATAGAGGTCCCGAATACACGTGGGAGGTTGAATCCACCATGAAAGAAAAGTACCCTTATTTATTTCAGTAAATCTCGGGTCGAGATTTATTTTAAGGGGGTGAGGATGTAACACCTCGAAAATTCGTGCTCAATAAAATAACGACACGTGTCATGTAAGACAAAACGCGTTGTAAACCCTGATTTAATAAAGATGTTTTGGCAGGATTTAAAAGTGGCGTCATGTTAATTTTTACCTCTGAACGACCTCATTTATAAATCCCAAGACCCAATTATATTTTACACACATCTAATATATCCTAAATCCAGAAATTCATTGTCGATAAACGAATTCAAAGTGCATGATAGGTCTCTATGAAAATTTCTACGGTTAACCTTTTTGTTCGGCACTTTTGAAAAGAATTCAATGGATCCAAGCAAACAATTCAAAATGGTAGGGTTTGTAACTGTTCAAGACCCTTATTGGAGGTCCCAAACTGATAAAACAAGTGCCATATTCGAAACCATGAGTTGCCCTTTCAAAACACCAAAGAACAACATGTTTTTGTGTCTGAGGACCAGCTTACGGACCTCAACATTAGGGACCTTACGGTCCGTAAGCTAGTACCCAGCGACCAGAAACCGGCTTTTACCTGTTTTAAGCGCAATTTTCGACTTTTAAACGGTTTTCCTCATATCCCTTGGCCCCTAAACAATCCCTAAACATATAGGACACATGTTGGTAACTTATGGTCAGTGCTAGACTTATTTGTCAACATGTTGTGGAGCCTAAATCACTATATAAGGAGCTCACAAGTGCAACACTTTGATCATTCATTCCTCAACATCTTCTGATCAATTGTGGAGCACAAGAGCACACTCCAGGCCTTCCTAATCAACCATTAGACACTTGTAAGTTTGCAAATCCTTCTTTAATAATGTTTAGCTTAGTTATTTAGCTAAAAGTCAAACCATCGTAATTACGGTTTGACTTCGAGATTAATTAATAATGGCTCAGTCAAATCTCGAATTAAAAGTACCTTTAAGTAGGTAATTATATGGGTAATAAAACCTTAAAAGGGTTTCCCCTGATTCCCACTCTAACTAGGTCAAATGTCAGGTCAAACTTACTAATAAAAAGTCAACAGAATGTTTAAAATGCAATTTATGCATGATTAGCAATGTAGAACACTTATAACCTGTTTGATCATTAATATAACTTGGTAATTAGTGTAAGGACATGTCTAAACATGTTCAACCCGACAATATCCTGTTTAGACCCGGTTCAGAACCGAAAGTCGCATAGTTTGACTTATACTTTGACTTTCAGTTCTGACCCGTTATGGTATGTTTTAGAAATTCCTTAGAGCTTTATTTGGACCAGGTTACATGCTAGTATAACCCTCTGTGATTATACACCTCGGATCATTAGTTATCCAATTAATATGCATGATTCCGTTAATTGCTCATATGTTGACCATTATGCCCTTTTCACCTTAAAAAGTGATTTTTGAAAATATAAAAGAGTAGAAACCTTACATACTGATATATAAACTTGCATACAAAATTTGACATCAGTTTGACGTGTAGATTAAGAGTTATGCTCGTTAGCGTAAAATTTAAGCTTTATGTTAATTAAACGGCGTATTTAGCGCATAGCCTACTTAAACATACTTTTTGATACCAAACTTAATACCCACTGAAGTAATATATTATTTTGGGATTTTAAAGATTTTTAATTAATTTTAGGCTGAGCATATCTTGTAGTCGTAGGCTTAATCCGGTAATTGTCGGTTTTGCCCTTACGGGCTATAAAATGAGTTTTACATATCTAAACGACTCCAAACCTTTTGCTACGGATCACATATGATAAATAAATTATTTTAAGCCTTCTGGAAATATAAAAATATCAGATTTGTGTATCAAACCCGAAACTGGCTTTTAATCGCCTTATTAAGCGTTTTAGCGCATAGTATGTACTAAGAGTATTTTGAAACATACAAGGGTGATACCTACTGATATTTGAGGAAAATTATAATGTTTTAACAGTAAGCAAAGGTTGATAAACTCAGACTTCAGTTTTGAGCTTTTCGGCTTATGTGAAATTACCAAAATACTCCTACGGGGCATAGTTTGGTTATAATTGGTAAAGTTCACATATATACTTTATCCTACTGTTATGACTTAGTAAAATAAGTATTTTTGCTGATTACATCAGACATGTAACTCAGGTGAATACTTAAACTCTTTTATAACCTTTTAAATGACCAAACTACCCCTACGGGGCATAGTTTGTGTTTAAATTCGTTTCGGGCATAATAAAAGACATCTTACTGATGTCACAACATATATGAAGCATATTAACTTAGGAAACCTGTAAATAGCTCTCATGAACACTCGTTACGCTTATTACGCGTTCGGTTCGGTTTATGTAAATAGATTTCATAAACTAGCCTAAACGGGTCAAACCTTATCGGTTTTATCTCAAAATCCAGAATGTGAATAATAAACCCATATTAAGCAAGTCTTCAAACTTGTCGGGTCTAAATCACATTCTATCCGGTCTTCGCTTTATCGTGCGTACGAACCGTATCTTTGAAACTAACCGGTCAAAGCTTAAGCTTAGTTAAAGACCCGTTAGGATTCTAATAGGTTATTATAAACCTTCGTTCCAGATTAGGAGGACCAGTAAAAGCTACTTGCAATTTGCTTATTGTGATATATACTTTGCTCAGGTAAATACTTTTAACTTATTTTCCCTATACGGGCTTGGGTTACGGTATATAGCATACCGCTTGATCGGGCATCAAATTCTCCACCGTTGAGTGGGTAATTGAATAAATTTGATTGGCTCGTTTAAACAGTCTTGTTACTTAAAGCCTTTGGGGGGTTAATGACCATGTCCCGGATATCCTTGGCATCATTTTACGAAATGGCCACGACTTCAGCGCGGGGTGTAGGCGTACACCCGTCAGTGCACAAAAGTATATTGTGGTGTGTCTATTGATCTTTAACCCGGACTTGATCCGGGTTACTGAACGCACAAGGAACATGTAATTCGTTCACAAGATTATATATTTAAATAATTCTCCCAAGTATAAAAAGGTTAATCTTGCCTCTGTGCATTTTAATCAAATTATAAAAGATATTTTGTGCCACGTGCATCCAAATCAATTTTCCTAAACCATTTTCAAAATGAGTCAGTTAATTGTATTTACCAGTGTAAACTGACGTATTTTCCAAAAAGGCTAAATGCAGGTACTATACGAAATTGGCTGGATATTTCTCCTTAGCATCAATAGAAGTCTCGCAAGCTTAAGATGTCTAAAAGTCTGTTGAACTATTGTTTCCATTTTATGTTCGATCCTAGTGTGGATAAACTTCCGAATATTGTAACATTTGATATTACAATAATAAATTCGGTTGTATTATATTTTAAATTGCTTCCGCTGTGCATATTAATATTGTGTTGTTTGACTATTATGTTGCCAACCATGACGTCACGATACTCCCCACCGGGCCCACCGGTGACACGTGGAAATCGGGGTGTGACAGTTAAAAGTGTCGTCGGTTGTAACATGACGTTAAATGGTTCGTTACAATTGGTTTTGATACGGTTGGTTATGAAACGGTTCGTTTTGAAAGGATTGGTTGGGAAACAGTTGGGTTTGAAATGGTGGGATTGGGTCGGCTTCGTCAAGCAAGCGAAATCTCGCCGGCTCGCCAAGATAAGCTCGAAGCTTTGGCCGTGTGGGTTTTTTCTTCGAACCCGAACCGCATTTGCTTGAACCTTCCATTTTTCGGTTTAGAATGTAGAGTGTAGAGATGGTATTTTTGTGGGTTGAAAGGTTAAGGTATTTTTTGTGGGTTTAAAGGTTAAGGTGGATGGTATATATATAGTGTTTATTACTATTATTATTATTATTATTATTATTATTAATTGTTAACCACCCCCCAACGGTCCCCTCCTCAACGGTAACTTTCAAAATTTCACGCGTGATCACCAGCATGCGTGGTCACAAGGACCAGTGACCGTGTTCTACGCATCATGGGGCACCCCCACTCCCCTAACTATTCAAAGTTTGAATTATAGCTTCAACTTTATTTGTCCATGTGTGCTTTGGTAGAACTACTTACATTTCTTGTGCAACAATCAATGGCTGATCTACACCAAGCTTAGGGCGACCGTTCCCTGTAAAAAAACATTGATGTGTTTATTTTTTTTAAATCCCAATCGTCCTCTTTGAAACGTATGATTCAGCCATCCGACCCTCTCCCCTTCCAATAAGTAAATTAATTCTGGATCCGCCGCTAGTAGCAACAAAAGTGACTATCAGGGTTTGACTTCGTCCATGATGTACGAATAGATATTATGGAAGCGCATTGACCACATATCACTATGGTCGACTGATTTTTCTGTTTGTAAGAAAGATGGCAGGGTTAAGCATTTATGGGGGATACATAATATAAAAGAAAAAAACAAATGATTATCTAATGTTGAAGGCGAAATGAGAAAAATGTCCATCATGTGAATGGCACATGATGGGAACTTAACAAGAAGAATAGATGGGTTTAAATGAATGCACGGCAATTGCAAAATTTTCAAAGTACAGTGCTTTTGGCAGAATTTCAAACGAAAAGTGATCAAAACAACAAATCTAACCAGATCTTAGGGGGGTAGTGGTGGTTATCACTCACCACCCAATTATCACTCACAATATCCAATCAATTTCCTGTTAAAAATAACCTGTTGATGTGGCCTTATGGATCATTTGAGTAACATTACCAATATGACATAACTAGTCTCCGACAATTACTTGATGGTAGTAATTGTAAATATTAAATAGTTTAAGGGGACAATTAAGATTTCCCTTTAGGTACATTTTAATAAGAGAATGTATAGAGTTTTTTATAACCTACCATCACTTATGATCAATAATTGATCATGAGTATTGATAAAAATGAATGGGAAAAACTCCTTAAGAACATCAATACTAAGAATTCTCTCTAGTGTGATTCATCAACACAAGGTACCATAACGGGAATCATGACTTCATCTTTATCCTCAAAGATAATCATCCCTACAAGTAAGTATCTCTAACTTGGCATCTATATTTATGTTATGATTGAATAAACATGATTAGGGTTCTTTTTTTTACCCATGTTTAATGATATAATCAACATGTGGTATCAGAGCATTATGTTGATTATATCCTCATCAATCGTTGAATTCGATTTGCATATTTTCTGAAATTGGAAGTTAAGATCATTGTATTAGTTATATGGTGAACTAATATGACACTGACTTTTTTTTATCCTTAAAAGAAAAATATTGCAAATCGATGGAACATGAATTTTGATCAAACCACTAAAAGTATGAATTATCATTGGAATATTTTGGCAAACAGTGTCCAGATAAGGATTGCATAAGTTTTATAATTTATTATCTTGTTGTTCATATTTTCAAATTGTGTCTGTTTAATTGGTTTTGGAAAATCACCGTTTATTTTTCAAGATCCTAATGCCATTTTTGAGTTTATGACTTTGGACTTTGTAGATTTGTTAATATATTAATGCATTGGTTCTTGATCGAATGATGGTGTTTATAAATTGACCTTAAATTGATTTATTAACATGTCTTTTTTTCAAATATTTGTTTGAAACTTTCTAGACATACTAAAATCAATTCATACTTATCGGTTATTTTGGATTAAGATTGAAATGATTAATCTTACTAATTAATTATTATTAATCCATTTGAATTGGTTGTTCAGTTACTGGGCATGACCGATGATATTTGCCATTAGGGGTGTTCTTCGGGTTTTTTAATCGGGTTTCGGGTTTTTCGGGTCGGGTTTTTCGGGTTTTCAAAGCTACATATTTAACCCGATAACCGAACCATTCTAGGTTCGGGTTCTTCGGTGTTGGGGTTAAATGGTTCGGGTTTAGAACGGGTCAGGCTAGATCGGGTTTCGGGTTAGAAAATGAATTAGTTTAACAGAAAAGTACAACCTTTTAAATTGTAAATATCAATATTAGTTATTAGCGAACAATATAAAAATGATTTTGTAAAACAACTCTTCTATGTCGCTAAGAATAGAGGATGTTGAAGATATAAAATGTATTATGTATAACTGTTAGAAATTAGAGATATGGATGGACTTCGTGATTTAAAATTTTTAGAAGAGGGTGATGTAAAACTTTTAGAATATATGGTTGGCTGCATCATGGAATAGGGAAAGGATTATTAAGTCCTTTTAGAAGATATGACTATATCTATAAAAATATGCTAATTGTTTTAAAGCTATTTCGGGTTTTTCGGGTTAAACCGATTACCCATTATTCAACCCGTTAACCAATCCATAGAAGTATATTCGGGTTTGGGTTTACAGTTATTCGGTTATGGATTCTTCGGGTTTTGTCTATTTCGGTTTCGATTGACTTCGGTTTCGGATTGGGTTTCGGTTAAAAAAGACAGCCCTATTTGCCATTTAACTTCAATCCCACCATTTATTCCTTATGGTTATAATTCAACAGTTTAACGATTTATAGCTTACCTTTTCATGTGGATTTTATATCTATTTTTGGATGGGTCATTTGATATATAAAATTAGTTAATATTTATTTGTGTGACCCTAATGAGTTATTCATTTTTCGCATGCGTTATTTTCGTATAAATTATTTTATATAATTTTTGAAAAATATTTTGTACGAAAATATATAACTTTCATATGCATTATTCTAATTTCCCCTAAATTGATGACACACATAATGAATTATTAGCATAATTTACATAAATATTTCATTTCTGACCCAAAGGTGTTATGTTATGTTTATGTGCTTTTATGTATGTTCATAATACATGAATTTTGGTCAAAGCCAAAGTTTATATAGAACACTAAAGATGGTCTATTATTTATATTGTTCATAATGCTTGAATTTTGGTCAAAGCCAACGCGAAGCTAAAATTCAGGTAGAACATTAAGCCGAGTTCTATTATTTATACTGTTTTTTATTTTTTAATGTAGAGTTAATTACACCATTAGTCCCTGGGAATGGAGAATGAATCCGCCTTCAAGTCAGGAAAGCTTACCAATCTTTTCAAGGGTGTCCGCAAGGACACACGCAACCTGGATACACATCAAGATGATGGACCTAACAAGAAGATCTGCACCCTGGAAACGGACATCATCTATGGAGGTCGGAAGAAACACACAACAGCAACAACAAGAGGCAGCACCCAAAATCCGCCAACTGGTGGGAGCAACTAGTCATTTTCCCTTTGGTGCGAAAAAGCAACTGATATGTGTGTCATACCCCAAACAGTATCAGTCGCTTATCAGTGTCATGCATGCCTCATTGATGTCAGACGTCACATCATACTCACCTAACATTGTGCAAGCTGCAAGATTTTGAACTTTCAAATACTTGCCATTCACCCTCTAGTTTCTCTATTTTCCCATATGCACATTGCAATGCGTAATAAATTCATACGCACGCACCAATGTGCTCGTTTTTAGTACGCGAACGCTCATATACACCTTTTTGGTACACACACGCCAGTATGATAACTTCCAAATGCGCGCACGCTAGGTGCACTGTATGACCACACACATACCAGCAGCGGCAAAGAAGACTAAACACCCATCTACTTCAGAGTTCCACCTGCTTACTACCGTACGCAGAAACAACACTAGACTAGGGGGACTTGAAGGGGTACGGTCTCAAATGCCGCGCACGACACGACGCGATGCAACTCAACCCATGCGTTCGTAGGACTATACACGTAGACTCAAAAAAACTCAGTTGGTTCCAAAGATCTCGTGCGGGTCACTCTCATAGGCACGCAACTACGCCAACTAGCGGGAGACAACCAGTAGAGTTCACAGTAGCCTGCAACCAATCAAATGCGCCTTGCTCTGTGTTAAACGATCCTCACAATGATCAGTCGTGCCTAGGACAAGAAGTACAAGGGAAAATAACGTATAGCCAATTTGCTTGTGTCATTTCACTGTTCCATGATCTCCACCAAAACCTGATGACAGACGAGACAACAAGTACGTTTGGAGTACATGTAGCCAATCACAACGCATGGACGTACTCTCACATTTGCGCACACTACATGTCATGGCAGAGCGGACCAAACGGATATTCCCTTGAAAGCGAGTCTGCACAATGAGTCCATCAACCCATTTCCTTCTCCAACCCTTCGGCTATAAATTCCAACCTCTACCAAAGGTTTGAGGATCGAATGTCTCGCTCTCTCACTCTAAACACACATTTATTTCCTTCTCCCTTGAAAAAGCAACTACTTATTATCACGTCGGAGCCTAGTTAAGAGAAGAAACACCCTCCCCCCTCAAATCTACTCTTTGCTTAGAGTTGAACTCAATACCTTCACTAAGAAAGAAGAGTCTCTGCAAAATGAGCTAGCCCCATATTGGCATATATGTAGTATATTTACTTCTATTTCTATAAGCACATCAATTTTTATAATATATTCGTAAACTAGATTAAAAAAAGAAACTAAACACACACTAATCCTACTTTTAATCTACACCTTTTTGTTTACAACAATACTAGAATCATCAATCTTTAAGGGAGACACACCTTTGGAAAACATCTTGATAACGTTAAGTTACAAGCAATTTATTCTCTTAAATTTGATAATGTTAAATTTCAACACTTTACAGTTCACTTGTTAGATAACGTTATCGATTAACAAACAAACATTATTCAGATATTGGAAAGTATTTGGACCACATTTTAACAACGTGAAAACACACATGATAGTAAAAAAGTATTTTATATTGACTAAAACAGTTCCTTAAGTTTAGATTGTTCTATTCTTGTTTGTATATAAAATACTTTTTGAAATAGTGATTGGTTGTTTAGAAGAAAAAAAAAGTAGATAACACTAGTTAATTTAATAGAAAAAAAAAACTTTAAATTGCCAAAATCATCCCTAAGGTTTATACGTGTTTGTCAGTTTCATTCAAAACAACTTTTTTTTTTTTTTTTGTAAAATATCGCCCTTCACTTTTAGGATTTTTTGTCATTTTCATCTAAATGTCTAATTTGCTTTTATATTTTCTATCAAATATTTGGATAAAAATGACAAAAAAAAAAAAAAAAAAAACAAATCTTAGGGACAAGTTTGACAAAAAAGTTAGACGTTTGGATGAAAATGACAAAAACTCACAAAAATGAGAGGCAATATGGTACAAAAAGTTGTTTTGGAAGAAACTGATAAACGCACCCAAACCTCATAAACGATTTTGGCAATTTACTATTACACAATAATGGAATTTTATTATCATGTAGTTGGATGCTCTTATTCCTCATATCGATGATGACTTAATCTCGTACCAGAAACAATAAAAAGGTAAAATAGCACATCAGCATACACAAAAAAAAAAATAAATAAATAAATAAATAAATAATAAAAAAATTTTGTGTGGTTTCGTGGATAATTGGCATACGTCAATTGACGCAATAACAATTTTCTGTTATGAGTATGTATTGACTTGGTTTTAAAGTGGGACAAAAACTAAAGGTTGTAAAACTAAGAAATGTTAGACAACGTGATAGTCCGATTAGTAAGAATAATTAATGGAGCACAAAACGTTTGACTATTATAACTTTATCCTTTTTTCTTGTATTGGTTGCACATAGTCGATCTATAATAGTTCTTTATTGCTTCTCATTTTCCACGTCATTACTCATTAAATCAATAAAATAAAATAAAATAAAATAAAATAAAATAAAATACCAATCATGACACTGTGTACGTGTAAATTTGTTTTTATAATTAGTTAGGTAGAAATACATACTTAATTCAGTATGAGCTTTTTTAAGTATAAAATTACATACATAATTTTAGATTGTTAACTTTTTATTTAATGTTTGTATATAAAAACATACATCTTCATAGTTATAGAGACGAGTCGGCTCGAATACGTGTCAAATATAAAATTAGTTTACGGCTTGTATTAAAGTTTACGAGTCAACTGAGCGCGACTCGTATGGCTTGCTCTGGGGTGAGCGGGGAGGACCACCGGCCAGGGCCCAATATTTCGAGGGCACGTTTTTTACGAAAAAACCCGATATGTATATGTAAAATATTTTTCTAATCGGGTATATCCATACAAACACCAACATAGGCCCCCTTACAAAACTATTCTTATGGTTTAGATTAGTTATTAACTCCTTTGGCATTAGGTTTAGACATTTAGTGAGCCAAATACCTAATTTCGTTAAATCCTAAGGGCACATTTTTTCAAACTCGAACAGGGTACACGAATTCTTAAGGCTAGCCCTGGCGACTCGTATTATAAAAGAATTTGAGTTTGAGTTGATTTAGTCATTTAACTTAAAGCGACACCTAGTAGAAAGTTAAGGACATTTATTTATTGAAAAAATAAGCTAACAACAATTCAATGGACTATCACGATATATAAATAAATATAATTATTATCATTACAAGAAACATGAACACTTTTTTATCTTATTGCAATACTTTTCCATTTGATGGTGTCGTGGCGATATAATAAAAACACTACCAGGTGTCTTTTCTTCTTTAGTTATATATCATAAATGATATATTGATTATACATTTATAACCATAATAATTGCATCACTTTCATTTTGCTTTAATCACCTCAATTACATGAGTCATCAATTTGATATAAAACGACAACATGAAAACCACAGGTGAATAATAATAGTTTAAGTAATTGACTAAATAAAAATAATACATATTTTTTAGTTAATTTGTGTTATTTATAATTAGTGTTGTGATTATTTAATTGTTAATTATGTGTTTACTTAGCTTAATGTTAGTACGTCCTATGTCAATAGGTGATGGAGAAAATAAACAAATAAAATGTCCTGGCGTTGAACAACAATGAAGTGGAAACTTGTCAAACATGCTTTATTAATCTTGATATATATTTTTTTTAATTTAAGTAAAATACAACTATTTACACCCTTCTCAAGCCAAACTCATGCTTACATCAAGAAAGCTCTTTAAAGTGTAAGCTGGATTTAAGCATATTAGCTGTTAATACCGTTATTTGACTCCGAATCAAATCAAACTCGACTTATTTAAAGTTTTTATTTTATTTCACTATGGTGGGTAGTTGCTTTTAGGTGCTTGTACACCTTTAGTCTGTGCATGGCCTTTGCGCAAATAGCATTTGTTAGAAACATACATAAAGCGAATATTTAAGGCAAGTGGTAGGAAGTTTCGAAGCAAATAGATAGATTTTCTATTCGTTCTGAGGTGTTTACTAATATATTAATATACACAAGATAACATCCACTCATGAAATAATATTAACTTAGTTATAACTTTAGACCAAAACTAATAAAAACAATGTATCACGGGAAACCTCTAAAGCATGATTGCTTTATATTTAATGGCATCTCTTGAACATTCCTCTCTTTAAAAGAAAAGCATTCCGATGACTTTTTCATAAAAAATATTTAGAAGAAGTCAAACATAATTTATTTATTCTTCTCAAATGTCACATATTGTTTAAAGAGTTAAATGTCATTTTAGTTCATATAGTTTACGCTATTTTGTTAGTTTAGTTTAAAGGTTTGAAAAGTTGTCATTTTAGTCTAAACAGTTTTAAACATTGTCATTTTAGTCCACTGAGTTAACTCTAATCTTTTATTCTTTTTAACTAGAAGGACATTTCGGTCATTTTATATATAATTATGTTAACTAGAATGGTAATTCGACCATATAAAATGATCGGATTACCCTTCTAGCTAACAGAAAAAATGGACGAAGTTAACCCAGTGGACTAAAATGGCAACGCTTGAAACTATTTGGACTAAAATGACAATGTTTCAAACCTTTAGACTAAACTGGCAAAATAGCCCAAACCACATAGACTAAAATGACATTTAACTCTTGTTTAAAACTAAATTTTTGTTTCCGAATAAAACTTGGTTAAAAGAATCAACCAATTAAAAAACATACATAAAATAAGCACGAAAACGTATTATAATTGACCTGACTCGTTGAGAAATATTTACGTTAAAAAGTAAACCAACTTAGATTTATACTGAAATAAACTTAAAAACCACGTAAGAAAATAGTATTTTTAAGTTAAAGAATGGTATCATGCGTTGTGTCGGCGTTGAAACGTAAAGTAACTCGAACTTATATACCACCTAGTGAAAACGTATTATATTTGACTCGACTCATTTTCAAACAAAATTTATGACAAAATGTAGACAATTTACGTCAAGACATGAACCAAATTGGATATTTATCGACACATACTTAAGAAAAGCACGTAAGAAAATACTATTTTTAAGTTAAAGAATGATATCTTCCGCGGCATCGTTGAAATGTAAAGTAACTCGAATGTATACCATCTGGTGACAACGTATTATATATGACAAAACGTAAACCAACCGAAAACATACATAAAAATAAGCACGCAAATGTATTATATTTTACTCACGTAAAAAAGTAGCACGTAAAACTTAAGAGGGTCAAAATAATATTTTACAGAGTTAGTATAAAGTCAAGGGTTGTAAATGATAATGCTAAATTTTGAAAGTATAAAAAATAAAAATGCAAAGAAAAAAAAAGCCACTTGTGCTTGATGTGATATTCGCTACATAGGAATTTGGTTTCTCAATTGTCCTCAATTTATACAACCTAGTGTAAACGTATTATATATGGTAAAACGTATACTAATTGAAAACATATATAAAATAAGCAAGAAACATATTATATTTTACCAACGTAAAAAAATTAGCACGTAAAACTCGAGAGTATCAAATAACATTTTATAAAGTAAAGGGGTTTTAATGATATTGTTAAATGATGAAGGTATAAAGAAAAGAAAAACTAAAAAGATAAAAATCAAGCCACTGTAGCTTGATGTGATATTCACCACAGTAGAATTTAGCTGCCCAATTGTTTTATATAAAATTACTTTTTTTTAATCAAAATTAGAATTTTGATCATGCCGCGCGTTGCAGCGTCAAAATAGCGTTTGGGAATTGGTTCATGTCATTAACTTCATTAGACAGCAATGTAAAGTAGTAAAAGTAATTTAGATGTTAACGTGGTTAGCCATAGATAAAAAAATACATAATAACGTATCACACATTACAGTCACAATGTAAAGTGGTAAAAGTAATTTAAATAAAATTAAGTGTCAAGTTATTAAGTAGGAAATGTTGGCGGTCAAATTTGTCAATTACCAAAAGTTAGAAGTGAATGTGTAACTTATTAAAGATAAGGGTTAATAGCACTGGCGAAGTATAGTGGGTGCCCGGGGGTGCACCCGCCCACCCCAATGTTTCGGTTAGAAGTGTGTAAGTTTCGATTTTTCGTCCAAAAAATTTAAAATTATATAGGATCGCCCCCCGATTATTTTTCCTAAATCGTATATCCTAAATATTTATAAACTTTGTATATAAAAGATGGGTAGTTTGGTAAATATACACTTTGTTTTATTTGGAACTATTATTATTTGACCCGACTTGAATCGAATAGTCAACCCGACCTGACCCGAAACATAACGATAGGAAAAAAAAATTGGGTCCCATCACTTTACGCCCCCTCGAAACTTTTGGTCAAGCTCCGCCACTGGTTAATAGTGTTTCATGTTAAAAGTTTGAGGGCGTGACCCGCACGTTGCGACGGGTGTAAACTCAATCGTTTTCCATGTACGGTGTTTATTTGATTTTCATTAGATTGTTAAATGAGAAAAACGTTTTAAAAATTATCAAAAAAAAATGTTTAGTTGATTTTAACTAATGGTAAACAGTTTAAAAGAGAGAAAATAAAAGAAAAAGTGAGAATATATATTATAGGAAAATATATGTTTGCAAAAATAAAATTAAAAACTTTTTGTTTTACAGGAAAAGAAACGTTTGCACAAAAAGAAAATTAAAAAGTTTTTTGTTTATGGAGACTGAACTGTATTCTTATACTAAGAAAAAAAGGAAAAGAAATCGAAGGATACGAAAAAAAGAAAATACACTTGAAGGAAACCATTTAAATAGTCAAAAGGGGAGGATCGAACTCGGTTGAAACTCCTACAAACCATATGCCTTAGCCACTTGATCCAGCTATCAAATTATATACATTTTTGCTTTCAAATACTAATATAAACAAACAATGTCGGTGGCTTTTGATTTGACAGCCACCGACTTTTATCTTTAATATTATATAAATTACCTTCAATATCTCTATAATAATTAAAAAAAAAGGTGTTTGTTATCGTTTAACACGATACAACTATATTTCAGAAATTGAATTGACATATGCAACTTAAAAGATCAAGAACTTGTTTCTTTTTTTAAAACGACAAATGTTACTTCCTTACACTAATAATTATTCTCCTTTGCCCAACATGAGACATCCTCTTTAAAAAATATGTGGCTCTAAGTGAGCTACCCCACATTATCAAAAACCTGTTATAATCTATTGTCACACCTCGATATTTACAGCTCAGTCCGGTGGGGAGTATCGTGACGTAATATTGGTATCGTCATAGTCAAACATACACAGAATAGCACAGTGGAAGTCTTGGAATAAAAAATATTATTACAAACACAAATGTCTGAAAATATCAAAGTATTACGTACAGACAAGCTTGTAATAATCCACAGGCGGATCATTTAAAACAAAAGAAGTTTTTCAGACTAATGGCTTATGCGAAGGAGTTGCAAGTTCCTCGTCTAACAATCCCGAGCAGCTTCCAGCCTATTTACGTATTTGTACCTGTCACTTAGACTTTTGAAAATACGTCAGTTTTCACTAGTAAATACAATCAACCGACACATTTGAAAATGTTTATGAAAAAATGGTTTAGATTCACAGAGCATGAAATATTTTATACTTGGGACAAACTATATCTCATGTTATCAGTTTTACATAACTTGCTCTACATACGGGGCCCGGTACTATGTCGGTTCATGATTAACCGACACACCACTTATTCCCTTATTGGGAAACCCATATTGGGTATAAAATTATTTAATAAACCATATTGCATCTGTCGGGTGTATGCCTACACCCCATGCTTAGGTCGTGGCTATTTGCAATTAATGAGTCAAGGATATCCAGGACACGGTCGCATTAACCCCCAATGTTTCAGTCAAGCAATACGGATTAAAACATGTTATTTGAATTTCCCAACTTATTGGTCTTCGAATCCCATACCTGACCATGCGGTAATTATATTACCGTATCCCAAGCCCGTATAAATGGAAAATAGGTTAAGAGTATTTACCTGAGCTAGCTCCTGTCTTAAATTGCAAGATTTATAATAGCTTAGCCGTATTCAATTAAGTAAGCGTAGGTACAATTTACCGGAAGGCTCTAGTCTGGAATGATGGTATAAATAACCAATTTAGAATGCTAACAGATCTTATTTAGGTCATAGACCTATACGGGCTAACTTAAAGTATTAAAAACGGTACGATACGCTAGATTAAGCGATGACCGGAATAAAATGTGACTTAGACCCAACAAGTATGGAGTCTTGTATAAAATGGGTGAACTAAATACATTCTGGATTTTGAAGTTAAAATGATAAGCTTTGACCCGTTTCGGCTAATTTATGCAAACCAGTTACATAAATCGTACCGAACGCGTATATGCATAACGGGTAGCCGGATGAGTCATTTACAAGTTCCATAAGTTATTATGCTTTAAATATGTTATGATATCAGTAGGATATCAACAATTATGCCCAAAAGATTTTAAAACTAAATTAAGTCCCGTAAGGGCATTTTGGTCATTTTAAGATTTATAAAAGAGGTTTTAAAGTAAACTGAGGTTCTGGTCTAAAACATTTATTTTATGATGTTATGACAGTAGGATATCATACATATGTGTGATTTACCATTTATGACCAAACTATGCCCTGAAAGAGTATTTTGGTCATTTCACATATGCCTTTAGGGACAAAATTGGAAGTCTGAGTTCATGACTTATACCTACTCTAAAAATATTAAAAATTATTTATAATTTCAGTAGGTGACAAGTCTTGGGTGCTAAATATGGTTTTAAACTATACTATGCACCTATTTAGCGTAAAACTCGATAATTGACGATATTTGCGATAGTTATGTGATTCTGAGATTTTGACCAGCCTTGAATGGTTAAAATAATTTATTATACATATTAAGTCAGTAGGATAAGGTTTGGCATGTTAATTATATGCAAATCGCAATTTATTTGCAAAAGGGGCATTATCGTCAATTATATAATTTTTACGAGAACTCAATGATATGGTCAGTATCTAATCTGAACCAACATTCCAAAAATCCCTAAAAATAATATCGTAAGAGTAGGTAATGAGTTTAGTGCCAAAATTTAGGTTTAAACATGATTTATGCACAAAAGCGTAATTTAATTAATAAAAAGTTCAATTTTATGATATCTTGCATAACATCGTTTTGAGACCAGAAAATATTGTCAAATTAACTTAGACATGTTTATATATCAGTAACTAAGTTATTTATATGACCATATATTCAAAAATCTCATTTTTAAGCTATAAGGGCATAATAGTCAAAATTAAGCATAATAACGGAAACAAGCAAATAACTCAGATATCTAGTATGATCGTGTAATATAACCTTATAGGGTTATACTACATTAAATTACAATCATAACGGAACCTAAAATCAGTAGCAAACTTGTCACACCCCGATATTTCCACATATGACCGGTGTGCCCGGTGGGGAGTATCGTGACGTAGTTGATATCGTCATAGTCAAATATACACAATTTAATGCACAACGGAAGTTTAGGAAGAAATTATTAATACAAACCAAAATGCACAGTCTAATAAACTTATTATACAAATGGTTGTGAGTGGATCCACAGGCGGATCTAAAGTAGAATACACATTATTGTTCAAGAGACTTTAAGCACTAAGAATTTGCAAGATTCCTTAATTAGGGCTCAGGAGCTTCCAGCCAATTTCGCATAGTACCTGTCACTTAGCCTTTTTGAAAATACGTCAGTTTACACTGGTAAATACAATTAACTGACTCTTTTGAAAGCTTTTATAAAATTTATTTGGATGCACGAGGCATAAAATCTTTTATAACTTGGGATAATTATTTAAAATAATCTTGTATACAGATTTATATGTTTTTCGTCCATTCAGGACCCGGTTAGAATAGCCGGATTAGATTAATAGACACACCACTTAATATAGTCCCATAGGGAGTTATCCTCACGTGTGGTTATACCTTATACATACGCAACTGTCAGGTGTATGCCTACAACCCGTGCTTAAGTCGTGGCCATTTGCATTTAAATGATGCCAAGGATATCCAGGACATGGTCATTAACCCCCCAAAGGCATTGCATCAAACAAAGCAAATTAAAACGAGTTATATCAATGATTTAACCACTAATCGATTAAAGATTCAATACCCGACCAAGCGGTAATAATTTACCGTATCCCAAGCCCGTATAAGGGAAAATAAGTTAAAAGTATTTACCTAAGCTAAAATATAATTTTATTCTCAGCCGTATAACAATCAGCAAGTACAAGTAGCTTTTACTGGGCTCCTAATCTGGAACGAAGGTTTTATTAACCTATTAGATTCCTAACGGGTCTTATTTAAGTCATAACTTAGACCAGTTAGTTTTAAAGAAAGGTTTACGGTTCAAAACGCAAGATTAAGCGAAGACCGGATTAGAATGTGATTTAGACCCAACAAGTATGAAGACTTGTATAAAATGGGTAAACTAAACACATTCTTGATTTTGAAGTAAAAATGATAAGGTTTGACCCGTTTCAGTTAATTTAAGCAAACTAGTTATATAAACCGTACCGTACGCGAATATGCATGACGGGTAACCATATGAGTCATGTACAGGTTCCATAAGTTATTATGCTTAAATTATGTTGAGATATCAGTAGGATATCTTCCATTATGCCCAAAACGAATTTAAAACCAATTTAAGCCCCGTAAGGGTATTTTGGTCATTTTAAAGTTTATAAAAGTGGTAAAATAGAAATCTGAGGTTCTGGTTTAAAATAATCAGTAAAAATATTTATCTTAACAAGTTATATCAGTAAGATATCATACATATGTGAATTTTATCATTTATGACCAAACTATGCACCGTAGGGGCATTTTGGTCATTTCACATATCTTTTAATGGTCAAATTTGGAAATCTGAGTTCAAGACTTATACTTACTGTTAAAGTATAAAAATTTATTTATAACATCAGTAGGTAATGAGTCTTAGGTGCTAAATATGATTTTAAACCATACTTTGCGCCTAAATCGCATAAAAGTCGGTATTTGACGATATTCGGGTTGTTTAAGGAAATCTGGGATTTTGATCAATCTCAACTATTTAAAATAATTTATTTAATGTATAAAATCAGTAGAAAAAGGTTTGATATGTAAAGGATGTGTAAAACTCATTTTATTAGCAAAAAGGGCATTACCGTCAATTACCGAGTCTATGCAAGAACCCTATGTTATGGTCAGTATAAAATTTGAAAAAAATTTCCAAGAATCCCTAAATATTATATCTCAATAGTGGGTAGCAAGTTTGGTGTCAAAAATTGGGTTTAAATATGATTTATGCCAAAAATGTCATTTAATTAACAAAAAGCTTTCATTTTACGATATCGTGCATAACACTCATTTCAGACCAGAAACGGATGTCAGATTTTTAGGACATACTTATATATCAGTAATAAATGTTTTTGTCCTCTCACATTTTCAAAAATCTCGTTTTAATATAAAAAGGGCAATATGGTCAATTTTAAGCAAATAACGGAACATGCATGAAATCTATGATTTCTAAGGAACCATGTAGTATAACTTCAGAGAGTTATACTAACATATAATATGGTCCCAAAGGAACCCTAAGGCATAACTATACTAAGCTAAATCGGGTCAGAACTGAAAGTCAAAGCAAAAGTCAACTTTTGCGACTTTCGGTTGCGAACCGAGCCTAAACTAAGAATTGTCGGGTTGACATGCCTAGACATGTTCAATTAATAATTACCAAGTTATTTAAGTGACAAAACTGATTCTATAGCTTCCATATCATCAGTTATGAATTTTATTTAAAAACTGACCCGTTTGACTTTTATTTTAATTATTTTGACCCGACAATTAACTAAGTAAACGTGATAATTAGGAGGTGCTCTTTTGAGGCTTCAACACCTACCTAATTACGATCACGTAGCCATGTTCGTTGCGAACAATGGCTTGACCGTTTATGGTCTAGTTAAAATTCAAAGCGTTTATCGTAAACGCTTGACTTTTCGGCTTTAAAAGCCAAATAACATAAACCAGTCATGAAAGGACACTTACAAATGGTCCTATGGACTGAAAGGAGGTTCCCAAAAGTTCAGGATCCTTTTAGTTTGAGAGCAAGAGCAGATTGAAATGGAAAATGCAAGTGTTCAAGGTGGGTGTTCACTCCTATTTATAGTATTTTGAATTGAACAAGATTGTGACAAGTGTTGGAATGGATAACAAGATTATAACAGGTGTATTATGGTTTTAAAAACAGTATAACATGCCCCTAGTTTCAGTAAAAATGGTTTTTATTTGTGAATGTTCATCAAAAAAGAAAACCAGCAATATTAAAACAGTTTGATGTTGCTGCTGTTATGCTCGCGGCCCGCGTAGGCAGCCCGCCTAGCTGTCCGGCCCAACCATAAAACTTTGTCTGATTTGCTGTTTTGGTCCCTGCATTCTAATTCGCGTGCGAAAATGATTATAGTGGCTGGTTTGCTGTTGTAGATGACCCGAAAAAGGGACAACCCACTAGACTCTCAGTTCTTGACACACATCGGATCCCGAACGCAGTTAGAGGTTATGGCATGAAAGGTCCTCGCGAGTTTTTATGCATAAACAATTTTTCCAAAGTTGACGTAGTTGGCACATAACCTTCATATGTATGATAACATGAGTTTAAAAATGTTGTGGCCCAACTCCAGCATACCCGGAAGGATGACAGAATGTCACGAAGTTCCCGGTTCGCTCCAGAGGCCTTTCAAAGGCGTAGTTTCGCTTGACGTCGCTTTTAGTCTCTTAATCGCACAAAGTAGCGTGAAATGTCGTTTAATGATATCCAAGCCTTTCGTGGCCCATATTGAGTGTTCCTGAGCATATACTTAAATATTACGACGCTCCCGTTCGCTTAAATGGTCACCCAAAGGCGTAGATTTAATAGTTGATGCTTTTGGTCCCTCTAATGCGCAAACTTGCGTATATCATCGTTTAATAGAACCAAAGCCCTATGTAATCCATATTAGGCATTCTCGAGAGTATTATCAAACATCACGATGCTTTGGGTTCGTTAAAAGGTCATTCAGAGGTATAATTAAACATATTGACGCTTTTAACCCCTTAAACTTGCAAAGTTGCGCGTAACGTCACTTATAGGCATAAAAGCTTTAGACGACCAATATTGGATATTCACAAGAGTATAACCACACATCATGAAGCTCTCGGTTTGTTAAAAGGTCACTCAGAGGTAAGAATTAACATGTTGACGCATTTAACCCTTCGTCGCGCAAAGTTTCAATAGTTATGCAAGGGGCTACTCTTGATCAATAAGTGGCTCATTTGTGAATATGTTTACCGTATAACGTCATTCAGAGGCTTAGTTTAAGCATGTTGACACTTTTAGTCCTTTCGCGTTCAAATTTTTCGATTTTTCGCAAAATTAGTCCCTTAAATTCAATGTTTGACTTTATTAGGGTTTGGTACACGTGTCTATATATCATTGGACGTGATTTTACAAGGTGTTACAAAACTAATTTAATTCGGTTCATAATCGAAAGTCAATGCAGAAGTCAAACTTCGCGGCTTTCAGTTGCGAACCGACCCTAAAACTGGAATTGACGAGCCGAACATGTTTACACATGTTCTAATAATTATTACCAGGTTGTTTAAATGATAAAACGTATTTTAGAATACTTCTAAACGTATATCGCAATTAATTCGAAAACTGCCCCGTTGACTTTTTAAAACAATATTACGTTGACCCGTCAATTGACCAAGCAAACGTGATTCTTAGGAGGTGCCTTTTTGAGGGTTTAATACCTACCTAATTACGATCATGTAGCCATGTTCGTTGCGAACAATGGCTTTACCGTTTACGGTCTAACTAAAAGCCAAAGCGTTTATCGTAAACGCTTGACTTTTCGGCTTTAAGAGCCAAATAAAATGAGCTAGTCACGAAAGGACACTTACATGAGGTCCTAGGGACTGAAAATAACTCAGAGGATGCTCCAGAGATTCAGGAACTTCTAGGATTTGAGAGATAGGAAGAATGGACTTGAAGGTGCAAGTGAAAATGTGAGTGAAACACATCTATTTATAAGGTTTGAGAATTGCTAAGATTTTGACAAGTGTTGAGGGGAATCATAAGATGATAACATGTGTATTACCAGCTTTTAAAATCAGTATAACATGCCCATAGATTTGTTTAATGGTTTATACTTATGAGTGGGATTCAAGAAATAATAAAAATCATCAAAATAAACAAGGACTGCTGCTGTTTCTTTGCTGGCTGCCCGCAAAACAGAAGTCCACTGGGCTCGCGGCCCGCGAGGCTGACCAGTCCAGGTTTATAATTCTACTGTTATGGCAGATATGGTCCTTGAACTTGATTAATGGTTCAGAAAAAAGTGTGTTTATCAAACAAAACAAAACAATATATAAGCATAAGTTGTTGCTGCTGCTGTTCTGCTCCGGCGGCCCGCGAAGGGCAGCCCAGTGGGCTTCGCGGCTCGTGAGGCGCTCCAGCCTAGCCCCAATAGTTTGGCAGATTAACAGTTTTGGTCCCTGTTATGATTTACATGTTTTGAACTTTCATTATTTACATTTTTGGCACAAAAACATCTATATCAGCTGATGTTGCTCATTGTTCTCTAACGGCACGCGAAGGGCAAGCTCTATGGGCTCGCGGCCAGTGAATTAGTCCAGTCCATGCAACAAAAATGCAGGTTGACAGTTTTGGTCCTTGTCTTTTTGTTCAGCTTTTAAATCTTTCATAAATGACATATATGGCACCTAACTTTCTAGTTTCATGTATATTTTCATTACAAGGCGTGAGAGTGTTAGTGGCCATTCTTCGGCACACCTGGGAGTTTGACTGAGCATTATGAAGTTCCAGGTTCGTTCAAAAGATCACCCTAAAGTATAGTTTCGCGCGCTGACGCTTTTAACTCCTTAGTTTGCGAACTCGCGCGCATTATCGCGAAACGGCATAAAAGTCTTACATGGCCAGTATTAAATACTCCTGAGGGTATGAACGAACATTGCGGAGTTTCTAGTTCGCTTAAATGGTCGCTCTAAGGTGTAGTTTTAGATGTTGACGCTTTTGGTCCCTCTAACGCGCCAACTTGCGCGTATTAGCGTTTAATAGCATCAAATCCCTGTGCAATCCATATTAAGCATTCTCGAGAGTATGATTGCACTTCATGATACTTCGAGTTCGTTAAAAGGTCACTCAGAGGTAAGAATTTACATGTTGACGCTTTTAACCCTCTGACACGTAAACTTTCAATTTTATACACAAATGGCTCCTCTCGACCAGCAAGTGGATCATTTGCGAATACGAATACTGTGCAAGGTTATTCAGAGGCTTAATTTAAGCATGTTGACACTTTCAGTCCTTTCGCATTCAAATTTTTTTATTTTTCGCAAAATTTGTCCTTTATAGTCGAAGTTTGACTTCATTTGGGTTTAGTACACGTGTCAACACATCATTGGACGTGATTTTTACGAGGTGTTACATCCTCACCACCTTAAAAGAAATCTCGACCTCGATATTTGCTCAAAAAGACGGAAGTACTTTCTGTCGTATAATGGACTTAACCTTTATAGCATATTCGGGCCTCTACGGCATCTCAGTTGACCTATACAATAGGTACATACTTTCTTTCGAAGCTTCTTAACCTGTCGATCCTTAATCGATACAGGTTTCTCAATAAACCGTAAGATCTCATTAATCTGCATATCGTTATGTGATAATGCTATTGACTTAACGGTTAGACATATCCTGACATCACCAGAGTGAAACACATTGTGATTACCATCAAGCTCCTTAGGTAAGTTTCAGCTTATAGGCTACCGATCTTGACGTATTCGATTTTCTCGAATGGTCCAATATGTTTAGAGTTTAAATTTTCCGTTATATCAAAATGCAGCACACCTTTCTAGGGTGGTACTTTCTGTTGAATCTTGTTCCTTATGGAGAACTCAAGAGGTTTGCGACTCTCATCAACATTGATTTTCTGCTGATTACTGGCAGCTTTCAGATGATCACAGATTCGTATGATCCTATCCGTTGTCTCCAGGGTAATTTTAGATCCTGATAATTGGACTTACTAAACTTCTGTCCATCAAACGGATGTTTGACATTCCCTTTTATACAAGGTCTCCAAAGGAGCAGCCTTGATGCTTATATACTAACTATTAGTTATAGGATAACCTATTTAGGGTGAGATAGTCATTCTTATGACTACTTAAATCAATTTAAGGAATAGTTAACCTCATGGTTAGTCGAGCAAATCGACGATCCTAGGCAGCTGATAGCAATTCTCAATCGTTACCTAGTTAAGGTCGCAGTAATCAATGCATAAGCATATTGCACCGTGCTTTCTTTCATCAACAATAATCAGAGCTCTTAAGACGATGAGCTAGCTGTACAAGCCTATCTCCATAATGATTGGCTCTTAATTCTTCCATTTTCGTCGGTGCTAACCGATATAAAATTTCCGTGACAGATATGGCTCCTAATAGGATGTCAATCCTAACTCCACTTTGCCTCTCTAGAGGTAACCAGGGTAGTTCGTCACTTGTGCCATGCAAATGACACATCTGATTCACGAGTACATGGATGCCTAAGTAGAAACACCTATTCAGGCATTTTTTATAATGGATATCTTCTTTGAATACCATTAGCTGACTTTGGTACAATATGACAATTGGATATATCTTAGTGGTTCCATGCATTAAACCTCTATACTGATCAGGCATGGAAGCAATCTATGGGACACTTTAGGATACGCCAATCCTCATATGGCACCTTTTTCAAACATAGTTGGCATTCGCAGTTGATAGAAATCAATGAGATAATATTAAAATAACATATATCGTCGTACTCTATCTTGGAGAAATAGTACTTTAGATTCTTACGAGAGGATCATCGTCGAGAATGGAAGAAACAGTCTTTATAGTTTTCATTGGTAAGTTCTACCATATACTTAATATCTGGAGTTCTTATGAGTATAATCAAAAGTTTGCTGAGCTTATGGTCTATAAGATCGATAAGATCATGACTAATATACTCAATTACGATAATTATATATATATGTATGTATATGTGTAAACATCCATTAGTGATGTCCAATGATTTGCCTATGTGCCAAAAATAGGGATGAGCAAAGCGGTATCCGATACCGATACCGCCTAATACCGATCCCGAATTTCACCCAAACTAGGTACCGATACCGATACCGAAACATGTCAGTTCAGTATCGGTACGGTACAGGTATCGGTATTTTGAGGGTCGGCATCGGTATTATACCGATACCGTACCGATACCGAAAACGCCAAAAAGTGGATACCGTATGGGATACCAAAAAAATTCGGTATCGGTATTTCGGGATCGGGATCGGTATGGGATCGGTATTCGGTGGCATATACTCATCCCTAGCCAAAAAAAGAATCGTCTTTCAAAACGATGACAGTTGGAGTCTATGATTCCCTGCCCAAAGGTGAAGAACTATGTACAAGCCTTAAAGCCCCTGATCTGATAAGATTGCGGCTTATAAACTAATGTCCTTTGCGACAAGGCCTTTATGCCATATGATTACTTATGTCCTTCATGGCTAGGCTTTATGTCATATCATCTTACGTCCCTGTGACGGGCCTCTGTGCCATATATATATTAAAAGTCCTTTAAGGCTAGCTTTCGAGCTACTCATAATCGTCTATATGACAGACAGTTGTGACATTGTGATCCCCTGTAAAAAAGGTAATGGACTCGGTCCAACCCTTAAATGCCATTAATGGTCCCTTTTGTGACCTAGGCCAAATATAATTGATAAAATTTCAAGTAACATACTATAAGGAAGTTAAAACCTAATAGCTGATATGGTTTAATGATACCATAGCTTGATAATCATCAAATACGATGATTCACTATTATTTTGTAACTAAGCAATTGTTATTATTGGTGTTTAGTACCAAAGCTTCAAAATGGTGGATTTTGGTGAAGCATACAGCAGTACTGCAAATAGAAACAATGATGCAAATGTAAATGTTAATGGTGCTGATCTTCACGCCATGATTGACGCACCAGTTAGTAGAGCTATGGGTAAAGTTCTTGAAGACAATAAGGAGTCGAGTGTTACTCGCTCAAAGTCCCATACAAAAAACATACATCAGCTCACAAGGAAAGCTCTGTTCACTCTTTAAATGCGAAGAGCGAACCTCAGAAGTTAGTGCTTCATGATAAGCCCCATTCAACTAAAGATGGGTGCACATACAAATACTTTGTCTCATGCAAACCCAGAAATTTTGATGGGGGAAAAAGGGGCGATCGATGCCATGAAATGGCTCAATGAAATGGAAACTATTATGGACATCAGCAGTTGTGCTGAAAAGGATGTGGTAAAATTCGTTTCACAATCTTTCAAGGGCGAGGCCCTCGCATGGTGGAAAGCCATAATACAGTCCACGGGGAAAATTCCCCAATACAATATGGGATGGTCCAAGTTTGTGGATCTTATCAGGGAAACTTACTGCCCACAACACGAAGTGGAAAAAGTGGAGATAGATTTTCTGTCTCTCATAATGAAAAACCTAAACGCATTGCGCGTTTCATCGGTGGCTAGGCACTGGAAATAAAAGGGAATGTTAAGGCTTCAAAGCCAACCATATTCAGATCAACTGTGAATCTATCCTTGTCCCTCACTCTAGATTTAGTGAGACAAAAATCGGTCAAAACTGAGACTAATGAGAAAAGACAGAGGGAGGAGGATAACTCCCAGAATTCTAAGAAGAAGGGCAAATCCGAGTTCGAAAGGAACCAACAAGATTCCAATAAAAAGCCTACATGCAAAACCTGCAAAAGAAGACACTGGGGACAGTGTCGATCAAACCAAAAGCCAAACCAATGTGGCATCTGTAAAAGAACTGGTCACCAGTCCCACGAATGTAGGGGCATAAAGAATGCAATCTGTTTCAGCTGTGGCGAGAAGGGCCACATCAGTACTAATTGCCCTAAAGATGCCAAAGAAAGTACAACTAAGCCTGGAGAGACTAAGAAAGGAAACGCCTGAACTATCAGATGAACGCCAGAGACAGTACATATCAATAATAGCATCAGGTACATTCCTTATCATTTATTAATAACATTTCTGCTAAGTGTCTTGTTTTAATTCGGATGAAATATTTTATACTTGGGACAAACTATATCTCATGTTATCAGTTTTACATAACTTGCTCTACATACGGGGCCCGGTACTATGCCGGTTCATGATTAATCGACACACCACTTATTCCCTTATTGGGAAACCCATATTGGGTATAAAATTATTTAATAAACCATATTTTTCATAAACATTTTCAAATGTGTCGGTTGATTGTATTTACCAGTGAAAACTGACGTATTTTCAAAAGTCTAAGTGACAGGTACAAATACGTAAATAGGCTGGAAGCTGCTCGGGATTGTTAGACGAGGAACTTGCAACTCCTTCGCATAAGCCATTAGTCTGAAAAACTTCTTTTGTTTTAAATGATCTGCTTGTGGATTATTACAAGCTTGTCTGTACGTAATACTTTGATATTTTCAGACATTTGTGTTTGTAATAATATTTTTTATTCCAAGACTTCCGTTGTGCTATTTTGTGTATGTTTGACTATGACGATACCAATCTTACGTCTCGATACTCCTCACCTGACCCACCGGGCTGAGCTATAAATATCGAGATGTGACATCTATATAAAGTTTGGGTTACTGAGTATTTATTGAGGGACAAAGTAAATCATAAAAATAGAAGCAAAATTTTTAAATAGAAACAATAATTTAAGAAATTAACATAATAAACTAACTTATTTAGTTTTCTAAATAATAGCGATAGTTTCCCTAAAAAGTCCATTATACATATTATACATATTAATAGAAGGTGATCATGAACAGTAACTTAAGTTAATATTATTTTTTCTAAGTTTTTTATTTTATTTTATTGTTTGTTGTAAAACAACAGTCTATTAGCAACATGAGAACAAGACTATAGAAATCAGGTAGAAAAAGAGAATATGGAGAATGTGAATTCTTATTCATTGATTTGTCAACATACAATACAAAGAACCTCTATATATAATGTTCTTATATTAATACAAAGGACATGAAGAGACGGGAGTTAGAATGTGGATAGTCACCATAATATAGTTTATTTATAACACTCCCCCTTGACCATCCACGTGATAAAAGAAAACAATGTATTATACGCTTGGTGGTGCTACCTCGTTAAAAACCTTTGCTAGGAAAACCCAGTTGGACAAAACCTCAGCTTAGGGAAAAAGAGTGCAGCGCGTATTATCTCCTCCTGATAATTTTGGATCAGGTATGTTGCCTCATTAAAAACCATACTAAGAAAACCCTTTGGGATAAAACTTAGTTAAGGGAAAAAGAGTGCAACTTATATAATGCTCCCCCTCATTTTTACTTGTATCCTATAAGTGACTCAGGTTCGGCTTCTTTGAAACTTGCTCAAACTTCGTAATCCATTGATGTGCAGCTTGGTATGTTGGTTGATCCATTAATTTCAAATACTTCAATAAGCATTGATGTATGATCTTCATGTGAAATTTTAATTGTCTTCACTTATAAGTAGATACCACAAGATCCATGAATATGTTTTGTTACATTCCCTGCACTTACAAAACTAACCAAACTTGTTGATGGGTTAGTAAAATATGAATCCATATCTTTTTTACCTTAAGGGTATAAAATATATGTTTTACCCATTACATTATCTCCTCACTATACACGAGTTATATCTTGTCAATGAATTTCATGACATGTGTCTGTGTATAAATACTAGCAAGATATATAATTCGTATTTAACTATGGTACTTCTGGACCAATGATCTTTACTTCATTGATAGGAGATGATAAGAGTCATTTTCTATACCAACTACTTGGACATCATAAAATGTACGTATACCATAAGCTTTGTGCGTATGAAAATGTCCACCATCTTCTAGATGTATTATGATTGATGGATAATAATAATAATACAAATGCGTGTTGTTGGGATTGAACCCTACCAGAGGAACAGATAATGAAAGCCAAAACTGGTTCACAACAGTGGATTCATAAGAAGCGGCTGTTTATACTAGACTTCTCCCTTGAAAGTGATTATAACATCTGATGGTCCTCTATCCACTGTCCGTATACAACTGCTGCTACCCTTTAAACTACTGACAAAACCCTGAAGAAGTAAACACTGCTGGTTCTATCTACTGATGAGAAAGCACTGCCCACTCAAGGACTGATCAACTTTGAGGAAAGCACTGATGGAAGAAGATAGCAGTAGTTTAGTGTATTACTTGTCTTGTGTAGAATCAGTGGTTAAGAATAGCAGTGTTTGTATAGGAATAGTTGTTACAGGTTGTTAGGCTGTTAGACGTCGCTTTCATGGTGACGTCAGCTGAGATGCCTCAGTGGTTTTGGTTTGCCTATAAATGGAGCAGTACTCTGTACTGTTACATTTGATCGTTTTGAGTGAGTTCTTCTCCTCAATTCTATCCTTTCATCTTATGCAACCAACCATGGAGTATCAGGCTGAGGGGGAGTTTAGTTTGTAAGCATGCTTGTAATCTTTTGATTTGGATTGTAAATATTTCGACTTATTGTAAAGCATGTGTTTATCAAAACTATTTCTCTCTTTGATTGTGTTTACAAAGTTTGTTGTTCATTTCCGCTGCACTTAAGCTCTGTTCATTTCTATTTGATTTGTTCAAAATGTGACCAGATCTCTCAAAAACATTACTGCAAAATGATTCTGGATTAAGTATTTCTTCAATAAAGACCTCCCAGTAAGTATTTCATTACTTGTGAATGGGAAGGGTAAAAGGGTAAGAATGAAAATCACAAAAACTCAGAAGTGTGTTTATCTCAAAACTTTTGAAGTCAAAAGAAAAGAGTATAAATATAAAACACTTAAGAGTAAAAAATTGGGGTAAAAATGGTTATCAAGCAACTGTGTGCATTCATTGGGTCAGGAAAGTTCAGGTAACAGTAGTATCTCCAGTGACTAAACTTAAAAGAGGACTAGACAAGCTATCAGTATTATCACATGGTAACAAAATCTAGAACAGGGTTTTCAAAAACTTATTTGTTCATGTGTCCTCATTTTTGCAATCAACTGACAAGAATAAGGCACCAAACAGTGGTCGAAATGTATTTACAATCCCATAACACTGTTGTCAAACCACTGACCATTTTCATAAACTTGAGAATGATATGATTAGGAGCTTTATTGGAAAATTATACCAGATCCTTTTGATGCTGTTTTCAGGAAATCCTTTAATTATTTTTCTGGAAAAGGTTTTTCTCAAATAAAACATGATATATTATTCTTTATTTTTCATTAGAATGATATATTTTGTACTTTTACTTGTTTTTAATAGTAAAAGTTACAATCTCCTGTCAGGATATAGAACCCTTTATTTTTTTTTGGTGATATTATCCTCGAAAATGGATCAAAAGGAAATGGTGTATGTGTCAAGGTTAAGGTCATGTCAACTCAAGTTTGGTTTTAACACTGATCAAATATTGATTGTTAACAAATTTTAAAACACTGGGTTACTAAACCTCTGTCAGGATTCTATAAAAAATTTCAAAACCTGTAATTGACATGTGGCAAAACCTTAAATGAAAATCTTTGTAAAAGCTTATTCACTGGTGCACTAACGGTTGTTGATATACTAGTCTTCAAATCCTTATCATTACCTTACCCCTAATCACTTTCAAACATCTACTTCCTAAATACTGTCCACTGCTGAAAGTCAACCACTGACCTTTCATTTTCTTGGTAAGCACTGATGTTCAAAATCAGTGTCTTATTCACTGATATGCTATCCACTGATAGTAAAAATCACCCACTGCTCTCATATTATTACCGTTGTAACCACTGATGCCTGCTTCATCAGTGGCTCTCAAAACAACTGTCCTCCATAAAACATCTTTTCATCAGCGGTTGACACGTGGTCAGTTTTTAGCTATCAGATCATTATAACCGCTGCCACATCAGCGCTCATTTTTTTCCCTAAATAAAACCCTGATCAAAACCCCAAACAGGGTTTTACACTGTCGAATTGAATTCTAAAAATTCTCTTCTCAAAGCAGTTTCCAACCTTCCATTCCGAACCATTCTTCGTCTTTCTTCATCAAAATGACGAAATCAAAATCATCCTCATCTTCATCTCCCAAAGAAGCCACACAAATGGCCACTGAACCTATTGAAATTCCATACAAATCCCCTCACAACTATTTGGGTCTACTCACAAAACCCACCAACAATCACACCTTTGATTCCATCATTGACACTATGTCTGCGTCAAAGTACAAAACTTTGCTTACAGCTGATGCTCCAATATACCAACAAACCCAGAGAGAGTTTTGGAAAAATGCCACCCTTGACAAACAAGGCGAGAAAGTCATAGCCATCAACTCCTCAATACAGGGTAAAGCAGTTCAAATTACTCCACAATCCATTTCGGAAGTCTTTAAACTCGATGATCAGAAAGGTAAAACATCTTTTCCCAAAAACGAGTTGAAAATTGATTTTCTGAAAAGAGGGTATGCAGAACAAACAAAAAGGGATACCTTACAAAAAGGTTATTTTCCTTCTGCACCTAGATTCTTATTTCATACACTTTTAATGAGTATTTCAAATAAAACAACTGCTTTTAACAAAATACCATTGAAGATCCAATGTCTGGGTTATGCTATTTTAAATAATGAAAATTATAACTATTCCCAGGAGGGCTTTGATGATTTAGTGAAAAATGTTGATAGCAAAGCATTTCTACTTTTCCCAAGGTTTCTAAGCTACTATTTTAAACAAAAATTTGGAAAAGAAAATGAAAATTTACTCGAACAAGGTGTTTATTTTCAAATAAAAGGTTTAACACCTGAAACATTCACTAGAATGTTAACACCTTTAAAAACAAAAGCAGAGGTGCCTGAGCAGAATTTAGCAGCTACCACTGCTCCTCAGACATCTGCTGCTGAGCCCACTGCTCCAGGTGATCATAGTAGCACAACCACTGCTTTGAAACCCACACCTGCCATTACCAAAAAGACCAAAAAGAAAACATCCAGAAAGCCCTCCAAACCCAAAACAAAGGCAACTCTGGAAGATGAGATCCCAGAGCCACTGCCAGTGACAACACAAATGTCACTTACAACCACTGCTGCTACTTCCTCACAACAGTTGGAAGAAAGATCTCCACCATTGCCTCAAACTCCTCCTGCATCCTCACAAAAGGATCAGGTTGTAAGCACAGGGACCCCACATTATGAAGCTCTGGATTCAATTGGATCCATCTTCCTCAGTCCTGATCCCAAGGACATGTCTCTTTCAACACCCATACCCTCACCAATCACATTACCACAATCCATAATACCCTTGTTGCATGCAGTTGCTATAGCTCAGACACAAACCAGTTCCTCTCTATCACCTATCACTGAGAGTATACTCCCACAAGTGACTGGGTCTGATGCTACTACCCCTGCTATCCCAGCAACAACTGAGGAGGTTACACCCCTTGAGTTACAAGTAACTCTTGGTGGTAGTTCAAGTGGAGCAGCAACTACAAGTGATGGATCAACAGATCTACATTTAGACAGTTGTTTCATTAGTAACACTCCCTTGAAGGCAATTTCTTCTATAGCACCTCTGGTAACCACCAGTGAGTTTGTTTTAACCACTGGTACCCTCAAAAGGTTATCAAGTGTTGAAGAGAGAAGACCCCAGAACCAAGAACAAGGGGCATCAATGGGTGATTTTTGGGACTCAGTTCCTAAGTCACATATTGGTACAACCACTGCTGGTGGGGAATCAAATGATCCCATTAATGTGGGTGGTGATTTAAAATATTAGGAATTGACGGGCAGAGTTGAAAAACTTGTAACATCAGTTGCTGAAATAAAGGATATGGTGCAACAGCTGTTAAAAGCTCAAAAAGCACAATCCACTACTGTTCCAGCTCAAGCACCTGCACAACCTGCACAACCTGCACCTGCTGCAAATGAGCTATGGAGTATATTTCAACCCCTGCTTGAAAAACAAAAACAAATGGCTGACCAGCAGCATGCAATACATGTAAAAATGCTGACAAACATGGTGGAGTCAAGATTTAAAGATACTCAAGCAGACATCAAAGCTATCAAGGCTCATATCCAAAGCACCACTGGAAAAGTTCCTCCCACTATCCTCTTCATGGATAACCCCCTTCCAGATAATGCCAAAAAAGGGGAGAAAATCAAGCAGTTGAAGAAGAAGGGAATTGAAGATGGCCTGTATGTTGAACCAGAACAAGAAAAACAGACATCTAAACTATGACAACTGGCACCAAACCGGTAATTTCCGTACACTTTAATTATTATTTAATGACTGCAATTATGTGCTTAAATGTCAACATTGTCTGATTACATACTATACAAGTGAATTCATGCACGTTTATACTACAAGAATTACTTTATGCATTCATGAACAAGCGTTGCGTCAGAAATACTAGTAAACTCACCGGTAAGACACATTGTGTCAACAATTCTACAGAAAGCAGTTAGACAATAGAATTGGAGCCTAGGTGTAGGTCCAACGACAAGAATACGTTAAAACTCAAGAGTACATACAAGGGTTAACATATAGACACTCCGAAATCTAAGATATGCACTAAAAAGCACCCGAAACGCACTTTAAATGCAGAAATCTTCATAATTCAGCTATAAATCAGCTATAATCAGCTTTTAAACACATTAATATCAGGTATAATTTATGTTTTATTGTCCAAAATAATTTACAAAGTGTCAGGAATTAAAACCGCCATAAAAAGTGCTTTTTACCTAGTGAAACTGCGCAATTCAGCACTTTAACGAACTGTAACGAACCGAACAACTGGACAATAACTGGGACATCAAAATTTGACTAGAGGTAATGTTTTTATGATATTAAACTAGTATTGATGCTAGAACACCTTAAAAATCATAAAAACACCTAAACACACTTGTACTAACTTAAACCTTCTAGTTTGCACTTTAAACCTCCATCTTCCAAAAAATTACATTTTTACCCCCCTCCCCCTCATGTTGTAAACGGCCCCATGGGCCCCACCTAACCATAGTTACTTTACGTAACTTGGTCTCCTAACTAATGAACAAATAAATCTTTAAAAGATCTTGATGTTGGAACCTTTCTTTATAAAGACCACTAGTACTTACATATTGTCCAACATTCACAAAAGTTCACCATCTTCTTTCCTTCTCCCCCATTACTCTAGGCTGAAACAACACACCCATACATCACCCATTTTCACTTCATTTCCTAGCAATCCAAGGCTACTACAAGGTGTAAGAAGCTCATCTAAGAAGGCTTGAGGTGTAGGAACTTGAAGGACCACCTTGTGGAGCTTTTAACCACTCACTTTCTTCCTTGTTCATCTTCTTCAATCTTGTGCCACTTCCCTAGCCATTAGAGCTAGTAGTAAGCTTCTTGATCACTAATTTATGTCATGTTTATGTTATGTACAAGTTTCACCATCTAAAAAACTTAACTCCTAATGTTAAAAATGAGAAGATCTAACATATTCATGAAAAAAATAAGTGATTACATGAATTTTTAGTGTGTGTAATGAAGTTATTGATGTGGTATCTTGCTTTTATGATTAGATCAAGTATGTTAAAGCTAGGATCTACCAAGTTTAAGCATGGATCTTGAAGGATCCATGGTTAAACTTGAAGGTGAACATATGAAGCATAATGTGAACTTGAAATATTATTATTTTTTTTTCTTTTTTTTTTTTTTGTACATAAACTTATAAATTTGAAGTGATAAAGTATGTGTAGAATTAATTTTTGAAACTAAAACTCATGGAAAGTTTGTTAAAAATATAACATAAAACTTGTTATTGAAAGATCTAAAGATATTAAGCATGGATCTTGAAAGATCCATGGGTAAACATGAGATTAAAAATAATGATCTTTCTAATAAACATAAAAGTGGTTTTAGAAACATGATTTACAACCTTTGGAAACATTAAACTCATGAATGAGTTGGTTAGTAAAATAGAGTCTTATAAAAAGGTGGTTAAAAATTTACAAGAACACTTATTTTGGAAAGATCACCTTATGTAAAGTGTAGATCTAAAAGACTACACATGTTTAACAAGAATCAAGTTCACCATGATGTTTCATATGAAGAAATTAGTATATATTGTTGATGATTGTTGTTGAAAATTGATTGATGATGATTTTAAAAGAAAATAAACACATGTTTTGAAAACACGGGAAACCTCCATTTTTAGGGGAAACTATGTCAAAATTTTTGTAAATTTTGACACTTAGAAAAATATAAGTTTTGAGAAACTTATTCCCCAAAAATGTATCTAAAAATATTTACCAAGGTTTCCCTAACTTTTTGTGTTAAGAAATGATGATTTCTTCAAGATTAAAAGTTGATATTAAGTATGTATATTTTTGAGAAAAATATATATTTATTGATCACCAAATTTTGTGCTAAGTGTATGTAGTATATATTATACGTGATAGTGTATTAGGACTTGAAAATACACTAAACACTCTTGAGAAGTGAAAACACAAAAATACACATACAACATACAAGATTCATAATTCGGGTGCAAAATACAAGATACTTATATTTATTGTTGAGAAAATAATATAAGTAAGACACATAGTTAAAAATATAAACTATTTTTAACATAAGAATACATATACAAAAGATAGTGACTTGTACTTGTGCGATGCAATTCTAGTGACTAACGTTAATAAAACACGTTTAGGTCACGACGCTAGGGAAGCAAATCCGGTGAAGTTTACGACGCAAGGAACGCAAAGTTGTGAGTTCATGCTCCCCCTTTTCTTTAACTGTTTTCAGTTTTATAACTTCGGGGGTGAAATACATGTTACTGAATGTTTACAGGAAAGTTCGTGTCCCCACTTTTAATCTTTTACATACTTTTAAACTTGGGGCAAACACATGAAAATTGATACTTGATATAATAAACGAGAATTGATACTTGACATGAAGAATACATAAACAAGAAGCACTCTTGGTGATCACTAGTACCAAGTATGATGCGTTTTGAGGAATGATACGAGAAATCGTGTCACGAATAGGGTACCATAAGCACCATTAATCGTGTACATACTTAGACCGCAGAACAAAAGGTTAGATCTAACGGGTTTCCGGGCAGCCACACTCTCGGTGAACACTAGTACCGAGTAGTGCTTTTGTGTCTCCGTCGTGAATCGACAACTAGAAAAATGCCTATGGTTTGGTGACTTCCTATGTCGTGTCACATGTTAATGGCCTTGCAACCCATTAACTACACAAGAATACTTTATTTGTACGAAGTTCGTACACAAGAATACTTTATTTGGTTCATACCACAAGAATACTTTATTTACACAAGAATACTTTATTTTCACAAGATACTTATCATGTTTTCATATAAAGTATACAAACGTGTTCAACACAAAACTGCATGAATTCACACCAACATTATGTTGACGTTTCTTTTCCATAACTCACATGTATTTCAGGTAACTAAAAGTGGATGTGCGCGCGGTCTTACTCATGCTCTTGGATGTCATCTATGTTTATCTTTAAATAAAGTTGTAAACTTTCAAGACAATTTTTATGCTATCTCGTGATGTAAACGCTAAACTTATGTTTTCAGTTATGTAATGTTTTGGCGTTTGAAGTTATTTTTATGAGCATGTAGTATGTTTACCAATCGTATGCAATGAAAACCTTTCATGATCACACCTCGTGCTTCCGCCTTAGAAAGGGGTGTGACAGATTGGTATCAGAGCTGCGATTGTAGTGAACCAAGATTCCTTCTCGAGTCTAGTCTACAATCTCTAGGATCCTTTCACGAAAACAATTTTTCAAAAAGTTTTCATTGCATAAAAACGTCCCGCGACATCCACTACTTGAAACAAGAGTCTTGAAAAGACACTACGAGACTTAGGGTGCACTGGGGTAGCACCTGTCGTTAACTAGAAATTACCTGCAATTATGTGTGACAATTGATATATACATATACTAGAAGTAGAATGTCACAGGTATACGTGACTCTACCTGAAAACAATGGCCTATCTGAAGGAAGAGATACGAGGATGAAACGAACTGTGCGGACTGTGCAAGGAGTTACGTAATTATGGATGCATACATAATTATGGAATTCAGTGCACAGAAACCACAGCGAGTCTTGTCACGTATAGATTCCCTCTATGCAAGAAAAGGTCAAACGTGAACATCCCTCCTCCAGCCTAATAAATACTTTGCTAGAGTAATGATTGTTTGATGTCACTTCTGTGGTATATGCTTGTATATATATACTACTACTGTCTCGTAAGACGATATCAAACAAATGTCTAACCCCATTATGTTATGTTATGTTCTGTCAGAACATGGCACCCAGAAGAGCTGTGAACGCTCGTGATCAACCTCCTCCTCCCCCACTGCCAAGAACTGCTGAAGAGCTTAACGCTCTACTGGAAGAAAGGATCTCCGCAGCTATCGCCCAGTACGAGGCGAACCGTACTGAACAAAGTGGAGGGCCAAGCAATGCTAGACGTAACGGACATGGAGATTCATCTGGAGGAAACGCAGCTCAAGGTGACCATGGAGAAATTTATGAACGATCTTTGTTTCATTATTTCTTCGATTGCTCACATGTGAGTTGGTTGGACCAATTACAGGCTGCACCTTCAAGCAGTTCCTCGACTGCAAACCACTGAACTACGATGGCATTGGAGGAGCAGTGGCGTTTGTACGCTGGATAGAGAAGACTGAATCCACCATCCGCATGAGCAAGTGTACCATGGATCAACAAGTCACCTTTGCTACTGGGTTGTTTGTCGATGAAGCTCTGACTTGGTGGAACTTACAAGTCCAAACTATGGGTGATGATGCCGCGTATGGCATGTCCTGGGATGAACTGAAGGAGAAAATGAGAGAGAAGTATTGCTCTCGTGCCGAACTCTAAAGGTTGGAGACTGAGTTTTGGCACTTGACTATGGAAGGTGCTGACATCACTGGTTACACTCGAAGGTTCCACGATCTGTCTAGAGTGCTTCCCTACATGGTGACTCCTGAATTTAAGCGCGTTGAACACTACATTTGGGGATTGGCCTCAGAATTCCACGGCATGGTAACTTAGGCCAAACCTCAAACCATCACCGAGGCTGTAACTCTGGCTGTCAGCCTTACCGAAGATTGTGTTCGCATGAAGAAGTTATCGTTGAACCCCACTGAAAAGACCGAGACGCATGCTGAGTCATCTGGCGACAAGAAAAGGAAACAAGCAAACCTGAATCAAGCAAGTCGTAACAACAAGGGTTTCAACAAGAAGCGCGACACTAACCCGCCTCAGGAGACGAAAACCCTTGCAACCATGAATGACGCTCCTGCCAAGAGGTACCTGGGCACTCGGCCCATTTGCAACAATTGCAAGCGTCATCATGAAGGGGTTTGTCGCGTTCCGAAATGCGATAAATGTGGAAAGCTAGGTCACTATGTTGAGGACTGTTGGGGAAAAGGAAAGAACAAGAATGGAAATCACAACGGTACTGGAAATAGAAACAATGGTGGAAATGGAAATAGCAACCAGAATGGGAATGGAGCTATGCGAAACCAAGGATGCTTCAGTTGTGGAAGCAATGATCATTTCATGAAAGACTGCCCAATAGGAAACAATGCTCAGGCATGAGCATTTGTGATTGGAGCAAAGAACGCACGCGAGGACCCTAATGTGGTCACCGGTACGCTTCTCATTAACAGTCACTTTGCATCCATACTATTTGACACTGGTGCCGACTATAGCTTCATGTCTGTGGAATTTAAATGTATGCTTGGAATAGAAACTAGTAGATTTGATATTCCTTATTCTATAGAGCTAGCCAATGGTAAACTCGTTGAATCGGGCGAAGTTGTTAGAGGATGCACATTGGAACTTGGTGAACGAAGATTTAGCATCGACCTCTTACCTATTCAATTAGGTAGCTTCGATGTAGTGGTCGGAATGGACTGGTTGTCCAAGAACAAAGCTGAAGTTATTTGTCACGAGAAAACATTCGCATCCCTCTGGCGAATGATGAAACTCTCATCGTATATGGAGAAAAACGGGACGCGCCTCTACGAATCATTATTTATATGAAGGCACAGAAGTGCTTAAGGAAAGGATGTGTCGCTTTCCTAGCACACGTTATAGATTAGGAGGCTGTGGAGCCGAAACTCGAAGACATCCCTGTGGTGAAGGAATTCCCTGATGTTTTTCTCGAAGATCTGCCAGGACTACCTCTGCAACGACAAGCCGAATTCCGTATAGACTTGGTTCCAGGAGTTGCTCCTGTAGCTAAGGCACCCTATCGGTTTGCACCATCCGAAATGCAAGAATTATCTACACAACTCCAGGAGTTGTTGGATAAAGGATTCATAAGGCCAAGCTTCTCACCCTGGGGAGCTCCAGTATTGTTCGTGAAGAAAAAGGATGGAACTCTGCGGATGTGTATCGATTACAGAGAACTAAACAAGCTCACAATCAAGAATCGGTACCCGCTGCCGAGGATTGATGACTTATTTGATCAGTTACAAGGATCAAGCTACTATTCCAAGATCGATCTTCGATCTGGATACCATCAGTTAAGGATACAAGAGGAAAGCGTGCCAAAGACTGCATTCAGAACACGTTACGGGCATTACGAGTTTCTTGTGATGCCATTCGGACTGACGAACGCGCCGGCAGTATTTATGGATCTGATGAACCGCGTATGCAAACCATATCTCGATAAATTCGTGATTGTATTTATCGATGATATCCTGATTTACTCGCAAACGAAAGAAGAACATGAGCAACACCTCAGGACTATTCTAGTACTACTGAAGAAAGAGAAGCTTTATGCAAAGTTCTCGAAATGCGAATTCTGAATTCGCGAAGTACAATTTCTTGGTCACGTTGTGAATGAGAAGGGCCTTCATGTAGACCCGTCCAAGATAGAAGCAATAAAGAATTGGGAAGCCCCCAAAGCCCCAACTGAAGTTCGACAATTTTTGGGCTTAGCGGGCTATTACCGTCGGTTTATTGAGAATTTCTCAACATAGCCCAACCGCTAACTACCCTTACGCAGAAAAACAATAAGTATGACTGGGGCGATAAACAGGAAGAAGCCTTCAAACTGCTCAAAAGTAAGCTATGCGATGCACCAATACTATCATTACCCGAAGGCACTGAAGACTTCGTGGTATACTGCGACGCTTCACGACAAGGTTTGGGTTGCGTGCTCATGCAACGCCAGAAAGTCATCGCTTATGCTTCAAGACAATTGAAGGTACATGAAAGGAACTACACCACACACGACTTGGAACTAGGTGCGGTGGTATTCGCCTTGAAGATCTGGCGACATTATCTATATGGTACTCGATGTACAATCTTCACAGATCACAAAAGCCTACAACACATACTTGATCAGAAGGAACTGAACATGCGCCAGTGGCTATGGGCCAAGCTGCTAAATGATTACGACTGTGAGATTAAGTACCATCCTGGAAAGGCAAACGTTGTAGCAGACGCGTTAAGCCAGAAAGAAAGGGATAAGACCCTAAGGGTTCGAGCACTGGAAATGACTATACGAACGAACCTCACTGCACGTATTCGTGACGCACAACAAGAAGCCCTTAAAATAGAAAACCGTAAAACTGAATACCTCTGGGGCATGATGAAATACATGGTGCCAAATGAAGAGGGAGCCTTATACTTTAAGAAGTGTATTTGGGTTCCGCTCTATGGCGGTATTCGAGAAGTCATCCTTGATGAAGCGCATAATTCGAGATACTCGACCATCCAGAATCGGACAAGATGTATCAAGACTTAAAAGAATACTATTGGTGGTCGAGACTCAAGAGCGACGTTGTTGTCTATGTTGGAAAATGCCTAACCTGTGCTAAGGTTAAGGCTGAATATCAGAAATCGTCCGGCCTACTACAACAACCAGAGATACCCATGTGGAAGTGGGAGCAAATCTCGATGGACTTCATAACGAAATTACCCAGGACCCCGAGAGGGCACGATATGATATGGGTGATAGTCGATCGGTTAACGAAGTCTGCGCACTTCCTACCGATCCGAGAAAAAAACAGCACAGGAAAGCTTGCTGAAATATACTTAAAGGAAATTGTGGCATGTCATGGAGTGCCTATCTCAATCATTTCAGACAGAGATGGACGCTTTGTCTCAAGAATCTGGCAATCCTTTCAGGAAGCCTTTGGATCTCAACTAGATCTAAGCACGGCATTCCATACGCAAACAGATAGCCAGAGCGAACGGACTATACAAACATTAGAAGATATGCTCCGCGCTTGTGTTATGGACCTAGGCGGCAGCTGGGATACTCATCTACCTTTAGTTGAGTTCTCCTACAATAACAGTTATCATACGAGTATAAAAACCGCACTGTTCGAAGCTCTATATGGCCGCAAGTGCCGATCGCCCTTATGTTGGGCAGACGCTGGAGATAAACGTATGGTTGGTCCTAAACTTGTACGAGAGACAACCGCAAAGATTATGCAAATCCGAGAGCGCATTAAGGCGGCTCGAGATCGACAAAAGAGCTACGCTGACCAAAGACGAAAACCATTAGAATTCGAGGTGGGAGACAAGGTGTTGTTAAAGGTCTCACCTTGGAAGGGCGTAGTCAGATTTGGAAAGCGTGGAAAGCTGAATCCACGATACATCGGACCATTCAAGGTTTTGGAAACAATTGGTACCGTGGCATACAAGTTGGAATTACCGGAAGAACTTAATGGTGTACATGATACGTTTCATGTATCCAACCTCAAGAAGAGTCCAACACAAGAAAACGTGATCATCCCTGCGGATGAAGTGCATATTGATGACACCCTCCGATTTACTGAACAACCCGTTGAGGTTACCGACTGGAAAGTCAACAAGATCAGGAGGAGCACTGTCAAACTTGTCAAAGTACGTTGGAACTCTAAGCACGGACTCGAGTACACGTGGGAACGTGAAGACCAGTTCAAAGAAAAGCATCCCCACCTGTTCAAGAGGACTACTGTGAGAGTTAGTTCAGCCTGAATTTCGGGACGAAATTCTTTTAACGGAGGGAGACTGTGACAACTGGCACCAAACCGGTAATTTCCGTACACTTTAATTATTATTTAATGACTGCAATTATGTGCTTAAATGTCAACATTGTCTGATTACATACTATACAAGTGAATTCATGCACATTTATACTACAAGAATTACTTTATGCATTCATGAACAAGCGTTGCGTCAGAAATACTAGTAAACTCACCGGTAAGACACATTGTGTCAACAATTCTACAGAAAGCAGTTAGACAATAGAATTGGAGCCTAGGTGTAGGTCCAACGACAAGAATACGTTAAAACTCAAGAGTACATACAAGGGTTAACATATAGACACTCCGAAATCTAAGATATGCACTAAAAAGCACCCGAAACGCACTTTAAATGCAGAAATCTTCATAATTCAGCTATAAATCAGCTATAATCAGCTTTTAAACACATTAATATCAGGTATAATTTATGTTTTATTGTCCAAAATAATTTACAAAGTGTCAGGAATTAAAACCGCCATAAAAAGTGCTTTTTACCTAGTGAAACTGCGCAATTCAGCACTTTAACGAACTGTAACGAACCGAACAACCGGACAATAACTGGGACATCAAAATTTGACTAGAGGTAATGTTTTTATGATATTAAACTAGTATTGATGCTAGAACACCTTAAAAATCATAAAAACACCTAAACACACTTGTACTAACTTAAACCTTCTAGTTTGCACTTTAAACCTCCATCTTCCAAAAAATTACATTTTTACCCCCCTCCCCCTCATGTTGTAAACGGCCCCATGGGCCCCACCTAACCATAGTTACTTTACGTAACTTGGTCTCCTAACTAATGAACAAATAAATCTTTAAAAGATCTTGATGTTGGAACCTTTCTTTATAAAGACCACTAGTACTTACATATTGTCCAACATTCACAAAAGTTCACCATCTTCTTTCCTTCTCCCCCATTACTCTAGGCTGAAACAACACACCCTTACATCACCCATTTTCACTTCATTTCCTAGCAATCCAAGGCTACTACAAGGTGTAAGAAGCTCATCTAAGAAGGCTTGAGGTGTAGGAACTTGAAGGACCACCTTGTGGAGCTTTTAACCACTCACTTTCTTCCTTGTTCATCTTCTTCAATCTTGTGCCACTTCCCTAGCCATTAGAGCTAGTAGTAAGCTTCTTGATCACTAATTTATGTCATGTTTATGTTATGTACAAGTTTCACCATCTAAAAAACTTAACTCCTAATGTTAAAAATGAGAAGATCTAACATATTCATGAAAAAAATAAGTGATTACATGAATTTTTAGTGTGTGTAATGAAGTTATTGATGTGGTATCTTGCTTTTATGATTAGATCAAGTATGTTAAAGCTAGGATCTACCAAGTTTAAGCATGGATCTTGAAGGATCCATGGTTAAACTTGAAGGTGAACATATGAAGCATAATGTGAACTTGAAATATTATTATTTTTTTTTCTTTTTTTTTTTTTTGTACATAAACTTATAAATTTGAAGTGATAAAGTATGTGTAGAATTAATTTTTGAAACTAAAACTCATGGAAAGTTTGTTAAAAATATAACATAAAACTTGTTATTGAAAGATCTAAAGATATTAAGCATGGATCTTGAAAGATCCATGGGTAAACATGAGATTAAAAATAATGATCTTTCTAATAAACATAAAAGTGGTTTTAGAAACATGATTTACAACCTTTGGAAACATTAAACTCATGAATGAGTTGGTTAGTAAAATAGAGTCTTATAAAAAGGTGGTTAAAAATTTACAAGAACACTTATTTTGGAAAGATCACCTTATGTAAAGTGTAGATCTAAAAGACTACACATGTTTAACAAGAATCAAGTTCACCATGATGTTTCATATGAAGAAATTAGTATATATTGTTGATGATTGTTGTTGAAAATTGATTGATGATGATTTTAAAAGAAAATAAACACATGTTTTGAAAACACGGGAAACCTCCATTTTTAGGGGGAAACTATGTCAAATTTTTTGTAAATTTTGACACTTAGAAAAATATAAGTTTTGAGAAACTTATTCCATAAAAATGTATCTAAAAATATTTACCAAGGTTTTCCTAACTTTTTGTGTTAAGAAATGATGATTTCTTCAAGATTAAAAGTTGATATTAAGTATGTAAATTTTTGAGAAAAATATATATTTATTGATCACCAAATTTTGTGCTAAGTGTATGTAGTATATATTATACGTGATAGTGTATTAGGACTTGAAAATACACTAAACACTCTTGAGAAGTGAAAACACAAAAATACACATACAACATACAAGATTCATAATTCTGGTGCAAAATACAAGATACTTATATTTATTGTTGAGAAAATAATATAAGTAAGACACATAGTTAAAAATATAAACTATTTTTAACATAAGAATACATATACAAAAGATAGTGACTTGTACTTGTGCGATGCAATTCTAGTGACTAACGTTAATAAAACACGTTTAGGTCACGACGCTAGGGAAGCAAATCCGGTGAAGTTTACGACGCAAGGAACGCAAAGTTGTGAGTTCATGCTCCCCCTTTTCTTTAACTGTTTTCAGTTTTATAGCTTCGGGGGTGAAATACATGTTACTGAATGTTTACAGGAAAGTTCGTGTCCCCACTTTTAATCTTTTACATACTTTTAAACTTGGGGCGAACACATGAAAATTGATACTTGATATAATAAACGAGAATTGATACTTGATATAATAAACGAGAATTGATACTTGACATGAAGAATACATAAACAAGAAGCACTCTTGGTGATCACTAGTACCAAGTATGATGCGTTTTGAGGAATGATACGAGAAATCGTGTCACGAATAGGGTACCATAAGCACCATTAATGTAACGACTCTCATCAAAAGTCATAATTATTAAATTAATTTGACCAATAGGAAACCTTAATTGAGACACCCAAGTGATTCTGCGCAAACCCTAAAATTTTCAGAACAATTGGAATCAGGATCAGGGCCCCTAAAACTCAAGGGGGGTAAACCCTAGTTGATGATTATCTACAATTATTTGCTGTCAACAATTCGAAATTTGATCATGTCAACTCATCTGAGCTAGTCCCACACGTGGCTACTCTATAAACCTATTTTTCAAACCATACGATGCGCAGGGGTTTAAGGCCTACGATGCGTAAGCCTGTTAAAATACCATACGATGCGCAGGGGTTTTTAGGCCTACGATGCGTATGGTTGATCAAATTTGGGCTATAAATAGAGGACCTTGGGACTTAATTCTGGACGATTGAACGACGCTCAAATTCACTCTGTGCGTTGAGATAACTTCTGTATACTTCAATTAAAACACACAGGCACTAAATTGACGCCGCAATCAGGGTATTAGCACAATCGCTATTACGATTCATTATCCGATCAATCAATATATCCAATGAATGTTTAAGTGCCGCCCACATTAGGGTTATACTTTATCATTCGTCGTTAATTCGATGGATCGTCGTTAATTCGATGGATGAAGTATCGCACTTTGTCGTTCGTTGTGAGAATTTGATCTCGTGAGTTATCGTAAATGCTGGATTGATTACTAACCCAGAATTGTGTGCCTGTTATTAAAATTTAGGTTGAAAAGGCTAAATCAGTAGGCTAAACTCTGCCCATATAAATTTGCAATGTGAGTCATTCTCTTTTTATAAACTATTTTACAATACTCCAAATTATTTTCAAGGTTATAATTACAGGGACTAAGTCGTGGATATCTTGAATTACTGGTTAGTGGGGTATTGTGCACATTACTAATTTTCTCTCACTTAGGTTCATTGACCTACTCGGGATAATCACTGTTAGGTTCATTGACCTACAGGGATAATCATCACTATTTAGGTTCATTGATCTAAATAGTGGTATGACCATCGTCACCATTGTGACATGTCACCATTGTGACATGATGCCAGATAAAAATAAGATAGAAGCCATTGTAATCGCTCTTATGCTGTAATTGATAACTATGCATCATTATGCAAAATAGAATGATTCACTCAGTATTTCCCGCTGACAAAACCTTTTTCAAACATGTTTCAGGTAACCTGTTATGAATCAGGAAAAGTGCCATATAGCACTAGAAGCTCAAGGAAGTGACTCAGTATAAAAATAAAGAAACATGTTTTGTAAAAATAAAAGATTTCTTCGTGAAATCAAACTATTGTAAATTACCGGGTTTTATCCCGCGTTGTGAAATAAAATAATCGGGAAATATTTACATTTTAAAAGATCCTGATGAAAACTTCCGCTGTCAAACTCAATTAAATAAATACCGCAGTATTTATGTCCCGCGGCTCCTGAAACGGGTCAAACCGGGTCGGGGGCCGTGACAGAAAAATGTGGTATCAGAGCCACTTATTGAGCCACTAATTTAAGCCAATTAAGTATTTAGAAAATACTTAATTTTTATTAATTGCTATTTTGTGATTATATGTTTTATTATTTGACTAATTTTGAATAGTATGGGCAGATTTTTATATGTTAACTACTGTAATAGTAAATATAAATCTTTAAATATTATGATTTAAAGTTTATTATTTTTATTATCTGCAGTCTAGAAGACTTATAAATAAATTTACAAATAAAACCTAGTATGTTTTAATTTTCAATTATTTTGGTAGTAACCCAGTATGAAATACTATTTAAAAAGTTTTTCTATAAAATTTTGTTATGACTTAGTAATTGTGTGTATTTTGCCAAACAGCATGAGTGATCTGTCGGAAGCCCTTCAGAATTTAAATCTCTATCCAGTAAGAATAGAAGTTTCCAGAGATTTCAATAGGTATATTCCAGACATAGAAGAACCTATAGAATTCAACGCTTTACCTCTCGAGAAACATAAGCCTAATAAAATGGAAATTGGGGAAAGTTCTAGGCAAATTGAGGGATTACCATCTCAAGAAGAACTAGATTTTATAATGGCAACCGATGATACTATTGAGCATATTAAAGAAAATGCTTTTATTCATTCTCTTGAAACACAACTACCAATGAAATTAGAACCAGTTATTCCAAACCTTTCAATCCACTCACAAATAGACGAATGGGTGACTAATGAAATACTGTTACAAAACCATCCTTATAAGCTTTTTCCTAAGTTCAAACCAGAACCTTTACCAAATTCACCAATAAGTAACGAGAATAGAACTGAACTCCATCATTTTGACATGGATGCTGGGAATAGGATCCAAGAGATTTTGGGGCAGATCTCCTGGAAATACGATGAGAAGGAACGCCGTTACTAGAACATCACCTGACAAAGGATAGGGGATTATGAAAATATGGTTGTGTAATCATAATAGTAAAATCGGTATGTGTAACGGTGTATATAAGAAGCATGATATAATCTTTACAACAAATGAAATATTAGAAAAGTTACAATTTTGTTTGTATATTCGTTTACGTGATTATGTGCAACTAAATTGTGACATTAGATTATTTCCTTTATACTAATTATTTATCTATAAATTAGATATCAGATGGAAAACGCTAATAATGAACCAGTTAATGAGGTTAATCAATTTGAGCAACAACCAGGGGACCAATATGTGACTAGGCAAGATATAGAAAATATCGTTGCTCAAGGGATAGCCAACGCTATTCCAGGAATAGTTGCTCAAGGGATAGCCAATGCTATTCCAGCAATCATTGCTGCTGTTAAAAATCCAATTGAACCTCAACAAATTATTCCAAGCAAACGCATTTCTGAAGATAATTTCAGTAATAGCGTAAACGGAGGCAATAATCATGTTAATCATGATAATGAACCACGGCAAGCTCCTCCTCCTAAGAAAAGGAAAGTTGCAACGCCTGGTTGCACTTACAAAGAATTTCTTGCTTGTAAACCCACTGAGTTTGCAGGCAATGAAGGAGCGACTGCGGCACTGCGTTGGTTAGAGAAAACCGAGGCAGTAATTGCCATAAGTAAATGTGCTCAGGATGATCAGGTCATGTATGCGTCAAACCTTTTCAAAGAAGTAGCGCTAGAATGGTGGAATACGATGTTACAAGCAAAAGGAAGAAGGATAGCATATGCTATGAACTGGGAAGAATTTAAGAGCTTTGTAGAAAGAAAATTTTGTCCTGAGTATGAAAAGGAACAAATGACAAATAAGTTTCTAACCCACCGGATGGTAGATGTAGATTGTCGATGGTATACTACGACATTCTTCGAATATGCTCGAGTGGTACCAACCCTGGCTTCGCCAGAGCCGGTACTTATTTCTCGTTATATTTGGGGATTGATTTCTGAGATCCGTAATATCGTCAAAGCTGCAAAACCTCGCACGATTGATGATGCAGTAGAATTAGCCAATACTATGACTGACGAGTTAGTACGGACAAGAGAAGAAAATAGAAGGAAGGAAGTAGCCCAAAAGATTACCCAAGAATTCCGTTCGGGTAACCATAACAATTTCAAGAAAGGAGGAAATGGGCAATCTTCTATTAGTCCATTTTGCAATTTTTGCAAAAGGAAGCATTTTGGAAGATGCAAAGGATATTGCAATTTTTGCAAAATTCCAGGGCATCAAGAAGAAGACTGCAGGAGAAAGAAATTTTCAGTTTGCTACAACTGTGGAGAAACTGGACATCTTAGGCCAAATTGTCCAAAACTGAATAAACCATTTGACAATCAAGCCAAACTGTCAGAAGGAGCAAAAAGAAATGCGAGAGCCTTTCAGCTGACTACTCAAGAAGCCGAGATGATTCCAGATGTGATAGCCGGTATGTTCTTAAGCTTACAACGTTTACACAACAGTATTATTTGACTCTGGTACAAACCAAAGTTTTATAAATACTTTACTCTGCCAAACTCTTAACTTACTGTTAACCAGCATTAGATAAAATTCTATATTAGAAACGGCAGATGGGAATTCAGTTAAAATAAATAAGGTTATGCAGAACATAGAAATAAGTTATAAGTTTTCTGCAATCCTATTATCTATGAAATTAGTTGAATTCGATGTTGTGATCATTATCTGTGATCAGAATTTCTTAGAAATTCAATCAACCATCGGAGAAGTAATTATGATTACAGGAGATAAACCATGTAAGCCTATGAAGTTCATATCAGTAATGAAAGTTACTAATTATTAACGAAAGCAAGGAATAGTATATATGATATCAGTAATCATTAAATACTAAAGATAAAGAAATTAAGGAAATTTCTGTAAATTCAGAATACCCAGATGTATTCTCAGAAGATTTACCTGGATTACCACCAGATATGAAGATAGAATTTAAGATTCATCTAATTCCAGGAATTTTACCGATAAGCCAGGGAACCTTATCGGTTAGTACAATATTGGTTGTTAAGAAAAAGTATGGTTCGATAAGAATGTGTATTAATCACAGGGAATTGAATGAGGTTACAATTAAGAATTGATACCTATTACTTAGAATTAATGATCTATTCGATCAATTTCAGGGAAATAGATATTTTCTAAGATCGACATACGTTCCGGATATTATCAATTAAAAGTATCAGAGGAAGATGTACCTAAGACTATTTTCATAACTAAGTATGGTCATTACGAGTTTACAATCATGCCCTTCGGATTAACGAATGCACCTCCAGCATTCATGGACATGATAAATAGGATCTGTAAACCATATTTGGATAAATTGATAACTGTCTTCAAATGACGATATACTTATTTATTCCAAAAATCAGGAAGAATATTGTCAGCAATTGCATGCACTCTTAACTTTGTTAAGAAAAGAAAAGCTTTACGCCAAATTTTCGAAGTGTGAATTTTGGCTATCAGAAGTGCAATTTCTAGCTCATATGGTGAATCATGAAGATATTCACATAAATTCTGCTAAGATAGCAGCAATTACCAAATGGAAGATTCCGCAATCAGCAATGGAAATTAGGAGTTTTGTAGGTTTAGCCGGATACTACAGGTAGTTTATTATGGATTTTTCCAAAATAGTTGTATCATTAAATAAGCTAACATGTAAAGCATTTAAGTTTGATTAAGGACCTAAACAAGAAGAAACCTTTAAGTATCTTGAAATAGAAGTTAACCAATACTACAATCCTAGCCTTACCAGAAGGAACTGAAGATTTTGAAGTATACGGTAATGCTTCAAAAGCTAGGATTTGGATATGTGTTAGTGCAATTCAAAAAGGTAATTGCATATGCATCAAGACAATTGAAAAGGTACGAAGGAACTATACCACTCATGAGTTGAAATTAGGAACCATAATTTTTGCCTTAAGATTTGGATAAATTATCTGTATAGAAGTAAGTATACTATCTATACAGGTCACAAGAATTTGAGATATATAGTTGGGCAAAAAGAAGTAAACATGAGGCAAAGGAGTTGTTAGATTCGGTACGAAAGGAAAGCTAAAACCAAAGTACGTAGGATCATTTCCAGTAATTCAACGTATTGGACCAGTTACTTATAATTTACAACTACCAGGAAGGTTAGTTGGAATACATGATATATTTCATGTATCCAAGAAATGTCTATCAAATGAATCTTTGGTAGTACCTTTCCAAGATATAAATGTAAACAAATAGTGTTAGTTTAAGTAAAGTAGGATTCAAAGACAGGATCCTAATATACTTGGGAACTGGAATCCAAAAGGAAGAAAATGTATCCTCAATTATTCCAGTAAATCTCGAGGACGAGATTTTTATTAAGTTGGGGAGAATGTAACGACTCTCATCAAAAGTCATAATTATTAAATTAATTTGACCAATAGGAAACCTTAATTGAGACACCCAAGTGATTCTGCGCAAACCCTAAAATTTTCAGAACAATTGGAATCAGGATCAGGGCCCCTAAAACTCAGGGGGGGTAAACCCTAGTTGATGATTATCTACAATTATTTGCTGTCAACAATTCGAAATTTGATCATGTCAACTCATCTGAGCTAGTCCCACACGTGGCTACTCTATAAACCTATTTTTCAAACCATACGATGCGCAGGGGTTTAAGGCCTACGATGCGTAAGCCTGTTAAAATACCATACGATGCGCAGGGGTTTTTAGGCCTACGATGCGTATGGTTGATCAAATTTGGGCTATAAATAGAGGACCTTGGGACTTAATTCTGGACGATTGAACGACGCTCAAATTCACTCTGTGCGTTGAGATAACTTCTGTATACTTCAATTAAAACACACAGGCACTAAATTGACGCCGCAATCAGGGTATTAGCACAATCGCTATTACGATTCATTATCCGATCAATCAATATATCCAATGAATGTTTAAGTGCCGCCCACATTAGGGTTATACTTTATCATTCGTCGTTAATTCGATGGATCGTCGTTAATTCGATGGATGAAGTATCGCACTTTGTCGTTCGTTGTGAGAATTTGATCTCGTGAGTTATCGTAAATGTTGGATTGATTACTAACCCAGAATTGTGTGCCTGTTATTAAATTTTAGGTTGAAAAGGCTAAATCAGTAGGCTAAACTCTGCCCATATAAATTTGCAATGTGAGTCATTCTCTTTTTATAAACTATTTTACAATACTCCAAATTATTTTCAAGGTTATAATTACAGGGACTAAGTCGTGGATATCTTGAATTACTGGTTAGTGGGGTATTGTGCACATTACTAATTTTCTCTCACTTAGGTTCATTGACCTACTCGGGATAATCACTGTTAGGTTCATTGACCTACAGGGATAATCATCACTATTTAGGTTCATTGATCTAAATAGTGGTATGACCATCGTCACCATTGTGACATGTCGCCATTGTGACAGGATGCCAGATAAAAATAAGATAGAAGCCATTGTAATCGCTCTTATGCTGTAATTGATAACTATGCATCATTATGCAAAATAGAATGATTCACTCAGTATTTCCCGCTGACAAAAACTTTTTCAAACATGTTTCAGGTAACCTGTTATGAATCAGGAAAAGTGCCATATAGCACTAGAAGCTCAAGGAAGTGGCTCAGTATAAAAATAAAGAAACATGTTTTGTAAAAATAAAAGATTTCTTCGTGAAATCAAACTATTGTAAATTACCGGGTTTTATCCCGCGTTGTGAAATAAAATAATCGGGAAATATTTACATTTTAAAAGATCCTGATGAAAACTTCCGCTGTCAAACTCAATTAAATAAATACTGCAGTATTTCTGTCCCGCGGCTCCTGAAACGGGTCAAACCGGGTCGGGGGCCGTGACAATTAATCGTGTACATACTTAGACCGCAGAACAAAAGGTTAGATCTAACGGGTTTCCGGGCAGCCACACTCTCGGTGAACACTAGTACCGAGTAGTGCTTTTGTGTCTCCGTCGTGAATCGACAACTAGAAAAATGCCTATGGTTTGGTGACTTCCTATGTCGTGTCACATGTTAATGGCCTTGCAACCCATTAACTACACAAGAATACTTTATTTGTACGAAGTTCGTACACAAGAATGCTTTATTTGGTTCATACCACAAGAATACTTTATTTACACAAGAATACTTTATTTTCACAAGATACTTATCATGTTTTCATACAAAGTATACAAACGTGTTCAACGCAAAACTGCATGAATTCGCACCAACATTATATTAACGTTTCTTTTCCAAAACTCACATGTATTTCAGGTAACTAAAAGTGGATGTACGCGCGGTCTTACTCATTCTCTTGGATGTCGTCTATGTTTATCTTTAAATAAAGTTGTAAACTTTCAAGACAATGTTTTATGCTATCTCGTGATGTAAACGCTAAACTTATGTTTTCAGTTATGTAATGTTTTGGCATTTGAAGTTATTTTTATGAGCATGTAGTATGTTTACCAATCGTATGCAATGAAAACCTTTCATGATCACACCTCGTGCTTCCGCCTTAGAAAGGGGTGTGACATAAACCACCTCCCAAAGGCTCCAAACCTCAAATCACAAAATCTCAAACTTCCATCTAAACAGTTGATATGTCAATAGTTTCAAAAACTGCTAGCCAAACAGCTGCCATTTCTTCAACACACACCACTACAACACACACTACAACCACTGCCCTATCATCACAACCTAAAACTACACTACCACCCACCAAATTACCACCTGCTCAAAAGCAGAAGACATCTACTGATACATCAGTAGTTGTAATGACAACAGAGGTTGAAACACCAGTTGTTTCAACACCTGTTTGCCAGTCATCCACCACTGCTCTCTTCAATGTCACATCACCACCATCACCTCCTGCGAAAAAGCAGAAGACATCAGATGTTACAACATCTGTTGTAATGACAACAACAGTTGAAACACCAGTTGCTTCAACAACTGTTAGTCAGTCACCATCCACCACTACCCTCACTTCACTTCAAACCATCTTCACTACAATCAACAAATCACCCATAAATCTGTACACCAGAAAAAGAAAAATAACTCAGGCAGGTGATCACAAATATGATCCTATGGCTGCAAAATATCCACTGGAACCTGAAGCTGTAAAAAATGAGATGAGACAATTCTACACTGAGGATGATCATTCAAAAAGAAGATTTCCCTCTCTCATAGGCTTCATAGTACCAGAAAATATGGATGAATATCTCGAAATCAAAGTAAGGCAAGCTAAGATAAGAGCCAAAGTTGAATGCAAAGATCATGGTGATGAAGCCATCTCAGAAAGAATGGAATTCCTGCTCACTAAAGTCAAACAGATGGAAGACTATGCAAGAGATCTGAGCAAAGAGATGTCAAATTTACCACCCAAAGCAGATCTACGGATAGAAATGAGAAAAGAATATCTTGCATACATTATGAAAGAAAAATTCTATCCAGCTGAAGAGAAACAATTCGAAGAATGGCCAATAGTTGCATTAAAGCATGAGGCAAACAGAATTGAAAGAATTAAAAATGATCCAGCCAAGAAGAAGAATGCTCCAAACTGGAGAAAATACAAAAAGCTCATTACTGATCTTACTTCTGAATACAAAAGAAAGAAACAGGAGCTGGTGGATGCAAACGTTGGAGATGCTGAATCCATAGCAAAATGGACAAAGCAGTATACAGATGAGGCTTATGAAAGGCTCAAGAAAAGGAGGATAACGGTTTCTGACACTCCAAAGAAGCCTGACTACAAAAAGCCAGAGCAGCAGATCAAAACCTCTGAACCACTGATCACAACAGCAGATACCTCAATCATTGTGATAAACCAAGAAAAGAGGAAGCAGCTGACTAAAGCAGAGGAAAAAGAAAAAGAAGCTGAGTATTTTGAAGAAGCCATCAAGAAAATGGCTTTAGATAAAGACAAATCAGCAAAGCTTCAAGTCCTTGCCAAAAAGGTTTTGAACCAATCATCATCACCAAACACATCAGCAGAGCTAGATCAACAAAAGAAACAAGAGCAGATTGACAAAGAAGTTGCAGAAGACATAGCTGCAGCAAATGAAGTCATAGAAAAGGCTTTCAAACGAATGTCTGAAGCTCAGGATACTGCTTTACAAATTTTCAAAAGGCCGGAATCTCCAAGCTCATCAGTAAATAAATCTCTCCCAAGAAACCCATTGGGTTCAAAAATACTAAAGTGGCTCTCTGATCAAAAGACCATGTATTGGCCCTGATAAGATCCAATGGTGAAATGAAGTACATATCAAGGAAACAAGCACTGAGCCTTGGTGTTGAAGATATACAAGATCTCCTTGAACTTTCATTATGCAGGGATGAGGATGACTCAAGTTCCAAAGACTTTGAAGCAGAATTTAAAAGACAAGCTAGTGAACTTCTGATGAGGAATAAAGATCCAAAATAATGAAGTGTTTTGGCATTATCTGTTCCAGGGGGAGATTGTTGGGATTGAACCCTACCAGAGGAACAGATAATGAAAGCCAAAACTGGTTCACAACAGTGGATTCATAATAAGCAGCTGTTTATACTAGACTTCTCCCTTGAAAGTGATTATAACATCTGATGGTCCTCTATCCACTGTCCGTATACAACTGCTGCTACCCTTTAAACTGCTGACAAAACCCTGAAGAAGTAAACACTGCTGGTTCTATCTACTGATGACAAAGCATTGCCCACTCCAGGACTGATCAACTTTGAGAAAAGCACTGATGGAAGAAGATAGCAGTAGTTTAGTGTATTACTTGTCTTATGTAGAATCAGTGGTTAAGAATAGCAGTGTTTGTATAGGAACAGTTGTTACAGGTTGTTAGGCTGTTAGACGTCGCTTTCATGGTGACGTCAGCTGAGATGCCTCAGTGGTTTTGATTTGCCTATAAATGGAGCAGTACTCTGTACTGTTACATTTGATCGTTTTGAGTGAGTTCTTCTCCTCAATTCTATCCTTTCATCTTGTGCAACCAACCATGGAGTATCAGGCTAAGGGGGAGTTTAGTTTGTTAGCATGCTTGTAATCTTTTGATTTGGATTGTAAATCTTTTGACTTATTGTAAAGCATGTGTTTATCAAAACTATTTCTCTCTTTGATTGTGTTTACAAAGTTTGTTGTTCATTTCCACTGCACTTAAACTCTGCTCGTTTCTATTTGATTTGTTCAAATTATACAAACAAACACAATCATGAGAGCCTCCGATCCTAACATGTGTTCTACATATCAAGCCACATATTTGCAATAATATCTTTAATTTGCAAATTCTTCCTTTAATAATTGAGCTCATTTTTATCTTTTCAGGAGATTCAATGATATCATCAACATATATTAGAATACTCATAAACCTCATATTGTTCTTTTAATGAAAACAAATGGATTCACTACACTTTATGTATTTCTCTCTTTGCTGAGCTCATTAGTAAGTCGATTATACCACATTTGAATCGACTATTTTAGTCCATACTATCTTTTTTAACTTTATAAATATACATTCTCGTACTCCTTTCCACTTTGACCAACAATGTTTGTGCATACACTCTTTAGGAGTGTTGACACGCAAACCTCCTCATTGATTTTATATTATATGCAAGGATATCTTAAACACTTGCTTCATTTGTAAAATCCATATTGTACAATGTTTGTACACTGTGTACATTGAGATGCCATAATAACCAGGTACACATTTTCTATGTATCTTTATTGGAGTATTGGTGCACACTACTTACATGCATAAGGTGTTTCAATTAACCTCTTAAGCACTCAAATGCTTTAGGATACTCATGGGGAGTTCCAGTTATATTCAATTCAATAACATATACAACATGTATACGTATTCAGATCTGAATTTATATAATAATCATAATATTCTCGAGAACTTATTTTTATATGACTTAGTATCAAGTGATACATAACTTTTATAAGACACATGTCAATTCTCTTTTATATATTACCAGACTAATAAGATATTGGAAAGTCAAAACATCCACCACGGGAGAATACGTCTCCTCATAATCAGTCATAAGTCTTTGCAAAAATTCTTGTGCCACCAATTTTGACTTATATCACTTAATTTCATTTTCACATGATTCGCGTAAAAGAAACATTTGTATCCAACATATTTTACAACTTCAGTTGTATGGATTGTTGTTCCAGAAACTTTCCATTTCATTAGAGAACTAACCTCTGCCTTATTTGCGTCTTTCTATTTTGGCCAATCATTTCTTAATATTTATTCATAGGCAGATCTTAAATCTGATCCTCATCATTAAATCATTTTAAGCGCTACATTATATACAAAAGTATAACAACGTCGATTTTTATTTCGATTCCATACATAGCTTAGACATGATACAACTTATCGAGATCTCTTTATTTTCAGGTACCTGAGCTTCTTCTTGAACCATCATGTCTATTGTCTCTTTAGTAGATCTTATTACTATAACCTCGACTTGACCATCTTAATTACTTGCTCCAATTTTCGAGGAATTTTATTATTGGAATCGACTAGTCTACCACGCTTCAGGCGTGCAATAGACTCATTACAAAATACGTGGTTGTCCTCTTGGACACAGATATAACTGGAGCATAAGCAGTTGATTATGTGACTTACTTAGTCACTCTATTTAGGTCAGTGAACTTGTCTGGTAATTTGTTCTTTAATATTGGGAAATGAATTATACTTTAAACTTCTAGTTCATAGTTTATAGTCTGAGGATCAAGATGACATGATAATTTATTTCGCTTTCCAATTGCTTGTTATCTCCCCCTAATGTTGGGAACATTCATTCGCTAAAGTGAAAACCAATGAGCCATAAACAAATTTCTCACTAATGGCTTTAAGTATTCAATCATATACGATTATTTATACCCAAAATATTCTCAAACTTTTTAGAAGTCCCATCTTTGTGCGGTTTGGTGGATGAGTTTCAATATATGTCGCACAACCAAAATCTTTGATGAGACATCTTTGGTTTCTGACCAAAAACCAACTGTATGTGGAGAACTATAACTTATTGGCTTGATGTGAATTGATGATACTATATATAAATTACATGTACCTAAATGAACTTTTGCTCCTCTCATGATCATTGGCTTTTTGTAACCAATAGTAATCTGGATTAATATGATTGCTATCACATTAGCTAAGCCACAATCACACAAGCTTCAGGTTGTGGATTTGCTAACCATTTAGACGATGCATCGATTTCAAAATACTAAATGGTATTATGTCGGGATACACATATTCCCTTATTATTTCCAAAATATTTAGGGATCTAAACCATACTTTAGTTGGTATATCATTAACTTCCCTTGAGAGCAAATATTGCATGCACTTAACAAGAATAATCTTGTAGTTCTTCATTAAATTTCACATCATTATTGACTCGGTGTGGTCTAACCGATCATGCCAATTAATCAAATAATCATGATTCATAAACTTTTGATTTATGATCAATATCATAAGATGTGAGATAACAATGTGTTCTTATAATCATTCCCATAATTCCTTACTTCTAGTGGTCAATCTCATTGTGACCATTATTACAATTTTGATAGTCGATCTCATTATTAACTTGGCTATCTTACAACTTTTGATAGCTGGATTTCATTAGTAACATGATCATCATTATAAGTTTCTCAATTACATCCATCATCCCGACATTTTCAAAGATCTTATAATCATATTCACTTCAAGGAATGGTGTAAACCAATCAAGTTTCATGGTTCGGACAAACGGATAGGAAATCATTTCAAAGTTGTTATCCTTGTTCCATAATATTGCTACTTTAGCATATTTGAGATCGACAAATGAAAATTGTTTTATCCGATTTTACCTTGTAAATAATATTCTATTTGCATAACACCATAGAGAAATAATTACATGTCCGAATCATATAAGGTGTAACACCCCGAAAATTTTAAAAACTTTATAATAGAATTATAAAGTTTAAATAAACGAGAATTTATTTAATTGGGACTTTCACCTAGTTAGTTAATTTCTAGGAATAACTCAAACTAAGGTTAAAAGCAGCTAGATGGAAAGATAATTAAAATGGAGGGGCTTAACTTGTAAAAATTGAAACTTGAGTTGTAACTAAAGAAATAAAACAAACCAAACACCCCCATTAGGAGGGTTGGTCGTACAGAACAAGAGCAGGGGCGACACCCCATAGCTCCAAACCTCAAAATCACTAAAACTCTCAAATTGGATGTGCAAATCTGGTCTAAAACGAAATCGGAGCCTAGAATCGTGATCCTCATCACAAGAGGATCATAAGGTATGTAAAATCTTGTGAAATCTCTAAACTTGAAATTCTCATGATTTAGGAAATCTGGAAATTTAAGGTTGCATGTGTGTTATATGGTTAGATTAGAGTTGATATGGTGTTTAGAAGTAAAACCTAATCAACTACATGTAAAATCATGACCAAATTCAGGAAATTTCCATGAACACCTTGAAGGTGGGTTGTGGGTTTTTCATGATGATGATGAACACTAGGGTTTAGATGATTATCCTAGTGTAAATTGATTATAGAATAGTGATTCCAGAAAGATATGATGCTTAAACACTATAGGAGGACTTTATGTTGTCAAGTTAGCTAATTAGCAAGCTATGAAGTTGATTACTAAAGATATACAAATTCTGCATATGAAGTGTTTGTTGAAATGCCTCAAAGAAGGCTTGAAAACTAGAATTTTGTAGTTAAAAACACCTAATCGTGATGTTTTGACTATTATGTGAAATGTGGTTACAAAGAGTTCTAAACATGATAACATTGAACTCTATAGGACAAGATATCGGAACGTCGAATGCATAAGCCGGTGGTGACTCACGATTGAAGGGCGTGCGCTAAGGTATGTAACTTGACCCGTTACATTTATTTGGCTTGATGATTTTATTGTGTAAATGAATCCTTGAATAAGAGTTGTTGAAGTAAGCGATGAAATCGTCAAATTGATTGATTTATTAAACTTGTTAGTACTCGTTGGTAGTCGTCATGGAGGTGGACTTCGTAGACGAGCCAAACGGGTCAATTAATCAAGTAAAGTTTGATTAAAGTTCGGAATATGATGGATTGATCTTTGATATAGCTCACTATATAACATGTTAGAACTTCTAGAAAATTGATGTGGTATATGTTAGAAAACTAAATTCTAAGAGTTGGAATTGAGTGAAATGATCAAAACAAGCAAAACTCGAAATATCCAGGTACCACCGTAAATTACGGTGATACCGTAATTTACGGTGAAGAAGATATCAGTTTACGGTGCAGACTTCCTGATTTACGGTGACCAGGAACTATCAGGGATCACCGTAAATTACGGTGATACCGTAATTTACGGTGGATCCAGGAAGGTTATTTTTGCTTTTGTTATTTCAAATGTCACGTTCAATCTTGTGTTTATATTATACGATAACATCAAAACTAATGTTTTAATTGGTTTTGATCATAGGTAAATCAACGAGTCTCACAGATGACGATCAAGTGATACGACGAAGAACCGAACACTACGTTTTTGAAGCTTCCGCTACGATTTAGATCTTTTGTAGCCCTTATGTATGGGTTGTAAACACATCTTTAAACAACTTTTGAATTTTCTAACTTGGTCATGTGTTGACTACGATTTATGTCACCAAAATATATTATCTTTTGGTATAATCATGTTTAAAGCTAGTGGTTAATTCTAGTATAAATTAAGGGTGTTACAAGTTGGTATCAGAGCTCAAGGTTGTCAATAAGTGTTCGGTTCAAGCTTGATCTATCGTCCGGTAAGAATTAACTTGTTTTGTTAATAAATTATGTACTACGTATAAAATGAGAAATGGACAATATGCATGAAAAGAGTGTGTAAGCTCACTCAAAAAGCAAGAAATGCATGAAACATGAATTATCAAATCAAGTTACGGACTTGATTAAATAGAAACATGAATTATCAAATCAAGTTACGGACTTGATTAAATAGAAACATGAATTATCAAATCAAGTTACGGACTTGATTAAATAGAAACATGAATTATCAAATCAAGTTACGGACTTGATTAAATAGAAACATGAATTATCAAATCAAGTTACGGACTTGATTAAATAGAAACATGAATTATCAAATCAAGTTACGGACTTGATTAAATAGAAACATGAATGGTTAAATCAAGTTACGAACTTGATTAAATTGAAACAAGAATGATTAAATCAATATATGAACTTGATTAAATCAAAACAAGTAAAGCATGTGTTATAAATGAAATGTTTAACAAACTATGTAAACGTTTCAGAAATAAAGATGGCTGATGGAGGTAATGATAATGCGGTGCCAAGAGTCACAGAACAAATGAAAGTAGTGATTGCCGAAGAGGTTGGAAAGGCGATCGAAAACAGTTTGTCGGGCTTTATTGATAAAATTCAAAACACAGTTTTATCAATAGTAGAAGAGAGGATCAAGAAATTGGAAGATGATTCCAATTCAGCAAAGGAAAAGCATGGTGGACGAAAGCCTTGTTCATACAAGGAATTCATGGCCTGTAAACCACCAATATATAATGGGGAGGTTGATCCAATTGTGTGCCAACGATGGCTAAGTGACATGGAAGGAGTATTCGAGAGAACTCATTGTGATGAAAATGACTACGTAGCTTATGGTACGGGTCAATTAAGAGGTCAAGCGAAAGACTGGTGGGATAACAAAAAGAAAGAAATTGGAAGTGAAGCGGCTAAGGCCATGACATGGGAGGAGTTTAAGACGCCGTTTCTTAAACACCATAGTCCCAAAGCGGTCATAAATAGAATCAAAGAAGAGTTCATGCAGCTCAGGCATAAGGGTGAATCCATAGACAAGATCACGGGGATGTTTATGGACAAGATAAAGTTCTGTGATGACTTGGTGACAAATGAAGAACAAAAGGTTTATTACTACCATAACATGCTAAGTGCGGAGTATAGAGAATTCATCACCCCTTCCAAATACGAGACCCTTACCGAGATCATAAATGCTGCTCGGGAGAGGGAGATCGAACTGAAAAAGAGCATTGAAAGGGGTGAACGGAAAGCACAAGATGTGAACCCAAGCCCTGCTAAGAAGGCTCGAACAACCGAGACGGTAGAGGAGACAGACGCGAAGGGTGGAACACCGAGTTGTAAAGTTTGTGGAAAGGGGCACAAGGGCGAATGCCGCTTTAAAGACAAACCATGCCCCATATGCGGAAAGACAGGGCATACGGCCGCGCTGTGTCCCGGGAAAGTTTCCGTGTGTTATAAGTGCTATCAGCCGGGCCACAAAAAGTCGGAGTGCCCGGAATCGGATGGGAAAAGGAATGAGAAGGATGTGCAGATGGAGGCACAAAAGGCAAGGGCCAGATCCTTCCAATTAACTGCAACCGAAGTAAAGGTGGAACCTGATGTCGTTTCGGGTATGTTTCTTGTGAATTTAATTTTAACACAAATTTTATTCGATTCGAGCGCGAAATATTACTGAAATCTATGCGATAGGTCGTGAAAGAGTATGGAAAGGAAAACGCAACCCAATAAAACCGGAGTGTAAAAAAAATATATATATATATAATAAGATAACGAACCCGGTAACGGGTTGAAAGGAATTAGAGGCATAAACCAGATAATGGATTAAGTAAAATAAACCAATGCGAAAGTAACATAAGAAGTCATAGAGTTGGAAGGATAATCCGAAAGAAAATGAGTATAGCTTTAGACTACGGTTAAGGTCAAATAAATTTTGAGGACAAAAGTCATTTATTCAAAATATAAAAAGGGGGTGCTTTGACACCATATGTATACTTATGCAATAAAATAAAGATATGAATAGAAGATGATCCATGGGATCACCATAACCTTCAGGTTATAAACAATTACAAAGGTCTACGGAACTGAAATGACCACAGGGTCGATAACATAAAGCGTGGGAACCAGTTATGATTTCTCGCGTAAATTGATAACAGGGAAGAATAATTTTGTCGTCAATTCTCTGGAGATGACTAATCAACATGTATTAAAGAGAAAAACATTAAATTAAAATTCAGTCTTTGGAAAGAAACAATGTTCAAACAAATATGAGCAATATGAGAGAAGCCAGAAAATGGTTAATACTAAAGGATATAAGTCTTAACGCCGAGAAGTGTAAGACGACGTATTCGAGAGAAGATTCATAATAATGAAAATGCTGATGAAAACCTAAATATGGCATGATGGGACACAGAGTACAACCACGTTGTAATATGAGTCTCTGGATGTGCAATCATAAACACGCAAAGGGCTGATGATGGTGATATAGTATACCCGAATGACGAGGTATGAGGTAAGATGATGACCAATTATTCTAGGCAATAAACAAGTTGTGATCAAAATAATGTGGTGACCTATATAGAACGCTTGTCAATATAAGACTAGCGTGAAGTAAGCATACTGACGGGCTCAATGACTGGAGGGTTAAAACACAGCCTGGTCAAAAAGGCAATAAAGATAGTTAGGTCAAGACCAAAGGACTGCATAGAGAAGGTTTCGGGGACGAAACCCTTTTTAAGGGGGGTGGACTTGTAACACCCCGAAAATTTTAAAAACTTTATAATAGAATTATAAAGTTTAAATAAACGAGAATTTATTTAATTGGGACTTTAACCTAGTTAGTTAATTTCTAGGAATAACTCAAACTAAGGTTAAAAGCAGCTAGATGGAAAGATAATTAAAATGGAGGGGCTTAACTTGTAAAAATTGAAACTTGAGTTGTAACTAAAGAAATAAAACAAACCAAACACCCCCATTAGGAGGGTTGGTCGTACAGAACAAGAGCAGGGGCGACACCCCATAGCTCCAAACCTCAAAATCACTAAAACTCTCAAATTGGATGTGCAAATCTGGTCTAAAACGAAATCGGAGCCTAGAATCGTGATCCTCATCACAAGAGGATCATAAGGTATGTAAAATCTTGTGAAATCTCTAAACTTGAAATTCTCATGATTTAGGAAATCTGGAAATTTAAGGTTGCATGTGTGTTATATGGTTAGATTAGAGTTGATATGGTGTTTAGAAGTAAAACCTAATCAACTACATGTAAAATCATGACCAAATTCAGGAAATTTCCATGAACACCTTGAAGGTGGGTTGTGGGTTTTTCATGATGATGATGAACACTAGGGTTTAGATGATTATCCTAGTGTAAATTGATTATAGAATAGTGATTCCAGAAAGATATGATGCTTAAACACTATAGGAGGACTTTATGTTGTCAAGTTAGCTAATTAGCAAGCTATGAAGTTGATTACTAAAGATATACAAATTCTGCATATGAAGTGTTTGTTGAAATGCCTCAAAGAAGGCTTGAAAACTAGAATTTTGTAGTTAAAAACACCTAATCGTGATGTTTTGACTATTATGTGAAATGTGGTTACAAAGAGTTCTAAACATGATAACATTGAACTCTATAGGACAAGATATCGGAACGTCGAATGCATAAGCCGGTGGTGACTCACGATTGAAGGGCGTGCGCTAAGGTATGTAACTTGACCCGTTACATTTATTTGGCTTGATGATTTTATTGTGTAAATGAATCCTTGAATAAGAGTTGTTGAAGTAAGCGATGAAATCGTCAAATTGATTGATTTATTAAACTTGTTAGTACTCGTTGGTAGTCGTCATGGAGGTGGACTTCGTAGACGAGCCAAACGGGTCAATTAATCAAGTAAAGTTTGATTAAAGTTCGGAATATGATGGATTGATCTTTGATATAGCTCACTATATAACATGTTAGAACTTCTAGAAAATTGATGTGGTATATGTTAGAAAACTAAATTCTAAGAGTTGGAATTGAGTGAAATGATCAAAACAAGCAAAACTCGAAATATCCAGGTACCACCGTAAATTACGGTGATACCGTAATTTACGGTGAAGAAGATATCAGTTTACGGTGCAGACTTCCTGATTTACGGTGACCAGGAACTATCAGGGATCACCGTAAATTACGGTGATACCGTAATTTACGGTGGATCCAGGAAGGTTATTTTTGCTTTTGTTATTTCAAATGTCACGTTCAATCTTGTGTTTATATTATACGATAACATCAAAACTAATGTTTTAATTGGTTTTGATCATAGGTAAATCAACGAGTCTCACGGATGACGATCAAGTGATACGACGAAGAACCGAACACTACGTTTTTGAAGCTTCCGCTACGATTTAGATCTTTTGTAGCCCTTATGTATGGGTTGTAAACACATCTTTAAACAACTTTTGAATTTTCTAACTTGGTCATGTGTTGACTACGATTTATGTCACCAAAATATATTATCTTTTGGTATAATCATGTTTAAAGCTAGTGGTTAATTCTAGTATAAATTAAGGGTGTTACATAAGGTCTAACATCTTATGACCTTCTACAAACTCAATATGAGATTTAGGGAGTATGACATCTCGGGTGTCATGTCTAAACTTTTGATTCTCTTTCATGAGAGATATTAAATCATTTTAGATGATCGATTGAATACTACAAATGAGTATATGATAACATATGAAATACACAATATAAAATAAAGTCGAATTATATAATACATGGCATCATAATATAATATGTGACCACATAAAACAATTTATTATTATCACAATATGTGACCACATAAAAAGTTGGTATGAAAACTTTATGAAATATGCGTTTTCATCACACTTAAAAGCAAATATTTAAATCATATGTATTACCTATAACCAATTAATATTTTTCACTTTTGATAACATCATTTAAGATAGAAAATTCATTAATTCTATTGTATCCATGGTTCAATCATCTCCATCGAAATCGGCCACAAGACCAAAAACGTTTGTACAAAATAGTATTTGTACGAAATACAATTTCATATGTTGAATCAAAATATTAATAACATTACTTGTTAATCTTGAACTTGTAGTAATACCATATTTTAAAGCACTACACCATAAAAACCTTTTGTATTTCTTAAATTTTGTGTAGTATTTATAATCATACAAACCACACATTGGAGCACGTATCTAAGATACTTCATAGTATTCTTTGGAACATAAATGTATATTTATATAATTCAAGTAGAAACATAAAAAGTATTTTAGCACTACATTAAACAACTAAAAAATTCATGGTAACGATTACTATTTCATGATCCCTTAAATAGCATTTGAATTTCAATTCCATTATTTATCAAGACTTATAAATCTTTAAAATGACGTGAAAACAATAATTACCATTTAAGAAATATAACTTTCTTGAAAATCATTTACCAACATTTCAAACCCATTTGTAAGGATAAAACTAAATTGAAAACACACTTGCGTTTGATGACTAAATTAATTTATATTAATAAGATAATTAATTTTCTTTTAATTAGAACCAAGATGGGGACATTTTTGTTTTTCCTCAGTGATGTAACTGTGTCCTCTTAAAAATTAAATACAAAATATACGTGACTTGCTTCCCTTGTATTTTCTCATCTAGTAGTTGCCTAATTTAGAGATGGGCGGATTAAACGCCATCACCCACAAATCAACTTCCCCAAGATTATTAGGGTATTAAGAAAACATAACAATTGACATTTAGTGATAAACTATAAACGGTCGGGAAGTATTAAAACCTATAGCCCTTTTATATTTCAAACAATTAATCCAAATATGAAATTAATAAACATTAAGGAAGTTACAAATATCATAGATCGCTAGTGTTATCAAAAGTGATTATAAACATGACACTTAGCCATAATCATATTTTGTATATGCTAGAGTAGTAATAATAATAATAATAATAATAATAATAATAATATAATAATAATAATAATAATAATAATAATAATAATAATAATAATAATAATAATAATAATTGTTATATCAATGCCAATATTTCCACATATTATCAAATAAATATACTATGACAAATAATATGATTTTATTTCATATTATATAAGTTTAAAACATGATGATATAAACATATTTGATCGAAAGAATAGCATAAAGAAAAACCAAACAAAATAGAGCATCAAAATTCATATAAATTGTTTAAAAGGATATGGATTATCTAAAGCACCAAAGTGTATGATGAAATAATATAGTATTTTGTAATTCATTTAGGGATATAGCAAACTCAAATAACCATATTATAATTTGATAATAAACTTAAATTATTCGCTAAAACTTAGTTTATCTTACATAAAACAACAATTTCTCATAAAACGATGTAATCAAATGATTTGTTGTATGGTCTAAAATTTAAGAAAAGTCAAATCAAATGCTAAGATCAAATTTGTAAATTACTAAAGGTGAAGGGCTTGTAAACAAAAACTCTAGAATCATATGTAGGAGTGAAAGTCAAAGCGTCAAGCAGATGCTAATTGAGTTTTCATCATTTTTTTAGTTTAAGTAACTAATGGGGAGGTTCAGGTAACCCACCAGCATATTTCATTTTCTTAACCGATGAATGAGAACCAAGATAAGTGAGGATTTAATATCTCACCCAATTTACCATTTACTCTAATTAAACCTTTTATTCACCCCTAATTAAAGTAAAGATTCATTTACAACCTACTGAATGTGGTGGTGGAATTCTTTTTAGAATATTAAAAGCTTTGCCATAGAAATTTTAATTTAGATTACTTATTTTCAAAAAAAAAAAAATAGTTTACCAAAATTATGGTATTTTGGTTTACCTTCATCATATACAAATCCTTTTTCTTTCGTGGCTGGAAATTTTTTTAGAACCAGGATCAAAGCATCCAAATGTAAGTCAAATATAACGATAGGAAAAACTATGAGTATTTATTACCTGATTTGTGAATAGAGATCGATTCAGTCGTTCCTTCTTTCTGATTCGCCTATGGTCAAGACAATCGCTTCTTATTCTGGTGTCTACAATGTCAATGGACTTGCGATGGTATTACTCCATGAGTAGAGAAAAACGAGCAAACTCGTGCTGATAACGTGTTGTAAAACAACAATCTATTAGCAACATGAGAACAAGACTATAGAAATCAGGTAGAAAAAGAGAATATGGAAAATGTGAATTCTTATTCATTGAGTTGTCAACATACAATACAAAGAACCTCTATATATAATGTTCTTACATTAATACAAAGGACACGAAGAGACGGGAGTTAGAATGTGGATAGTCACCATAATATAGTTTATTTATAACATTGTTTTCTTATTTCTTTAATTGATTGTAAACCTATATTTTTTTCTCATAAAAATGAATACATACCGGTATGATGTTGTTCGATTCAGTTCGATACGGTTTCTAGCGATATGTTATGAGTTTATCAAAAGTAGAAAAAATTATTGTTTTCTTATTACTTTAATTGATTGTAAACATATATTTGTTTCTCATAAAAATGATACATACCGGTATGAGGATGTTCGGTTCAGTTCGATACAGTATGGTAGCGATATGTTATCAGTTTATCGAAAGTAGAAACAATAAAGATAACTACGGGTACCAATACATATGTTGTTCACTCGGTTTGGTACGATAGCGACACGATATCTGTTTTCGAAAAAAAATATATAACATAATGTTGAAATAAAATAAACATAAAATGCAAACGAACTGAACCGATATCAACTGAACAAACTCGGTACCGGTATCGATATTTGTTTCTGATCGTTGTAATGTTTTTTTTCTTAATGTTTTCTCTTTTGATTACTATAACGAGCGTTGGTATCATAACGAACCGAGCTGATACCGACTGAATTTCCGTCACGAAGCGCGGGGAAAAATCACTAGTTTATGTTAGTAGTGACTAGTTATTATTATTTTTATATGTTTTTGTGAAATGTCAACCATTTTGACTAGGACCTAGTACTCTAATTTTGTTTATTTTACACTTTAAGTATAATGTAGATTAAGGATATACCTAAAAAGTATTTCAGGATAGATATAAGCTTGTACAAATACAATTATAGATAACCACATGCAATCATCATCTTAGTTCAGACAACCTATGATATTCAAGCAGTTTTCTAGCTAAAGAACTATGGTAATCGGTTGATAGTTAACATTTTCCATTAAAAAAAAAAGTTGTAATGACCCAAATCACAAGAGCCCATTTTTCATCATTGCATATAAAACCGCCATTTCAGAAAAAAAAAAAAAAAAAAAGGGTAATCGTTGATAGAGTTGGACTTCTATCGTACTTTGCTCAGCTTTGATATAAAACCGCCATTTCAAGAAAAAGTTATCTGTTGATAGAGCTGGACTTCTATAGCAAATGAGCTAGAACTGACCGACACTTTAATATGATTCCTGAACTACATGAAAAATGTTATTAACCAGTCATTAGATCATATATATGACAAAGTACAAACAATTGCAACAGTGTTAGGTAAATGTATGTATTATATCTTGTTATAGTATCGCTGTCTCAATGAGGTTTACGGTAACTAATGTCAAGTGTAGGGGTTCTTTGTTTACTTGGTCAATCGTGTGATGGTTCCCCACAATAAAAGGCAAACTATTTAGTCATTTTTTGTACACGTTTTCGGAAGAGAAAATCACATGTTTTGTTCTTTTTTCCCTTTGAATTATTAGATTGTATATTTTAGTGTACTATTGAAATATATATCGAAATCACATATTTTGTTCTTTTTTCCCATTGAATTATTAGATCTATAAGTGTTCATTACAGAATTCAGTTTTTTTACATGTAAAACTCATGGTTTGTTCAGTTTTTCACTTTTTTTGTCCATATATGTATAGAAAGGTTAACATACTTCACGGCTTATCATACTTCACGTAGGAGACAATGGTAACCGTTGGATCAGGGGTATAATCACGCATGTGACCACATAATCACGCATGGGATCCAAAATCACGCACGTTATTTTGATCAAAAAAATAATTACGCATGTTATATATTTCGTGAAGTACGTTAATGTACGTTAAGGCGTGAAGTACATTATACTCTCTCTCTCTCTCTCTCTCTCTCTCTCTATATATATATATATATATATATATATATATATAGTGTAAGGTTCATTGGGGAACACTAAAAAAGTGGGGAACCGGGGAACACTCTTAAAAATTTAACTTAACATGTTAAAAATTATTTTTTTAAACATCTTTTTCGACGCTTCTTCTTATATATACTTGTAGAAGCATTTTTAATAAAAAAAATGAAAAACTAAAAATATTAAAAAAAAACAATTAAAAAAGGCTAAAAATTGTTTTTTTTAGAAAAAATATTTTTTTACTCGACTAGATTCTCCTCCTTTTTATAAAGAAAAGCGCTGAAATTTTTTTTAAAAAAAATATTTTTAACATGTTAAGTTAATTCTATAAGATAACACTGTTTTTTAAACATTTTTTTATATTTTTAGTTTTTGATTTTTTTTATCAAAAATGTTTCTACTTGTATTTATAAGAAAAAGCGCCGAAAAAAAATTAGAAAAATATTTTTTTTAACATGTTAAGTATAATTTTTAAAAGTGTTCCCCCGTTCTCCACTTTTTTAGTGTTCCCCAATGAACCCTCCCCTATATATATATATATATATATATATATATATATATATAGGGTCAGGATGTAGAGAAAACACTCAAAAGTGTGAGAACGGTGAGAACGCTTATGGGTCGTCCGATCAAAACAATCCATAGACTAGATAGCGCGGTGACGTTTTCGTAAATAACATCAATTTTATTATGTGGGACGCGCTTCATTAAGGATAAAAGGGTCTTTTACCGCTCATTCAAAACGCCATCACATGATAAAACGCCATTCAAAAAAACAAAACGCCAATAAAAACAAAACGCCAAAAATTAGTGATAAAACGCGTTGGATATTACAGGAAGACGAAAGAACACAGAAACTGAATTTCAGTTATTAACATTTATTAGAAGAAATTCCCTCCTAAATTACGCGCCAAAATCATCATTATATAAACAAGGTAAAACATAGCTTCCATAATCACTTCAATCTATCCATTTTTGCAAAAAACATCTTTAACCAAAACTCCAAAAATGGCAACAATCGTTTCATGGAGATACACTCTGGGAATCAGGCGATACGTCCTCCGGTTTGACAACAGAAGGAGGGTGTATGTTAAGACGGTCAGGGCAATTCTAAAGATGGAAGAAGAGATACAAAGGCGAATCTTATCCATTGGCATCGCTCTAGACAACGAATGCCATGAAACACATATGCTTATGAAAGCATTAACCAGGAAATTTGGACCAATCAAAGCAGATGTGAAGCCGGACCATGTCATGACATCATGGCGTTTTGATGGTGAAACAGACATGGTGACCGTTACATACGACAGCGGAGAAGAGGAAGTCTACTGGCTAGAAAACATCATGACAGAGCAGCGTTTGGGTTTCATGGAAGAATTGCATAACGTCATTTGTACCAACACAGAAATAGACTCAAAATTGGAGTTAATGCACGACATGTTCAAGTGGAGGCTTCAGAATCTTCAGGAACAAGAAGCTGATGAAGGTGAACGTGATGACATAGATAAAGATCCAGATGAAGACTCCGAGGAGGAAGAAGATGACGCAAGTGATGGATACTTTTCGGATAAAGTACCTTCTGACGAAGGCTTTTAATTTTTTTCCTCTTTTTTTTCTTCTGTGTAATCTTCTTTTTGTTTTTTTTTTAAGATAATTAAATGATATATTTCTCTCTTTATTAGCAAAACGCCAAAAAATACTAAAAATGGTTATTCCTTACAAAACGCCAAAAATAACAAAAAATATTTTTTCTGCTTAATATTTTATTTACTCCGTTATTGTATTTTGTCATCTTGGTCTGCATAACGCCATTTAAAAAACGCCAAACTTAGAAGATGGGACGTCTATCACCTGTAAAACTGATAAAAAAGCTGATCAATACAGTAAATACAAAAACAGTAACTGAAAAGACAGTTATTTTATTACTATCATTTATTACAATAAAAAAAGTCTCGCCTAAACTACGCGCCAAAAAACTCCTATAAGAGAGGGGTCTATACACAATGAAATTGATCACACCCAGAAAACACAAACGCCATATCCTCTAGAAACCACTCACTTTAAAACGCCAAAAAATGTTAGTTGAAAAAACCACAGATGGCAAAGCTTTCACTGAAATGGATTCTTCTTCTGAAGAGGTTATCTCAATAATATTTTGCTGATTGAGATGGACAAATATTCAAGAAAAAGAGACTGATGACAGTGATATGCCATCATGTGAGCTTTGTTCTTAATGAATATCGGCATGGAATAAAGGGATCAATACAAGTGTAGAAATGCTATTTTGGACTCCATTAATATAAATAGCATCAAGCAAGAGTTGATCTTCAATGACATGCCGCCAAACAGGAATATCACAACAAAACACAGGATGCCACTAAATTCAAAATATATGTTGTTTATGTAGGAAAGTTGGAATCTAGCTAAAGAATTCAAAAAAGGTTCAAAAAGCCAAAACAAATTCAAGAAGAAAGAGCCTGATGACAGTGAAGATTCGGAAGAGAAATTAGATTACCATTTTTTATTATTTATGTTTTCATTTTATATTGTTTTGATATTAAGATATATGTAGTTTTGTTATCTAATTCTCTATAAATAAACTACATTATTATATAAAACGCCAAAACCTTCAAACACCAAAACGCTAGTAGTATGAAAACTGGGAGAACGGGTGCTGGCAAAGCACCCTGTAAAATGCATTAAACGCCAAAAAATTCACTAAACGCAAAAAAAAATGGTCTTATTGTAATCTTATGCAAATATTAATGACTCGTAGTGAATTATTATACAAAAAAACACAAAACGCCAAAAAAATTGACCAGAAAACGCTATAACGCCAAAAAATTATCTATGTGACACATAAACAATTAATTCAACGCCAAAAAGTTTAATAAATACAATTAACGCCAAAAAAAACTTAGACGCCAGAAAATATTATACCGCGTTGGGAAAATAAACAAAGATTGAAAAGACAAAAAAAAACCCTAGAACCCTGGTCATGTCCCGCGCCACGTGTTGAGGCAGGATGCGTTCTCACACTTTTGAGCGTTTTCTCCTGATCTCGTTTAAAAGTTTTTAAAAAAAAAAACTGTAAAAAAATTTTGTAAAAAAAAATTTAAAACTGTAAAAAAAAAATTCGTAAAACATGTAAAAAAGTTTGAAAACGTATGTGTAAAAAAAGGCTTTTCTAAAAAAAAGGTTAAAACCGTAAAAAAGTTTTCGTATAAATTTTATCCTTTATAAAAAAAGTTTTTAAGGAAAAAAATTTGTAAAAAATTTTTGGTGAAAAAGTTTTTGTGAAGAAAAAGTTAAAAACCGTAAAAAACGTTTTCGTAAAAAAAACGTTTTCGTAAAAAAAACGTAAAAAAGTTTAAAAAACGTGTGTGTAAAAAAGGTTAAAATCGTAAAAAAAAAATCGTATAAAATTTTGTTCTTTGATAAAAAGTTTTTGTAAAAAAAAAATTGTAAAAATGTTTTTTTGTAAAAAGAAAGTTTGAAACCGTAAAAAAGGTTTTCATAAAAAATATTTTAAAACCGTAAAAAAAGTTTAAAAACGTGTGTGTAAAAAAAACGGCTCGTAAATACGGGCTGTAAAAAACGGCGCGTAAAATAAACAGCACGTAAAATACGGGGTGTAAAAAATGGCGCGTAAAAACGGGCTGTAAAAAACGGCTCGTAAAAAAACCGGGTGATAAAACGAAGCGAAAATATGGGGCGTGAATACGGGGGCGTAAAACGGCACGTAAAAAGCGGCGCGTAAAACCGGGCGTAAAAACGGCGCGTAAAAAATGGGACGTAAAAACCGGCTCGAAAGAAAACCGGCTCGTAAAAATGTCTTTTTGTAAAAAAAATCCTGACAAAAATTGTTTTTTTGTAAAATAAAATCAGATTTTAAAATGTTTTTTAATTAAAAAATTTGATTTTAATTAAAAAACAATTAATTTAATAAGAAAAAAGCTAATAAAAAATAAATACTATAAAGACAAAACTAGCAAATTTACTAAACTACCCTTTTTACATTGAAATATTAAAAACATAATAAGATAAAAATAATTTAATATTGTTTTATTAGTTTTAATCTCATCCTTCCATATTCAAAGATCGATGGGTGGAAAGTGGTTTTCGTGGTTCTCTTAACTGGGGTTGGTTTTCGTTTTAGTGGTTCCCTATATATTTATACATACATCATATATATATATATATATATATATGGTAGGGTTCTAGAGTGAACACTAGGTTAAGAGTGAACTGTGTGAGCTAATCTGGGCCATTGGATTACACCATCTAGAGATTTTTAAACAATGGCAAGATTGTAATTATAATGTTGTAACTTTACTTTAAATTAATTGACAGAAGGGTATTTGTATCTTTTGTAAATTGCATTTATTAATCAAAATCCCTAAAATGTCGCTAGTTTCCGTATATACAAGATACACAGCTGTTAGTGTATACACATGTGTACAGTCTCGCTAGTATTAGTTTATACAAGATACATAGATGTTAGTTTATACACATGTGTACAGTCTCGCTAACTATCAGTTTATACAATAATCAATATACACAGCTGTTAATCTATACACATGTGTACAGTCTCGCTAACTAACAGTTTATACAAGATAAACAACTGTTAGTTTATACACATGTGTATAGTCTTTTATACACATGTGTATTATATTAAAAAAATGGTTACATGTGTGTATATTAATAACATATAGTATATTATGCATATACACGAGTAGATTCATATAAAAATTATGAAATTAATGAAAACGAAACATATTACATGTATGCAAAAATAAATAACTTAATCACATATTCAAAAAAAAAAAAAAAGTTAAGTGTGAAAAAAATGGGGGCAAAACTTGCTTGGAAAAGCCAAGTTTTCTAAGTTCTCACAACTACAAGTGGTTTTCCCTTAATTTTGTTCCTATATATATATATATATCTATAGAAACCCCACTTTTATTTAGAAAACTTGGGAAACTCTAACATCCCGAATTTAAAAAAAAAAATTACACATGTTATATACATGTTTTTTTTAAATATGTCAGATGAATGTAACATATGTTACACCAAAACTTGTTTATTTTTTTTAAATATCTACTCGGCGCTTTTTTTATTTTTTTTTGCCCAAAACCCTTAAAAACATGTATATAACATGTATAATTTTTTTCAAAAAAAAAAAAAACATCGGGAGCTTTGAGTTTCCCGGGTTTTCTAAATTAAAGTGGGTTTTCTATACATCATTCCCCTATATATATATATATATAGGGGACCGCTAGAATGAGAACCAACTCGAGTTATGAGAACCGCGAGAACTACTTGATCCGGGGCGAGGTGGACGAATTTTTTTTTTCAAAAACGTAGATGTATGTATAGGGGACACATTCGTAAAAAAATTTTTTAAAAAAAACGCCGTGTGGGTAGTTTTTTACACCACAAAGTTGTGGTTTACGAGTTCCGTAAATTATGGAACTCATAAACCACAACTTTGTGGTGTAAAAAACTACCCACACGGCGTTTTTTTTTTTTAATTTTTTTTTACGAACGTGTTTATAATACATGCATCTACGTTTTTGAAAAAAAAATTTGGTCCACCTCGCCCCGTACGGTGTGGTTCTCGCGGTTCTCATAACTCGAGGTGGTTCTCATTCTAGCGGTCCCCTATATATATATATATATATATATCAGTAGGAGAATGACCAAGCCGTGTGATATTATCTAATACATTATCTTCATCAACATTATTCACATTAGGGGAAATGGACTGTATCACCCTCAACTATGCAAAATTGGCCGCTATCACGCTCAACTTTCAAGTTGGCTCCCACCACCCCCTACTCGACACTTAGGTTGCTGTGTCACCCCGTCGTTAACCAGACACTAACGAGGTTAGTTTTTTTTGCTGACCTGGCCAATTTTTGCTGACCTGACCAATTTTTACTGACATGGCATGGTTATGTGGACTCACCCTTTACCATCATCCTTGTAACTAAATAAAAACCTTAAATCAGTGGTGGTCCGATTCAATATTTTCCGATTCAACCTCTCAGCCACCTGAGAACCTTCATTTGCGTGTCGTTAACTGCCGCTGGATGTAACCGGCGGTGGTGAGATTATCCGGCGGAGCAGAGCCGGCAGTGGCTACAAGTGGATTCTCATTTTATTCCGGTTGGAATAATGTTTGAAGGTCAAAATCCAGATCAGGTCAAAACAAAAGCTAAATCAATCCAAAAACAGAGTATGATGATCAATTTCTTCAAGAAACAGAACACCCATATCAAGAAACAAGATCAGAACCTCAAATCTTCATCAAGAACCAAACTTTAAACATAAAAGTTGAGAATTGTGAACACCCAGATCAAGAAACAACAACAAATGCTCAAATCATTAGTGGGTTACACACAATACCAACAACCCATCTCAGATTGCATTCAATCTTTATCAAGAACACAACTTTACAAACAATCTTGAAACAAACTTTGATTAACAACAAAAACTTTGATTAACAACAAAAACCTGAATCAATCGCGAGAACCGTTACAGAAGTGACCTTTCTTTCTAGGGTTTATGAAGTGACGGAACCGTTGCTTGTTGCGGACAGATCTGAAAACCCTAGACGTTGAAGCAATCGCGAGAACCGTTACGGAAGTGACGGAACCGTTGCTTGTTGCGGAAGAAACGGTAACTGAGGCGATTATTGTGACGGAGGATGTGGTGGAGAAGGTGTCGCCGGTGATCAGAGTATTCGATTCGGTGAGGTGGGGTTGGTTTTGTTTGATCCGAGATAAGCTAGAGCCATTTGAGGAAGGTTTGGATAGATATTGTTGTTAGGGTTTTGAGAGTTATTTGAGATTTGGGAATTGGGAAGATCAGGTTAGGAGAGTGACATTGGTGAAGATTTGGGAAGATGGGTTTGGGTGATTTACAGAGATGATAAAGGTTGTCCACCTCACAAGTCTCTTGCCATGTAGGTTGTCCACCTCACAAGTCTCTTGCCACGTAGGATTAGAAACCTAACTGAGTTAGTGATTATTTAACGAAGGGGTGACAGTGACACCAAGTTGTCGAGTAGGGGGTGGTGGGAGCCAACTTGAAAGTTGAGCGTGATATCGGCCAATTTTGCATAGTTGAGGGTGATACATTCCATTTCCCCTTCACATTATCTTCAGCCACATTAAAACTAGAAATTTGAGGCAGTTTTAAGAAAAAAAAACTTTGTATATGCCCTTTGTCAACATTTGTTTTTTTCTTCTTCTAGCTTCTTATTGTTATGTTTCTGACTAACGAATAGGTATTTGTATTTGAGAATTGGAGCCATAATTTCTATTAAGAGAATTCAAAGTTCAAAACATGTAAGGTTCATATTCCAAAAGTCTAAACATCAAAGTTTTAATCAAAATCAGTACACAACCAAACGATACTTAAAATTTGAACATCTAATACTAAATCAAACATTAAAATTTTAATTTGCAATCTTTTAAACATTCAAAGCACACAATCAAACTTGGAAGAAACCACTATTCATAAAAAAATGGCATCAAAAATCAAAATTTTATATTCGAATTCGCAATTCCATACCTGATTAGTGATTGTGAAGCAAAAAATGCAAATCCTAAAAATTAAACCCTTGGTAGAATTTTACATTCAAATTCGTTGTAAGCAAGAATGCAAGATAGTTGTCAATCTATAAATTGATGATGTTGTCCGTCCAATCGTTCCACAGAAAAGCTGAAACGTCGATGTTGTTTTTTGAGGCCCCACAGCCCAGCGAATAATCAATTTTTAGTGGGTTTAAACAATGTCTTTAGGCCGTGGGGTATGGTGGGGCTTAGGTTGGGGCATTGGTTGACATGTGGAAAGCAAATTTAAACCCACGCCCATGGGGTATGGTGGGGCTTGGGTTGGGGGCATGAGTTTGGTTTGGCCATTGAGAGTCTGCCATGTCACCTTGCTAGCCCGCCCCACGCCCGGCTTAAAAACCAAGCTCCAAGGGCCACGCCCAAAACCCACGCCCCAACCCAAGCCCCATACCCCATGGTCTTAGTAAATTTGAGCCCGTTGGAATTTGGTAGGTAAGTAGAATTTTCTTTTATGTCTTTAGTAAATTTGGGCCTGTTGGAATTTGGTAGGTAAATAGAATTTTCTTTTATGACTATTATTATACATATAATATAAAACTTATAAAAAAAAACTTTTTGGGTCCTCTATAAATTTGGACGTTGAGTCATCTCCCAGCTTGGCAGGCTCAGTAAAGTCCCCTGTGAGGTGTTCTTTGTTTGGTTTGCTAGTTTACTTTTAAGACACTATGTAAACTTTAAAGATATCTCCAAACTTAGATTTTTTTTTCCAACCTTCTCATTTTGGGATTTTTAATCAGTTTTAATATTCTTTTTTTTAAAGGATATCATTTATAAGTATACAAAAATTTTGGAATTTAATCAATTTTTTGGACAAGGGTAGAGACGTCACTATATGTGTGACGGATTTTAATGAAGAAAAAATTTGTCAGCACTGCGTCGGTGAATTCCGTAAAAAATAGGTATGGATAAAGTCTTGGATACATTTTAATTAGGATTTTATTTTATCCTACTTTGTTTAGGATTTTATTTAATCCTTTAACAATTTAGTAACTTGGAATCACACCCAACCTTTTAAATCATTTCTTCCATTTTTCTGGGATCATATATGTTTGATTAGTGACAACCTTTACAGAAATAATTTTCCTTTTCTTTTAGGATTTTTGGTTATTCCGTCGTCGAATATTTTGTCATTCAAGAAAGTTTCAAAGTGACGAATTCAACTAATCGGTTATATATTATTCCTACGTTTTATAATACATTTCATCAACCAATATTTAATTGAAGAACACCCATCGAGTGGTAGCTTCATGACTTTCCTAATAAAGGATATGGGTTGGAGTCTCGTTTAAGACAAATTTTGTTCTGAAAATTTTAAGTTGTGGGTTCTTGTGAGGGTGGACAGAGTCATCATTTTTGTTCGTCAGATGGAATAGTAAGTCGTTCGACTCGTTTGCGAAGGTAGTCCCAAACATCTATGCCTTTAATGTTAAAAAATAATTATTGAAGTAAGAATGAAATTTATCAAATTGTGATAAATAAAGGCAAATTGGATTTAAATAATCTCAACTTCTCAATTTGGTCGATAATAATCCCAACTCATTTATTTGCTGATAATAATCCGAATCGGTCCACTTTTGACCGATAATAGTCCGCTGTTAAAGTAGCTTAACGAAGTTAAGTTTTTTCCGAATTACAAACCGATGTTTTAGGGATTTTGATCAGAACGGGGATACGAGTCGATTTATGCAATTACCTCAAAACGCTGCTCAAAACGGCTTGATTTTTGTTAATTGGAAGTTTAAACACCCGAATTGAAGCATCGTTTTTGTCGTTTGGGGCCGTATTTCGAGGTAAATTTTACATCAACCAACTCGTATCCCCGTTCTAATCAAAAGCCCTAAAACATTGGTTTGTCATTCAAAAAAAAAAACTTTACTCCGTTAAGCTATTTTTAACGCAGACTATTATCGGCCAAAAGTGGAACAATTCGGATTATTATCAGCAAATAACTGAGTTATGATTATTATCAGCTAAATTGAGAAAGTTGGAATTATTTTAAATCCAATTCGCCATAAATAAATGAAGTAAATTTACCATGTTTCAGATAATATTATAAAAGTTCACACATTATATATATGGGGAGGTGATGAAAACAACGTACTTTGAAAATTAGATCTCAAGATTGTACGATTGTCAATATTATATAGGCAAAAAGTTTAAGGAAAAAGTCTTTAATTTCATTCGAAGCTTTGTCTGATGCTAGATTTTTGGATTTGCGACTTAAATGCTTAATGTAGTTTCACACTGGTCTTTGTTGTTTATGGATAATTTTGTAGTACCCACGTTTTTCGTCTTTGTTGACTGGTTTTCTTGTCTTATTATCGATTGATTCTAATTGTACCTATATTTACTAAGGTAGTTTTTATTTTTATGATTTAATTAGTTCTTCGGTTTGTTAGTATGTTGTTGAAGTCATAAAAATACAACTTTGGGTGTTGTAAAGATTAAGGAACGGATTGCTGAAGTTGTATTGTAAGATTTTTTGACTCTTCCGAATGGTTTGTATGGTATGCATGCTACGAGGTCGAATTCTTTGGTGCCAAAGAAGGCGAATATTCATGTGTGGCGCGTGTTACTAGATCGTAAGATTGTTAATGTCTTGGATAGCTTTGATTTCTTTTACTAAACCTAAGAAATCCCTTATTAAAGCTATATTGTTCACAGCGTGATGGAGTATTTAGAGAACCCACAACAAAGCGCTTTTTGGCAGTCGAGACGGTTAAGGATGCCTTACTTGATTATATTATTTCTCTGTTTTTTTATGATGTTCTACACATAATTGTATGTTTCAAGTAGAGTGGACTAAGTGGTTGAAAACTCCACTCCTTTTTTTATGTAATTGAGTTGTGTTTTCCCCGTACTAGTGGTTTGCTTGCTAGGTGTATCACTTTATAAAGTTTGTCTTCAAAAACCGCCAATAAAAGTTATCCCAAAGTTTTATTTTAAACAAATTTTTTAATGGAAACCAATCATTGAATATTACAAAATTTTATAAAAATAATTATGTAGAATTTATTAGGCAACCTTGAATCTTCTTAACATCGTTCAATGTTAACATGTTTTGTTGACTACCGTGTAAATTATTTGGGACAAACCTATAAGTATAAGGAGTTAATAGATTGCTATTTGTTATAGAGGCTTCAAATAGAAGGATAAATGCAAAAGAGCCGGTCAAACAAGTTGAAAGTGAGCAAATAGCATGAGTTTTGTAAGAAACTCAAATCGCACGACGTGCGTCTTTGTGGATGGACGTCGAGCAGATTGTGTGTGGATATTCTGAATATGTTAGAGATCTAGTTCTTAAGGTTCGTCGGAACAACTCTTCTTCCGCTAGGTAACGAATCACCAGATGTTTTCGCCACCGTAATCCTTCACTGTCGGAGACGCATCCATTCCGATACAGATCTGCTTCACTAAATCGGTCCAAAAACCAGATCTCCGGATCCATTCTGATATAGATCTGCACGTGATGAGTGTTGTTGTGATGGAAATTAAGGGTGGAGGATGTTGATGGTGGTGGGTGGATGTTGAAGATGAAGTAGGTGGTGGTGGTGGAGGAGGAGCAGGATGTTGTAGATGAAGCAGGTGTTGATTGGGGCCACAAATAAATTAAAATAAAATAACATAAAATACATTTTAAATGCTATATGGGCAATTGTGTCAATTCACACCCACTTAACGCCACTAACGCCCATCCACTCTAGGGACTGTCCGAGTAACAATCGAACAAACCACAGGGAACATGAATGTAATTTTAGAAAGTTGAGGACTAAATGTGAAAAAACGACAAACCACAGGGACTATCTGGGTAATTAACTCTTTAAAAAATTAAACAAATGGACACATAACATAATCATATTAAGATCCTTAAAGATATATAGGTGGGAGTTGGCTACAAAGTCCATTTTTCATTCGAAATGTAAAAAGTCATAAAACCTTATAATGTCAACTATAAAACCCACAAATAACAAAGTGAATATCACTAAAACGCCATATTTGTGGGTTTTGTGTTGTGTTTCAGATGATAAGGCTTTGGTTATTGAATGACTAACATTAGTGTGTTTTATGTTGATTATCATGTTGTGTTTTATATTCATAGTTATATGATGGTGTGTTTGTAACACCCCAGAAATATCAAGCTATATGATTATATGTATTTGTACGTTTATATATATATATACACACACACACACCCTTGAATAAAACTATAAGTATAAAAACTAGGAACAATTAACCTAGTTAGTAATATGTTATTGGTTAATAAAACAATGAATGGTGAGTTTTACAACAAAATCAAAACATGAAGGACTAAAGTGGGGCAATTGGAAACTGAATTCAATTTAAAAGAAAATAAAAACAAAACACACACATATGTGTGTGTGACATACAGAGATAGAGATAGAGATAGAGAGAAAGAGAAGCCAAAATCTTAAAACCTAATTAATCTATTTCTACCAAATTGAACATGAAATGAGACCAAATCGAATGCATGTGCCTATATTATTTATCACCCAAGCTATGAGATCGTAAGGTATGTTGAAATTTTGTGTTTGGTAAAGTAGGGAATGTAGATGAACACCATGATTTGCAATTCTTGAATGGATTGTAGAATTTATAGTAAAATTGATAGTGCATACATGCTTAGAGACTAACCTTTTTTATGAAATTGTGAAACAAGTATTATGAATCAAGTGTTTGGATTATTAGTCATGTGTATGTAAGTGGGTTTTAGTAAAAGTATGGAATACATGAATTATGATGGTTAATTTATGCATTTGAAGTATAATAAACTAAAATTTAGATGTTAATTTGTTCATATTGAACATATTGGCTTTATGAAATGAGAATATATGGTTAAATGATGTTTACTTGGGTTAATAGAAGTAACATAAAAGTCATACCCATAGAGTGTTTGACAAAATTCTTAACTGAAAATTTGATGTTAATAATGTATGGAAAATCTATGAAGAGAATCTTGTGATTGATTTTTGGCAAGTTTACATGCCAAGGCTTGAGCTATGAGTTCTTAATGATAATTGGGTTGCACTATTTAGGCAACTCGAGTGGAGCTTCAGAAGGATAAACCGGAGTCGACACGCGCTTGAAAGGAAAGCTTTAAGGTACGTGGCTTTATGCTTCGTTGTATTTTGTTAAACTTATATGTTATTGGTGCATATTGAACGAGGGAGTAATACTCATGAAGTTCGGTTCGTTCATAAGTGATGGATTTCATACAAATGAACCGAATGGATAAATAAAAAAAGTGATAAGTTCGGTTCGTTCATAATGATGGATTTCATACAAATGAACGGAATGGATAAATAAAAGAGTGATAAGTCGGTTTGTTCATAAATGATGGACTTCACGCGAATAAACCAAGCGGGTCGAATAAAAGAATAATAAGTTTGATCGATCATAAGTAATGGATTTTTCACACGAACGAACCAAACGGGTTAAAAGAGTGTAAACCGAGTAACGGAAACGCGAATAATAAGATGGCGAACCCGAGGAATGGGTCAAAATATAGAGGATATGAATTCCTCGAGGTAAATTAAAGTAAAATTTAAGTTTGGCTAAAAGTTATCCAAACTGGTTAAACAATTGCGAACGCAAACCGGGTAACGCGTAAAACATAAGTCTAGTAAGTCCGGACAATGGGTAAAGTCGTAAGGAATTAATCCTTACCAAAAGATGTGGGAAATATAGGCTAAATGCTTAAATAGGTGAAACAAGTAAAATAATTATGCGCATAAACGGGGTGACGGTCGTGTAATTCATAAAAGTTATGAATCCGGGTTAAGGATTTTGGGTTAATTACGTAGGCAAATGTTTTACGGTTATTTAGAAATAAGTTTGAAGTAAAACAGATTAGCATTGGAGAAGTTATGAATTTGTTTGTGAAAATGGTACAGCTGCATAACTTGCTGATACAAAGTGGCTATGTGTACCGTAAATTACGGTAGAGAGACGTAAGTTACGGCAGGAGCTTGCTGAACAAAACAGAAGACATGTGCCGTAAACTACGACATAAGGTTGTAACTTACGGCGGGGCTTTACTAAATCAAACAGAACACATGTGCCGTAAGCTACGACATAAGGCCGTAACTTATGGCGGGCTTTGTTTGGTAAAATTGTTTATTTTATTTGTTTTGACATACGGGCTAGCTTAGATATGTTATAAACTCCTTATAACTAACGTTTTTGATGATTTTGAAATCTAGGTGGTCATTACAAAATTCCGGGTGATGATCAAGCTCAGCGAAGAACCGAACACAACCCGAAGAACCAGTTTTTCCACGGCTGTTAAACCACTTTTGTAAACAATGTTATTATTAAACTAGTAAAACTTTTGAACGTTAGTGAAGTTAAACTGACACTAAATTATGTTTGAACTTGTATTTGCAATATAAGTTCATAAATGCAAATAGTTAGTATTAAACTTATGGTTTTGAGTTAGGGTCTTACAACTAAGTTCATAAATGCAAATAGTTAGTATTAAACTTATGGTTTTTGAGTTAGGGACTTACAGTGTTTGAAGTTTATGGATTGTTAGGGTTTGGATATTGTGTTTTAGTGATTTTCACTCTGTTATTTGTGGGTTTTGCAATATAAGTTCATAAATGCAAATAGTTGGTATATATGTATATATATATATATATATATATAGTGTAAGTATCTATGGAAAACCCATTTAATCTAGAAAACTTGTGAAACCTGAATTGTGTGGTCAAGATTGATCCACATCATATCTTTAAACACATGTTAAAAGGGCAAAATAGTCATTTGTTCAAGCCATCATTTCACCATCTCCCCCCATCTCATCAAGTCATTTATTACCCATCATTTCATCACTTTTTTAAAACCAACAATATACAGAACTTGCATCTCTTTCTTTCTTATTTCCCCCCATTCGTTTCTTCTTCCAAAACCCTAAATACCTTTGCTTTCTCCCATCTTCCATGGCTGATTTTCAGGCTTGTTCTCCTAGAGAGAGAAAGCTAATGTTTTTTAGAGAGAAACAACAATATTCATCTTGTTTATTTCGGATGTGTTCATGCTTGTTGAAAGCTGATTTCGGGTGTGTTCATGCTTCATCTCACATCGTCATCTTCATCTCGGGTGTGCTGATGCTTGTTGAAAGCTGATTTCTAGAGTGAGAAACAACAATCTTCATCATATTCATCAAGAACACCAAGAACACATAGAGAGAAACAAGTTTGAAGATCTTCATCGTGTTCATCACACGGTTTCTAGATTCGGTAAGTGTTTTTAGAGAGAGAAAGTTGCTATTTTAGAGAGAGAAACAACAATCTCTTGAGTATTTTATTTTGAAAAATCATTTCACACTTGATGTTTTAGTTAAAATGGTTATTTATAGGTTTTTGTGTAATGGATGTTTTAGAGATGAACATGATTCTTTTGTTAAAATGGTTCTAAAAATGGTTCTAAAAATGGGTAAATGTTTATGTAATTTGCAGGTTTTTATGTTTGTGTTAAAATCATTTTTGTGGTAAAAAGTTGTGTTTGGTTTGGTTGCTTGTTTGAGGCTTTTGATCTGAATAGTAACTGTTTTTTTGTTGGGTTGGTTGCTTGTTTGGGCTTTTGATCTGAATAGTAACTGTTATTGTGTGTTATACTAGGAGGTAACACATGTTACATGTGTTACAATAAAATTTTACACGTGTATAACACGTAACACATGTTACATACCTGTAGTTACATTTGTGTTAATAAGTTTAACTTTAGGGGATTAACACTGATGTACTTGTTTTGTTCATAGGTGAATGGATGTTTATGTTCAAGATAAAGATGGTTATCAAGACACAAAGCGTAGCTAGATTTTTGTAACCTTTATGATAGTTTTGGATCATTTTTATATGTTTAAGTTTTTATAAAGATTTTTGTTACCTTTAAGTATGATTGTAATGTGTGCAATTACTAACAACCCATGATGACAAGTGAGTTTTGTTTTGATTAACATTTGTAACTGGTGTTGGACGTAACATGTGTAACCTATGTGAGAGGTAACTAACTAATAGCAAAGAATGACCTGATAAAATGTTGGTCATATGACTTTGGTACACATGTGTTACATACGTTAAAAGGGTAATATAACATTAACTGTAACCCTTAACATTCCTTTGTTTGATGTTGGTCATACCATTACATCAAACATAATATAACATTACATGTAACACATAACATCATTAAAAATAAACAATAACATCATTAAAAGTTGTTGTAAACTACTACATTAAACGTAAACCATAATGTCAGAAAAAGGGTAATAAAACATTAACTGTAACCCTTAACATCATTAAAAGTGGCAGCCTACCAAGGCTTTTAAGGTTACAAACATCATATAGTTATGATGACCACAAAAGGGTGATAAAACAACCGGAAATGGATAGTGACTGTTACATTTGTCAACATGTTGTTCATTCATGTAATAGTGACTGTTACAAATGGTACAGGTTCTGTATAACATGCGTAACAACTATATAACATGTGCAACATGGCTATACATGTGTTACCATCTAGTGTAACACATGTTACAACTATATAACATGTGTTACCATCTAGTGTAACACATGTTAAAACTATATAACATGTGTTACAACTATATATACATGTGTTACCATCTAGTGTAACACATGTAACAACTATATAACATGTGCAACATGGCTATACATGTGTTACCATCTAGTGTAACACATGTTACAAATATGTGTTACATATACGCAGCCCTGTTTTGTCCAATAAAGGGCCGCTCTTACCGTAAGTAACATGTGTAACATTGTTACTACATATGTAGCTAATTACTACATAAGTAACATGTGTAACATTGTTACTACATATGTAGCTAATTACAACTTCCAGGAACCAAAACCCTAGAAGTGTTACATATGTTAACATAAAGAGATTCTCTTAAAATCAGAAGAAGTATTACATCTCGTAAAGAGGAGTATTGTTGAATGTAGGGTATGATCTAGTTCTTCAAACCATTACATCAAACATAATATAACATTACATGTAACACATAACATCATTAAAAATAAACAATAACATCATTAAAAGTTGTTGTAAACTACTACATTAAACGTAAACCATAATGTCAGAAAAGGGTAATATAACATTAACTGTAACCCTTAACATCATTAAAAGTGGCAGCCTACCAAGGCTTTTAAGGTTACAAACATCATATAGTTATGATGACCACAAAAGGGTGATAAAACAACCAGAAATGGATAGTGACTGTTACATTTGTCAACATGTTGTTCATTCATGTAATAGTGACTGTTACATGTTACATATACTAAGTGTTTTATATATGCCAAGTGTGTTTCATACACACATGTAACATGCGTATGCCTTTGTGGTGCATATACTCATGTTACATGTATACGTATGTTATTCACTACATCGTATGTAACACATGTTACTCATGTTACATGTATATGTATGTTATTCACTATATATGTGCCTTCTTTTTATTCACTACATCGTATGTAACACATGTTACTTACATGTTCCACCATGTACTGCATTTACTTACGTAAGATGTGTAACACATGTTACAATTGCTTATTGTTTCCAAGTAACATTAAAGGTATGTACCTTGTTTTCTACTTCATCCTGTGTAACACATGTTACACTTGTTAATTAGTATCAAAGGTTACAATTGAAACAATATGTTGACCACCCAATGCTCGTCTACTACTTTTCTTACAATTGGTAATGAATAAAACATGTTAACTAATAACACATGTAACTGATAACTGGTAACCAAATACATTTCCCACCATAATTATTTAACATCCAGACACCAACATATTACAGAGAAGACCAGAATGGTCATATTGTATTTTGGGTTATGGCCATAATTTATCCCATTCATCGTCCGTTTCTTCTCTTTCTTCATCCCATTCATCGTCCGTTTCTTCGTCTACTTTCTTTCGCTTTTTTGGTATCTTACCAGTTTGCGATCTTGTTACTCTCTTTGTTGCTGCAAATAAAACAAGTTTAACACATGTTACTTAATTTCATTAACACTTGTTACATATGTTAAGATAAAGTCAGGTTTAACATATGTTACTTAATTTCATTAACCTAATATGTTTTTGATAAAATAAAGTCAGGTTTAACATATGTTACCTATTTTTATAAAAATAAGACAAGTTTAACACTTGTTAAATAATACAGGTTTAACACATGTTACATAATTTGATAAAAATAAGACAGGTGTAACACATGTTACACTAACATGTTTACCTAATAGGAGAGGTTTAACACATGGTAATAAGACAGGTTTAACACACGTTTACATCATTTGATAAAAATGAGACAGGTTTAACACATGTTACACTAATATGTTTACCTAATCAGGGAGGTTTAACACATGGTACCCTAATAAGAAGGTTTAACATATGTTACGCTAATATCTTTATATGCTTTTTAGTCCGTTGACTTGTACCCTAATATCAGACAAGTTTAACACATGTTACGCTAATATATTTATATGCTTTTGAGCCCTTGGACTTGTACCCTAATATCAGAGGTTTACCTAATATGTTTTTGATAAAAAATATAAGACATGTTTAACACATGTTTTTGACAGTAAACAAGACGGGTTTAACACATGTTACAAATCAATAGTTTTAACGTGCAGTTGGCAAGTTGGCAATCCAAAAAAAATAAATAAATAACCCGAGACTGTTTCTACTCAAAATAACTAACACTTCCTAGTCGCATTCAAAACAAAAATCACCATCGATCGGACCAAAAAACACCTACCGATTGGAAAAAAAAACATAAAAACCAACATTAACACTTTCTAGTCTCATTCAAAACAAAAATCACCACCGATCAAATCACACACCGATCGGACCAAAACACCTACCCATCGGAAAATACAGAAAACCCAACATTTATCCGATCAAAACACCTACCGATCGGAAAAAAGAAAAAATCATCACCGATCAAAACACCTACTGATAAAAAATCGAACCAAACTTACTTGCTTCTGCACTTAGTTCTTGCTTTCTTCCATTTCCGGCAACTTTTACCGGTCAGATCATCTTCTCCGGTGCCCCTTTTCTTCTCCGGTCAGATCATCTTCTCCGGTCAGATCATCTTCTCCGGTCAAAACACCTTTTTCCGGTGCCCCTTATCTTCTCCGGTCAGATCATCTTCTCCGGTGCCCCTTTTCTTCTCCGGTGGGTTTTGGGAAGATCGATTGTTTTGAGAGAGAAAGAGATGAATTTGGGTTGAGTATTTTGAAATGTTTGAAATGAGGAGGGGATATTTGATTAGTTCTTATAGGTATTTGTGCACCTCCTTTAATGCATGTCAAATCACATAATATTATAATATATATAATGTACTACAATTATGGTTGATTTTACCTAAATACCCTTCAAGTACTTTTGTTGACCTCATCATTCTATTAAATTTAATTCAAAAAGGCTTCAAAATTTATGAGCCATTGGATGATCTTGATCAATGGTCATAGATTGGGTTTCCTAGGTTTTCTTAGTAGAAATAAGTTTTCTATACATCCATGCCCTATATATATATATATATCACCGATCAGAGCCGTCTTGCGAGGAATCGTGCAAGGTCCTTGATTGCCATCAAGAATCAACTTATATTTCTGAGTAAACTGCCATTTTGGTCCCTGAGGTTTGGTCACTTTTGCCACTTTAGTCCAAAACTCGAACCTTTTGCATCTGGGTCCCTGTGGTTTCAGTTTTATTGCCATTTTGGTCCAAAAATGAAATCAGGTTATATTTGTCTTATAAAATCCTCATATTCTGTTCTTTTTCTCAGGGGCAAAATAGTCATTTTAATTTTTATAAAAAAATTAAAGAATATAGTTAATTAAGTGGACCCCACTAACCCCTCACTCTCTACATCCTTCCCCGGCACCTTTCTTCTTCATATCTCTCACATACTCTCACCCCCTATATATCTCTCTCTAAAGACCACCCACTGCTACTATACACCATTTCCTCGTGTCCACCACAACCACATCACCTACAACCATAAACCACCACTGTAATACACCACCGCTGCCACCACCATAAACCACAACTCCGGCCGTTAAGATCATCACCATCTCCGATCGTCAACTGAACACCACAATAAACCACCACCACCACCACTAATATCTCCTCCTTTCCACCCTCAACTCTGATATCCTCTTTGTGTTTGATGTTGTTGATTGAGTTGTTTTTGGTTTGATTTTAACCTAGTTGTGTGTGATCTGTTGTGAATTTGTGTTACCTTGGTTTGATTTGTTTAGAGATTACTTCAGGTGGTTTGATTTGTTTGTGAATTTGTGTTACTTTAATTGAGTTGTTTTTTGTTTGATTTTGACCTAGATGTCTTTATGAAGAAGAAGAAAGGGGCAGGGAAATGAGTTGCAGATACATATGAATTCATTCCTAATAATTCTACATTTGTAAGTCTATATTGTTTGTTTGCAAATTCATTGATCTTGAATACATTGTTTCGTAATTTTTGTTGCTAATTTATTTGTAGATTAATATGGATAATTTGAATGAATCTGTTGTGCATCATGATGGGGAAAAAGAGAAGAAAATGAGAGAGGGGTGAGGGTGGGGGTGGGCAGGTGGGCAAAATGACCAAAATGCCCTTCACTAAATTAAGGAAAATGACAAAAAAAAAAAACAGGTTTTTTATAGAAATTTGAGCTGACTTTGCTTTTGGACTAAAATGGCAATAAAGCTGAAACAACAGGGACTCAGATGCAAAATGTTTGAGTTTTGGACTAAAATGGCAAAAGTGACCAAACCTTAGGGACCAAAATGGCAGTTTACTCTATATTTCTCGATTATGGTTATGGGTCATCGGTTTTTGTCATACAAAATGGACTTATTAGAGGAGTGGCATATATACAAAATATATGTAGGAATAGCCGGTATCCATTAATTAAGCATAATTTATGTACATACTATATTCAAAATATTTGACATATCACATTACGCAAGGTAGAGTTAGAGGCTTACGGCGTTGTCATTTGTGGATTGTAATATATTTAAAGTTTAAACGTTCGGTAGGTGGCACTAGAAGCTAAATAGAAGCCCGTGTACATACGTACGTGGGATCAGTCAACAAAATGGAGATGCAAAAGTCAAAGGTATACACTCACCACATGGATAGGAAATGTTCTAGTTGATTTGGATGGTTTCACAACCGCAATTTGTGTTGCTCACATTTTTTAAATGGTTTTTTTTTTTTTTTTGGAAGGTGACTTCCTATGAACAGGACCTATTGGTCACCGGGTTCATGTTGAAGACAATCCCCCGTCAGCCCCGCACTCTCGAACGCGATGTTCGATCGGGCCCCGGCCGCCGCGCAAGCTGACTTCCGCCCGGAAACCATACTGCCCCCACACGAGAGACTCGCTGGGGTAACAGCTGGGTAAAACATAAAAAAGACCATCAACTTTGATTTATGTAAAGTAGTAACAAACTTTACTTAAAGCTTATAAATAATTATAAAACCTTACTAATAGCCCGTTTTTCACATTTTTTAACTAAATACAAAAATACTGTATAATTATTTTGGACAATAAACTTCATAGGGGCAGGGGATTTTTAGACAAAATAACTAGAAGGGGGAGCCGACCTATTTAATTTTAAAATTTTCGAACGAAAAATCAAAAATATTATCTTTCTAACCGAAACATTGGGGGGAGGGATGCACCCTCCCTCCGTCCCTTCTGAGCCGCGCCATTGAAAACAACCAATCCCAGCCATAAAATTTATATATTTACCATAAAACGATGGTAACCTCACGAGTCAAGAAATTTACACTTATCGTTTATTGTAAACAAAGGTTAATATAATTTATAAGTAATTTTAACTATTAAAATCTGATTTTTTTTTAACAACAACAACAAACGAACCCAGTAAGTCACACAAATAGCAAAGCTATCGGTGAGGTCTGGGGAGGGTGAGATGTAGGCAAACCTTACCTGTATCCATATGGATAAAGAAGCTGCTTCCAAAAAGACCCCTGGCTTAAAACCAAACATCAAGCAACGCGAACTACAGACATAGCAAAAGGACTCCACCAAACACAGAATAAGTGGTAACCGACTAACTTAATAGAAATAGACACAGCTATAGCCCCTACAACAATATATATATACACACACACACAAGATGATAAACACATGTAAAGTCCGCCTGAAAAGTAGGAAAAATTAACCCCTAACCCAAAAATCTCAGGCACCTCATCACTCTCTCCTAAAAAACCTTAACATTAATCCTACGTCTCCACAAACTCCTATCATGGACCATGTTCTCAGAAAGATGCAACTCTAGCAAATCCTAGCTAATGATATTATATAAAAGGGCTAGCGGGGAACTAACAAAAAACCCCATACAGACCCAAAAAACCAAAAATCAAAACAGAAAAATACACCCAAAACAATTCGCCCTAAACATAGCCTTATAACCTCAAAAACGAATTAGTGTATCATCTGTTCCAATCTATAGTTAAACCCTTAGCCCTTTGACTTAGCCATTAAAATCTGACATAATATTAATTTTGAAGGAAGACGATTATGGCTCCATTCCTCCATCTTATGTTTTAACGTTTACCGGTAACATTGAAGATAAGGATATTTGTTGACTGATAAAAAAAAGTCAAAATAGTTAATTTTTTTTAATAAAAGGGAAAGAAAGAAGGTTCTTGTTGGATTATCTACAAAACCAACCCCGCGTTTTGGAAATTTAGCCAAGTGATTTAGTCGTACAACTCACTGTACCTTCTTAGAAACTCCTCAATTTAGATTCTTTATGCCATTTTTTAAGGAAAATGAAATTTCTTTGTATTAAAAGCTATTAGCTAAATTTATGTCTCGATCGTTTCTCAATTTATTATGTCACCTGTCTTGATCTTATAATGAAATTTCTTTGTATTAAAAGCTATTAGCTAAATTTATGTCTCGATCGTTTCTCAATTTATTATGTCACCTGTCTTGATCTTATAAAACGAGTTTGAAATTGAGACGGAGTTTTATCGGTCTAGATAAGGCTACTCGGTATGGGGTTCATCCCCGGACCGTCTTGCTTCGGCGACGGTCTGAACACCGTGCCCCCCCACCCCCGCGTCCCGTCGTCCCCGTCCACTTCTTGCCGTTTGCGACGATCCAAAAAAGGTGGGGCCCAACCAAAAGTAACCGTTGAAAAAAAAAATTAATTTCTAATTAAAATTAACGGTAATAATTCAGCACGTTCGCAAACACCAAAGAGGTTACGACACATTATGTACGCTTGTATCATCCTTCATAACATGGTCATTGAAGACGAAGGTAGAGCGATATGCGAGTACGACGAAGACGCGTCAACTGGAAATTCTGTTCCAGTTAGTGCGGAACAACAAGATTTGAACATGTTCGCTCTACGTAATGAGTACACACATCATAACCTACAAGCGGACTTGGTGGAGTACATTTGGAACAACGCTCAAAACGAACCCGGCCACGACATGGAAGACGAAGACTAGTAGCTTATTTTAATATATTAGGATATTTTTAAGTTTATTTTTTTTAAGTTTATGTTTTTTTTTTTAAATTTATTTTTTTTAAGTTTAATTTTTTTTTAAGTTTATGTAATGTTTTTTAATATTAATGAAAATATTTTGTTACTTTATTTGTTAAATGTTAAAAAAAAGTTGAAGATTAAAAAAAATAAAAAAAACATAAAAGTGGTGGAGGATGATGACTAGGACCATCTTACCATGCCCTCTAGTTTTGGAGGATGGACCATCCTTGGGAGGAATATGACGTGGCGCCTATGTGGCGGATCATCCTCCAAGGATGGTCCATCACCATACCGAGTAGCCTAACTATAGTTAATTCAAGATGACTTGATGTTTATAATGTTTCATAATTACTTCACATGTGGATTTCAAATATAAGAAATGACTATTTTAATAAAATATTTATTCAACTGATACCAAGACTAGGAGTTGTGGCTTCACGTAGTGGTGGATTTAGAAATCAGGGTTGGATCCAACCTATATTTGTGAGTTCCTAAGAACCCAGTACGTTTGAAAAAATTAGTAAGAACCTTATAGAATTTAGAAAAAATAGTGAGAATTAAAGAGAATTTACCTAAAAGAACCCATTAGAATAAAATTTTGGATTCGCCACTGTTACCCGATGCACGTGGTAGTATGGGATTTAGCACGTTACAAAAAGTCACAACCACGATTAGAAAATTGGCTTATGGCACTGATCGGAGTGTCGCGTCCCGGTCAAAGATAATATTTATATACCCGATTTACCCTTAACTATGAGTTAGTGGTAGTACGGGGTCGAACCACGAAGAGTTTGTGGTTTGTGTGCGGAGTTGATTGATTTTAGGTGTTGTTATAATTTATGAAGCTTGCTAATGGTTTTGTTTTGATTAATTAATTGGTTGAAAAGGTGTCGGCTTGCACCGACAATTAGTATAAACTAATTGACTACAAAAAACTAGATCGATAGCAAGAAACTTGATTTGATAATTTGAAAACAATGATTGAGAAATAAGGTTCACACCCGGTTCAACAATTGCAAAGCCTAGGGTTACTACACATTATAACTTGGTTTAGATGAATTAGTTCATTAACGGTTTTAGAATCACAAGGCTTAGGTGCCAGTTGCTATCAACGTTCAAGATGGACCACAATGCACTTCGTTACCTCGGACAAGTAAATCCTATCACAAGACAAGGTATAAATACTCATATTCATTTCACAAAGTCAAGTTTCATAACTCATTCGACAATTTGTAAATTCAATACAAACGTAAGACAATTATCTAATGATTCAAATGCAATTCAAATTGTCACAGACCAAATATTAAACAAGTAGCAAACCCTAAACCTTACAAAAGTCTACACCGGAGTGAAACCCACAAGAATTAGTCGCCCATCGTTGAAGGAACGCGATCACTGGATGATTGAAGCTTGAGCACGAACATCTTGAAGCTTTAAAAGTGAAGAAGATGGTGGTTAGGGGTTGGAATGGATGATGGTGAGGAATGGATTGAAGATTGGATGATGAAAAGGTTGGTGATGGATTAGGGTTATGGATTCGTTAGATGATTCGGGATCAACTGGAATGATTCGGGATGAAAAGGTTTGAGTTCTTGGCTCCAAAGTAGTGTTTTCAACTTCAAAAATACGTAACCCCCCCAAAAAAAACCCCAAGTACCTTTTAACTCGTCCAAAATTGAAACGAAATTAAAAATCCCGTTAGCGAGCAGGGGAGGGCGTCGCCGACGCCTTCCCTTGCGTCGGTGACGCCACATGGAACTTCCGTTTTTCTGTCGACGCAATATTCCATTGCCTACGCCCATTTTTTATGACGGGGTGCATCGCCAATGGCCCTGTAAGGTGCACTTCTCCGTTTTTTCGTATTTCGCGTCTCCGGTTGATTCCGTTCACTCCCGGTGCTCCGAATAGCTTCCAAATAGCTCCTTAAACCCCGTTAGACTTGCAAAACACAATTCCAATCAAAAGTAGGCTATTCGAAACTAAAAGCTATGTAAAAACATCAACTTAAACATATTAGAACACTGGTATTCGACCACACATTAGGAACTAGCTTCGATATAATGGATGACTATTTAAAAATGTCGTAATGAGTGGCGAGGGAAAGTCTTCAATATTTTTGTGAGTATGTTATTGAACTATACGTAAAAGGATATTTGAGAAAACATACATTTAGTGACATACAACAAATTTTGGAGTTTCATGATGATAGATATGGTTTCCTAGGTTAATTGGTAGTATAGACTGAATGAAATAGGATGGGAAGTTTGTCCAATTGCGTGGCGCGACCAACACACAAGTAGGCATCATTAAACATCAGCTATGATGCTTGGAGCGGCTGCATCACAAGATCTATGGTTTTGGCATGCATTCTTTGGTGTGGCCACTTCAAATAAGGATATAAATATTATTAATAAATTACCCATTTTCAACGACTATATAAACAAGTTGGACCAAAGGTCTCTTTTTTGTAAACGATGTGAGTACAAATAAGGGTATTATCGAGCGGATGGAATTTACCCTGAATATGTTGTGTTCGTAAAAGCGTTTACACGAGATACAACGTTAGATGAAAAGAGAAAAAGTTTAACATAGCTCAAATAGCGGCAAGAAAAGACATCGAACGATCTTTTAGTGTTTTGCATAAAAGATGCACATTTTTTATCATGTCGTGTAGGATTATGGAAAATATAGAGATAGAAATGTGATGTACACGCGCACTAGATTACACAACATGATTTTGGAGGATAAATGACACACAATTTGCGAATACCATGAGGAGGATACGTAGCCAAATAATGTAGACATCAATGAAGAAGCGAGATGAGAAAACCAACGCAAAATTTTTAATAAACATATGCATCACAACCTTCGAGTGAATTTGGTTAAATACATTTGGAATCTTTCACGATAAATAACGAGGACAAGGATGATAATTAAACTATATAATTGTACTTTGTTTTTTTAATATTATGTATCCTTTTTAGTAGCATTGTTATTGTCTTTATTGGTTTAACTACTATAAATGTCTTTTTTTATTTAATTGTTTTGTTTTTATTTTAACATAATTACCATAAAAAAGACAACATGCCCTTGTCCACCATTCTGTAGTTTTGGAGTGCAACACTCCATCTGTCTACGTGGTAGACACGTGACGAAAACGCCGTCTGTCCACCACACCGAATAGCCTTAAAGTATTACACGGGTTCACATGTTGAATAAATAAAATATTATACAATTAGTGATTGTGAAGATATAGAATTATAAAACAATATTTTGATATAATATATCATTAAAACTAGCTTTTTAAAAGTACTATCATATAACATAATCATTTACTTATTTATTAAGTATGAATGTAGTGCAATTTTTTTTAAAGTCATAGCTTTATATATAAACAAAATATAAATAAATTATATATTATATATTACATTAAATAACAATGTATTAATGATTTCTTTATTTATAATAGGTATAAAGTTGAAAACTTGACAACTCGGTTGAGAATTTACGGTTTGGGGAGAGTTTGAGGGTCGTGGAGTATTTTAAAGTGGTGTATGGGTATGAGATACAGCATAGGAATTGGTCGCGTTTGCAGACGAGTCGGAGGCAGGTGTGTTACCTGCCGATAGAGGTGTTGTAACAACTCTCACCAAAAGTCTTATTTCTTATTTTATTATGTCCAATAGGAAACCCTAATTGAGACCCCCAAATAATATTGCATGACCCTTAAAATTTTCAGAACAATCAAAACTAGGATCAGGACCCCTAAAACTCAGGGGGGTATTCCCTAATCGATATTATCTTCACAGTTCGTTGTCAAAATCGAATTTTAGTGAAACGTCGACTCACCCAGGCTACAATTACACGAGGCTACCCTATGCTAGGAGGGGTGCCCTCGCGCCAAACGACAGGCCCACACGGCACGCGAGGGAGCTGTTTTTCCAGTATAAATAGTGGAGTTTGGCACTTGAATTTTGGCGTTGGTTCGACGTAAAAACTCGTTTCGTACATTGAGATATCGTCTGTTTACTTCAAAACACACACACACAGCACGAAACTCTGCCGCGATAACAGGGTAATAACTCGATCACTGCTACGATTTAATGTCCGATCGATTGAGACCGGTCCGATGGATGTTTAAGTGATGCCCGTAATTGGGCTATACTTTGTCATTCGTCGTGAGGGTTTTGATCTCGTGAGTTGTCGTAAAAGTTGTATTAAGTTACTGACCTAGTTTTCGTGTGCATTGTTATTTGAATTAGGTTAACAAGGCTAAATGAGTAGGCTAAACTCTGCCCGTCTAAATTTGCAATGTGAGTCATTCTCTTTTACTAAATTATTTCCAAAACCCTATTTATTTCAAGGTTATAATTACAGGGATTAAGTCTTTGTAATCTTCAATTACTGCTGGTATATGGGGTTTTGTATACATTACTTGACACCCGTCACCATTGGACAACGAGTTAGCCAATGGGTGATCTGACCATAGTCACAGATACAGTCGAGTGACAAATACCGATTTGGGGTAATTGGTTGATAAAAACAATGTAATTACCCTTAATACTGTATATTATAACAATGTGTCATTTTGTGCAACTTGAGTGACTCGCCAGTATTTCTCTGCTGATAAAACTTTTTTTTAAACATGTTTCAAGTGACCTACTGTGACTCAAGGAAAAGTGCTACAGAGCACTAATCAAGCTTGAAGTGGTGGCTCAATTAAATAAATAAACATGTTTTGTAAAACAGAGAATTTCCTCGTGAAATTCCTCTATTGTAAATTACGGGGTTCATCCCAAATTATGAAATAAAATAATTGGGCATTTTCAAGTTTAAAGATCCTGTTAAAAATTCCGCTGCCAACATAATAAATACCACGGGTTTCTGCCCCGCGGCTCCTGGACCGGGTAAAACCGGGATGGGAACCGTGACAGAAAAAGGTGGTATCAGAGCCATGCTACTGGTCTAAAAGCCAAAGAAGTGTTCTGCTAACACTTAAATTCTAAAATTCTGTGTTAGAAAATAACTTATGTGATTATGTGTCTTTTTGTGTTATTTGACTATTTGTTAGTTTACAGTATGGGTAAGCAAAGAATTTCAGACATCTATCGTCAATTAGATAGTTCATCAAAAGATAAGGGAACCTCATTTCAATCAAATTCCTCAAGATACTCAGCAGATACTGAGGAAGGAATATTTATTCGTAAGGCACAGTTTGAGAAACCACTTACCACTAAGAAAAGAAGTTGGATTATTAGAAAAAGTCAAGAGAAAATAAAGAAGTCACAACCAAAAGGAGTGATGATTAATAAGGAAACTCAGAAAATAGGCAATAAGTCAATAACCCACTGATGTGTGTAAAATGCAACATATAAATTACATCAAATGAGGCATAAAACTAACCCTTTTTTAGTACTAATATTGGAAAAAGAGTGTTTTTGTCTTCCTTTTGTATTTTCAGGATTAAATGAGCTCAAAAACGCAAAAGAAGCAAAAAGACAGCTAAATCCAACATAAATACAAGAAAAGGAACATTAGTGGATTGCCCGAACCCTCAACAGCACCTTCCAAAGCAAAATAGAGAAAACAGAAGGCTGAACACGCCCCGTGCTTAGCCAGCACGGGGCCGTGCCCAAGAAGCAGCAGAAAAGACAAACCTATAGAAGCTTCTATTGCCCACCACGGGCCGTGCTCAGCGGACACGGGGGGCGTGCCGAAAGTACTGCAGGCGCATTAATTGTAATTGCGAATTACAATTAATGAAGAGAGAGAGTGTCAGACAAGCACGGGGCCGTGCCCAGCGGACACGGGGCCGTGCCCAGGCCTCTGTTCAGCCTATAAATAGGAGTGCTTGGTTTCATTGCAACTCATCCCTTGGCACACCACCTCTCTCACACTTCATCCACCACCCACCACCATCACAACACCATCATCCATTGTCCATCATAGAGTGTGTGAGTCGTCTCGGGATCCAAGATTGATCGTAAGAGTTCTTGACAATCAAGGCCATGTTTGCCTAAGTCTCTTACATCACTTGGTGAAGACAAAGTGTCTAGTATAATACTTTTTATTTCTAATCTTTTGCACTTTTTATTTGGTTTTGTATTAATGACTTTAATAACTAGTTACTTATGTTGAAGGTGATCTTTCCTTATCGTTTGTCCGTGGTGTCTTGGCATTATTTTACTGTCTATATAAAATAAAGGATTTTCACCATTCATATCTCCACGGTCTATATGGAGGTATGTTGGCTACCTGGTAGGGGGTTAAGGGAACGGTTTGGTAAAGGTCTTGCCATTGTTCAGCGTTTAGAGGTCCTGCAATGGACCTGGGTCAAATTTAGTAGGACCTCCTTCAATACTTCACGGTATTGGATGGCGGGGGTCCAAACTCTTTGATCCCCTCATAAGTTAACTACTATTAATACTATAACCCGGCTATTTAGGACTGTATCCCTGCTGACTCAGACTACTTAGTCGAGGGTAACGTCACCGCCAAAAGCGGGGCCTACCACAATACTGCATTAATAACTTAATTCATTATCTTCCAATAATCCACCCCTTTAGGATTGTATCCCTGCTGACTCAAACTACTGGGGTGAGGGTAACGTCACCTTCAAAAGAGGGGCCTACTACAATAACTAAGATAATCTCTTAATTATGTGCAAAAGTGCGGAAATAATCAAAGGTTATACTAGATACGAGTCGGAACCAAGTGATTCATCTTGTCTATCTGTTTTTATTTTATTTTTATTTTCAGCATTTTAGTTAGTTTTTACTTTTCTTATTTTAAAACATTTTTCCAAACTTTTAATTTGGTTAGACGTTGAGGATAAACCGGTACTAAAAGCTCTTGTGTCCTTGGACGACCTCGGTATCTTACCAACGCTATACTACACTCAACGATGGGTGCACTTGCCCATATGTGTGTCTAGTGTTAGTGAAATATCGTGTTTTATAAATTTAAAACTTGGCTAAAATAAGTGTTAAAAAGGGCTTAAAATATACACCTAAAATACAACACTTTCACGCACATCAAGTTTTTGGCGCCGTTGCCGGGGACACAAGGATTTTAAGAAAGTTAGGAATCAACGGCCTAATCATCTTTTATTTTTCTTTTTATTTTTTTAGGATTTTTTCTTAGTTTTTCAGCTTCTGCAGAGCTCAGCACGGGCCGTGCCCGCTGAACACGCCCACGTGCTCAATCATTGGAACTGGCAATCCTGTTTTACATCAGACAGTAAGCTGAACACGGGGCCGTGTCCACTCAACACGCCCCCGTGCCCAAGTTTCAGTTACTGAAAACAGAACCGTTAGATCCCGACGGTTGGTAATTTCTGACATAAACATGAGTGATAGTAATTATTTTTACTTTCGGCACTCTTATGGTACGTGGTGTCAATTATGTGGAGGCGAACATGAAGAAGTAAAATGCTACTTCCTAAATTATATGCCCCACTACATGGACCCACGATCTTTTCACAACCTTAAGAGGGGCGAAAGTAAAAATAAGCACTATTTCTCCCTCGAATGCGCCCAGCCAGATATTCTAGGAGAAATGTTCCTTAGCGAATTATTTCAACTAGAAGAGCTAATTCTGAAATGGATAGAAGAGCTTAGGAAGGATTTTATTAATCCGCCCCAAGACGATACCCATGAAGAAATGTTGGAACCGCATTCCGACAACCTCGTTGCTCCCGAAAATACCTTCGTACCTAGCAAAGACTTGGACGATAGTCGTCCCTGTGTCGATTGTGCCGTGAAGGACTCCCCATCGACTTCGTTCGGTGCATACATAGACCTGAGCGATTCGGCATATACCTTCTTTAACAAGAGCCCGGAAAAGGGTTGGACTTGTCCACCTAGAATGAAAATAGGAATTACCCTCACCGACACCCTCTTGCGTTCTCGCCTTAGTCTAGGACAATTAAGGTATATTAGGCACTTTGGGGTTGTTCCAACCAGCAAGGAACCACCCGATATCGGGGAGATCCTTGAATTAGCAAAACTCCATAAAGCAGCCTCCAGACACGGGGCCGTGTCCAGGTCAACACGCCCCCGTGCTCACTAAAAAGATTCTCTGCTGATTTGGTCAGAATACGGACAAAATGTGTCAGGATTTTCTCTGAACACGGGGCCGTGTCCAGTCAACACGGGGCCGTGCCCAGGGCGCTGTCGTTTTCTTTAAATGCAGCCTGATTCCTGCTCATTTTGACCACTTCAATTGACAGAGATCTCTGGAATTTTCACTCATACCATCCTAGGTAAGTGTCAAAAGAAGGTTCCAAGGGACCCTCTTGTCCTTTCCACTTTTATTCATTTCCTCCTCTTTCAAAATTTTTCAAAAGTTCCTCCATGGAAGCTTGGAAATCCTTTGATTCCAATCCTCTATGTGAAGTTTGTAAGGTTATTTGCTAAAGATTATGGGTTAAAGTTAGTTGAATAACTTTACTTTAAATTATCCAAGCTTAAAACCCAGATAACAATCATAAAAATAATTTAAAACTCCAAGAATCTTTAGCCAAAAATCCTGCAGACAAATGGACATGGGGCCGTGCTCAACGAGCACGGGGACGTGTCCAGGGGCTCTGTTTTGTAAAAATTTAGTTTTCCTCGGTTTTCTTCACAGAAAATGGCAAGCAGAACAAGCGGATCGTCTTCAAGGAATAACCGACAAGGGAGGAGATCTTCAACAGCAGAAGACTCTCTTGTAAACTATGTTTACGCTCTAAGGGAGGCTATTGATGAAATGACGGGAGTGGAAGAAGCATTGATCGACCGTATCAACCATCTTTCTGTGGGGCTGGAGGGCTGTCTCCATGAAGTAAACCTCTTGCACCAGAGGTTGAATCTTCTCGCCTCCCCGCCTTTGGTTCCCATAATAACCCAAAGGGCGTGGAACGTGGTACCCGAGGTTGTCATTCCAGCTGAATGGTACGCCATGCACCAAGAACTTCCTCGAAGAGTGGTGCAAGGAGTCCCGGTGAATGTTCCCCCTCAACCACCAACAGCAGAAGAAAACGAAGCCGCATTCTTCCTCCCTAGAGAGATCGAAGAATGACTTTAAACAAAGTTTAGGAAGGAACTCGTTCGGCTAGAAGTCCTACTCTATCGAGAAATCATTCTCGAAATTTTCCTAAAATTAGTAGAACTCCTAATGATAACCTCGTGTACTTGCTGACCTATCTAGTTAAGTTTTAATTTAGGATTATGTAAGTTCTCTCTATGATGAAATGAAATGATGGTTTTAATGTTTGAATGGTTTGTAATGAATAAAACACGCTCATGGTGGTAAAGGATGAAAAGGGGAACGAGAAAAATGATCCCATGCACAAGAACAAGGCAACCCGACAATTTTTCTCCCTTTCAGAAGGTTCAACACGGGCCGTGCCCAACCAACACGGCCCCGTGTTGAACCACCTGCAGAAAACGCCCAGTACAGGTAACTGGACACGGGCCGTGTTCACCCAGCACGCCCCCGTGTCCAGACTTCTGTTTCTCTTATTTCAATTTTGTTACTGGCACTTGAACACGGGGCCGTGCCCGGATAACACGGGGCCGTGCTCAGTGCCCAGTAACACAATTTTTTTGCTTTTTAAACACTATTTTACACATCTAATCAACCTAAAAATTTATTTTTAGGACACATTGAGGACAATGTGTAATTTAAGTGTGGGGGGGATGCTAAAACCTTGAATTTTGCAAGTCCTAAATACAAGCCTTACACAAAACTCTATTGGAACCGCTAATCACCCCAAAAATTTTTTTCAAAAATTTCATTTTTTTTACTTGTCTAGGTTTAACTCGGGAAATTCAAGCTCTCAAAAAGGTTATATTTTTACAAATTTACAACCGATAGCGTAGTGATAAAAAGAACCAACATAAGAAAATTATGAAAAGGCATGACAAACTTATTTAAAATTTGATTATATATACTTGATCACATAAAAACTCATTCCCACAAAAGTGAGTTTTGAGCCTTTATTGAGCACTCAATTTCATACCATTTGACTAAATGCTCATTTTTCGTTTCTTGTGTGAATAGCCGCTTGGTTCTTACGACTCTAGAACTTGCCATGACAATACATTCCCGGTCCTTATCAACTTAAACCCGAGTAAGTAAATGATAGAGGCATTAGGACTAACCTTTTTTATTTCCACACCATTATTTTTCTTTTCTTTTACCACCTACCCAAAAATCCCCCTAGTTAGCCCCTTTGAGCCTAAACCTTTTCGTTTCATCACCCAAAACAAAAACCATTTCACCCACCAAAACCTTTTTCATTTTTACCCTTTATTTTAGTAACAAGTTCGGTTCTTCGAAAAAAAAAAAAATATATGAAGCAAAAAGAAAATAAACAAACAAAGTAATCAAAAATAACTTTGTTTGAATAAAAGCTTCATCAAAAAAAAAAAAAAAAAAATACGAAAACCGACACTTGTTACGCTTTTTAGCCCTTTTTCTACTAACCACTAACCCAACCACCTACCTTTAACCCTAGCCAACCCTTAACCCACAAAGTCCTCTTGATATCTACAAAGGTATAAAAGTTAAAAAGGAGGAGGATTGATTTCTTGGCAAGCCTATGGTAGAAATAAGTTCCATGCCGCTCTCGAGTGATTCACTAAAAATACACCTTCGGCCGAGTGTGAGTGATTTCCCCGCGAGGTATGTGAACTTGTATATAAATAGAATTTTAAAAAGGCATGTTATGCCCAAATAAGTAATTTCTTTTATGAACAGTTCTAAATAAATCATTACGAATAGGAGTGTAAATAAATAAAAATAAAACCCTAAAAAGATCTTGGAAATCCCGACACTCTATGACAAGCCCAAAACCTTCTCTTCTACCTATTCCATTTGGGAGTGTAAGCCAAATATTAAAGAGTTTTGCTTGAGGACAAGCAAAAGTTCAAGTGTGGGGGTATTTGATGTGTGTAAAATGCAACATATAAATTACATCAAATGAGGCATAAAACTAACCCTTTTTTAGTACTAATATTGGAAAAAGAGTGTTTTTGTCTTCCTTTTGTATTTTCAGGATTAAATGAGCTCAAAAACGCAAAAGAAGCAAAAAGACAGCTAAATCCAACATAAATACAAGAAAAGGAACATTAGTGGATTGCCCGAACCCTCAACAGCACCTTCCAAAGCAAAATAGAGAAAACAGAAGGCTGAACACGCCCCGTGCTCAGCCAGCACGGGGCCGTGCCCAAGAAGCAGCAGAAAAGACAAACCTATAGAAGCTTCTATTGCCCACCACGGGCCGTGCTCAGCGGACACGGGGGGCGTGCCGAAAGTACTGCAGGCGCATTAATTGTAATTGCGAATTACAATTAATGAAGAGAGAGAGTGTCAGACAAGCACGGGGCCGTGCCCAGCGGACACGGGGCCGTGCCCAGGCCTCTGTTCAGCCTATAAATAGGAGTGCTTGGTTTCATTGCAACTCATCCCTTGGCACACCACCTCTCTCACCCTTCATCCACCACCCACCACCATCACAACACCATCATCCATTGTCCATCATAGAGTGTGTGAGTCGTCTCGGGATCCAAGATTGATCGTAAGAGTTCTTGACAATCAAGGCCATGTTTGCCTAAGTCTCTTACATCACTTGGTGAAGACAAAGTGTCTAGTATAATACTTTTTATTTCTAATCTTTTGCACTTTTTATTTGGTTTTGTATTAATGACTTTAATAACTAGTTACTTATGTTGAAGGTGATCTTTCCTTATCGTTTGTCCGTGGTGTCTTGGCATTATTTTACTGTCTATATAAAATAAAGGATTTTCACCATTCATATCTCCACGGTCTATATGGAGGTATGTTGGCTACCTGGTAGGGGGTTAAGGGAACGGTTTGGTAAAGGTCTTGCCATTGTTCAGCGTTTAGAGGTCCTGCAATGGACCTGGGTCAAATTTAGTAGGACCTCCTTCAATACTTCACGGTATTGGATGGCGGGGGTCCAAACTCTTTGATCCCCTCATAAGTTAACTACTATTAATACTATAACCCGGCTATTTAGGACTGTATCCCTGCTGACTCAGACTACTTAGTCGAGGGTAACGTCACCGCCAAAAGCGGGGCCTACCACAATACTGCATTAATAACTTAATTCATTATCTTCCAATAATCCACCCCTTTAGGATTGTATCCCTGCTGACTCAAACTACTGGGGTGAGGGTAACGTCACCTTCAAAAGAGGGGCCTACTACAATAACTAAGATAATCTCTTAATTATGTGCAAACGTGCGGAAATAATCAAAGGTTATACTAGATACGAGTCGGAACCAAGTGATTCATCTTGTCTATCTGTTTTTATTTTATTTTTATTTTCAGCATTTTAGTTAGTTTTTACTTTTCTTATTTTAAAACATTTTTCCAAACTTTTAATTTGGTTAGACGTTGAGGATAAACCGGTACTAAAAGCTCTTGTGTCCTTGGACGACCTCGGTATCTTACCAACGCTATACTACACTCAACGATGGGTGCACTTGCCCATATGTGTGTCTAGTGTTAGTGAAATATCGTGTTTTATAAATTTAAAACTTGGCTAAAATAAGTGTTAAAAAGGGCTTAAAATATACACCTAAAATACAACACTTTCACGCACATCACCCACCATGGGAAGATGAATTAGATGAACAATGGGCAAATCTCTATATGTTAGCCACTACAGCAATAAATGTTAACTAATTAAGTTAAACTGCCAAACCCGGACCAACCAATGAAATTAGATCTCAACCAGAAAGTTTATAAATTATCTTATCTCTCAACACCCTGACCCAGTACTAGCACCTATATCACCTATAAGCCAGAAACTTTAAAGGAACTTTGCCCATTAGATGAACAACTTAGTAAGAGGAGACATAATAAATCTTATATAAAAGCATGTTGAGCATAATATTCATAGATAGACTAAAATAAATTATGAATGCACAACCCCTAGTATATTTTGAATTTCAATTGTAATTTGTAATAGACATGTATATATATATAAAAGTCGCAATGTTCGCCATTTTTAATTAAATCTGTTTGTACAAGTTGTACCTAAATGTTTATACTAAATATTAGCCTGTGAAAATTAATAATTGATAGATGCAGATGAACAACGAAGTAAATCAGGAAAACCGGAATAATGAGAATAATGGAAACCTAGAAGAAACCTACACTTAGTAGTACAAGAAATTTTAATACTTTAGTATAAGCTAAATAATTGTATAGATAAATTGGGATGGATATTGGTATATCATGAGGATGATAACTAGAAAAGTGCAAATATGATAAATAAGCAATAACAATTGGCCACTGTTATATCTTGTTTATTTGTATTACTCGATTCTAGAATATGATCTATCTTGAGAATACTAATTTCCATGTTTCTTGATACAAGCTATACTGAATAATGAACATTTGTGATTCTAAGTATGAGAAATACAATAATAATTACCTTTCTAGCAAAGCTAGGTATGATATGGTAACACTCCAGCTTGTCCGGGTAAGATGGGGATACCTCTCCGGTGAAACCGGGTGAGATTGGGTATATGTTAATAAAATCACTCCAGCGATGTCTGCCCTATTTTTGGGAACGTAAACCTATTATATATATTGACCTTATGAATAAGGTATACATGAAATAAATAATTATATAGATATGTATATCTATAAGGAAATTCGAAAGCCTTAAATAACTGACCCTTAAGGATAACTCAAGAACAGGTATGACAAATGATAAATTTAGGTTTATCAGCGGGTGTGTATCTATAAATTTTGATGATAAATATTATTTTATTTTCACTCTCGTAATTCATACGACGAAATGAACGGCATTAACTCTTTAAAGTTGGGATTTCTGTAAAAGTATAAAGAAATTCTTTTGTGAAACCTGTAAATTAAAGTTAGCTAAGATGACTAAAGTACCTAAGCAGAATGCAAGAACCTTCCAGTTGATTACACAGGGGGCAGATCTGATTCCGGATGTGATAGCGGGTACGTTCCTAGTTCACAACATTTATGCGAAAGTATTATTTGACTCTGGTACAAACCAAAGTTTTATAAATACTTCATTCTGCCAAGCTCTTAACCTACCCTTAACCAACCTTAAACAAATTTTTACGATAGAAACGGCAGATGGGAATTCTGTTAACATAGATAAAGTCTTGCAGAAAGGTAAGATAGAACTCTCAGGTCATAAATTTTCTGCAAACCTGTTACCTATGAATTTAGCTGGATTCGATATTGTGTTAGGAATGGATTTGGTTAGTAACCAACCATGCTCGAATCCTCTGTGATAAGAATTGCATAGAAATTCATACACCCACATGAGGAATAATTATGGTTATAGGAGATAAGCCACGAAAGTCAATGAAATTCATTTCAGTAATGAAAGTTGCCAGTTATTCAAGAAATAAAGGAATAGCATATATGGTTTCGATAGTTATTAATACCAAAAGTAAGGAACTTAAGAACATTCCAGTAGTATCAGAATACCTGGATATATTCCCAGAAGAACTACCTGGATTACCACCCGATAGGAAAGTAGAATTTAGAATTCATCTAATTCCTGGAACTACACCGATAGCCAAGGCACCCTATCAGTTAGCACCCACCGAAATGTTAGAACTGAAAAGGCAGTTAGATGAATTATTAAGCAAATGATCTATACAACCTAGTTCATTCCCTTGGGGAACACCAGTGTTGTTTGTGAAAAAGAAAAGATGGTTCGATGCGAATGTGTATCGATTATAGGGAATTGAATAAGGTTACAATTAAGAATAGATACTCATTACCTAGGATTAATGATCTTTTTTATTAACTTCAGGGAGCTAGATATTTTTCAAAAATAGATTTATGCTCCGGATATCATCAATTGAAGGTACAGGAAGAAGACATACCTAAAACCACTTTCAGAACTAGGTATGGTCATTACGAGTTTACAGTTATGCCAATTGGATTAACAAATGCTCCTGCAGCATTTATGGACATGATGAATAAAATCTGTAAACCATATTTGGATAAATTTGTAATTGTCTTCATCGACGATATACTCATTTATTCCAAAAGTCAGGACGAACATTGTGAGCACCTGCATGCACTCGTAACTTTGTTAAGAAAGGAGAAGCCTTACGCCAAATTCTCAAAGTGTGAATTTTGGCTACAAGAGGTGCAATTTTTAGGTCACATGGTGAATCACGAAGGTATTCACGTAGATCCCTCCAAGATAGAAGCGATCACCAAATGGAAGGTCCCGCAATCAGTTACGGAAGTTAGAAGTTTTCTAGGCTTAGCTGGATACTATAGGCGCTTTATTAAGGATTTCTCTAAGATAGCCGTACCATTGACTAAGCTAACCTATAAAGCAGTAAAATTTGAGTGGGGACCTAGGCAAGAAGAGGCTTTTAAGATTTTAAAGCTAAGGTTAACAAACGCCCCAATTCTAGCCCTGCCAGGAGGAACAGAAGATTGTGAAGTATACTGTGATGCTTCTAGGCTAGGATTAGGATGTGTTCTAATGCAACGCAAAAAGGTAATTGCGTATGTCTCAAGGAAATTGAAAAACCACGAGGAAAACTATACGACGCATGACTTAGAATTAGGGTCGATAATTTTTGCCCTTAAAATTTGGAGACACTATCTGTATGGAAGTAAGTTTACAGTTTATACAGATCATAAAAGCTTAAAGTACATATTTGGGCAAAAAGAATTGAATATGAGGCAAAGGAGATGGATGAAAATTCTAAGTGACTACGACTGTGATATTCAATATCACGAAGGGAAAGCAAACGTAGTTGCAAATGCCTTAAGTCGTAAGTATCACGAAAAGCAAAAGCGAGTTCGTGCTCTTAGATTAAGTTTACAATTAGACTTAATGGAACAACTGAAAAACATTCAAGAAACAGCAATCAAGGATGATGCTGAAGGAATGAAAGGAAGGATAAAAGACTTGGAGTAAGGAAGTGATGGAATTTGGAGATTCCACAAGAAAAGAATTTGGGTACCTAAGCAGGGAGAGTTAAGAAATAAGATTTTGGAAGAAGCCTATAAATCTAGGTATGCTATGCACCCGGGAAATAATAAGATGTACCAAGATTTAAGAAATAATTTCTGGTGGATAGGAATGGAAAAGGACATAGCTAGATATGTATCTAAGTGTCTAACTTGTTCACAAGTTAAGGCAGAACACCAGAAACCTTCAGGATTACTTCAACAATTAGAAATGCCTGTATGGAAATGGGAACTCATAACCATGAATTTTGTTACTAATTTGCCCAAAACCAGAAAAGGTAACGACGCAATTTGGGTAATTGTGGATCGATTAACCAAATCAGCTCATTTCCTACCCATGAAAGAAACCTTTAGCATGGAAAGGTTAGCAAAGTTGTACGTAGACGAAGTAGTATCCTTACATGGAGTTCCACTCTCTATTGTATCGGATAGAGATAGTCGTTTCACTTCACATTTTTGGACGAGTTTCCAAGAAGCAATGGGGACACGATTGAATTTAAGCACTGCATATCATCCTCAAACAGACGGACAAAGTGAAAGGATGATCCAAACCCTGGAAGACATGCTCAGAGCATGTGTGATAGATTTGGTGGAAACTGGGATGACTACCTACCCTTAATTAAGTTCTCCTATAATGATAGTTATCATGCAAGCATTGAAGTTGCCCCGTTCGAAGCACTGTATGGACGAAAGTGCCGAACTCCAGTTTATTGGGCAGAAATAGGAGAAAGCCAATTATCAGGTCCCGAAATCGTACAAGAAACCACTGACAAGATCACTCAAATCAAGGAAAGACTGAAAATGGCTCGAGATCGCCAGAAGAGTTATGCATTGCAGACAACCAACGTAAGATACTGGAATTTCAAGTTGGAGACAAGGTACTCTGAAAAGTTTCTCCTTGGAAAGGAGTAGTTCGATTCGGGAAGAAGGGAAAGTTAAGTCCAAGGTACGTAGGACCATTCCCAATAATCCAGCGAATAGGACCAGTCGCCTATCGCTTACAACTACCAGAAAAGCTAGCTGGGGTACATGAGATATTTCATATATCCAATCTCAAGAAAATGTCTATCTGACGAATCCCTGGTAATACCTCTTCAAGATGTAGAGGTAAATGAAAAGTTAAAATTTGTTGAGAAGCCATTGCAGATAGAAGACAGAAAGGTCAAATTCCTCAAACACAAAAGACTAGTGCTGGTGTCAAGTGGGATTCAAAGAGAGGACCTGAATACACTTGGGAACTGGAATTAGAGACGAAGCGAAAGTATCCCTACTTGTTCCAGTAAATCTCAAGGACGAGATTTTAATTAAGGTGGGGAGGATGTAACAACTCTCACCAAAAGGTCCTATTTCTTATTTTATTATGTCCAATAGGAAACCCTAATTGAGACCCCCAAATAATATTGCATGACCCCTAAAATTTTTAGAACAATCAAAACTAGGATCAGGACCCCTAAAACTCAGGGGGGGTATTCCCTAATCGATATTATCTTCACAGTTCGTTGTCAAAATCGAATTTTAGCGAAACGTCGACTCACCCAGGCTACAATTACACGAGGCTACCCTATGCTAGGAGGAGTGCCCTCGCGCCACACGACAGGCCCTCGCGCCACGCGAGGGAGCCGTTTTTCGAGTATAAATAGTGGAGTTTGGCACTTGAATTTTGGCGTTGCTTCGACGTAAAAACTCGTTTCGTACATTGAGATATCGTCTGTTTACTTCAAAACACACACACAGCACGAAATTCTGCCGCGATAACAGGGTAATAACTCGATCACTGCTACGATTTAATGTCCGATCGATTGAGACCGGTCTGATGGATGTTTAAGTGTTGCCCGTAATTGGGCTATACTTTTTCATTCGTCGTGAGTGTTTTGATCTCGTGAGTTGTCGTAAAAGTTGTATCAAGTTACTGACCTAGTTGTCGTGTGCATTGTTATTTGAATTAGGTTAACAAGGCTAAATCAGTAGGCTAAACTCTGCCCATCCAAATTTGCAATGTGAGTCATTCTCTTTTACTAAATTATTTCCAAAACCTTATTTATTTCAAGGTTATAATTACAGGGATTAAGTCTTTGTAATCTTCAATTATTGCCGGTATGTGGGGTTTTGTATACATTACTTGATACCCGTCACCATTGGACAACGAGTTAGCCAATGGGTGATCTGACCGTAGTCACAGATACAGTCGAGTGACAAATACCGATTTGGGGTAATTGGTTGATAAAAACAATGTAATTACCCTTAATACTGTATATTATAACAAGGTGTCATTTTGTGCAACTTGAGTGACTCGCCAGTATTTCTCTGCTGATAAAACATTTTTTAAACATGTTTCAGGTGACCTACTATGACTCAAGTAAAAGTGCCACAGAGCACTAATCAAGCTTGAAGTGGTGGCTCAACTAAATAAATAAACATATTTTGTAAAACAGGGAATTTCCTCGTGAAATTCCTCTTTTGTAAATTACGGGGTTCATCCCAAATTATGAAAGAAAATAATTGGGCATTTTCAAGTTTAAAGATCCTGTTAAAAGTTCCGCTGCCAACATAATAAATACCACGGGTTTCTGCCCCGCGGCTCCTAGACTGGGTAAAACCGGGACGGGGGCCGTGAAAGGTGTGTATCGTGTGTGATGGGCAAAAGTTTACGAGGAAACTTTCAGATGAATAAACGGGGAGAATGTTGAAGTTGGGGTGCAAGAAACCGATGGAACGGAAAGCGATTATTGATAGGGTTATGGTTGGGTCCTTTGGTCCGTCTAGGTGTGTATAAGCTATAACCTCTCTCCTTTGGATTCATTTTTTTTTATCATCACAAATATAATTATTGGATTTACAAACTTATAACATTGGGTTTGTTTAGAAAACGTTTGAAGAAAAGGAGCAAAAATGTGAGAATATGAATAACTGCAAAGAATGCGGAGCTCTATTTAGAAATCCTACACAACGGAAGCAACATACGTAAGGCTATTGTAATTCTTTGTAAATTTTTTTTTGTTTATTTTATTTTGATTGCAGTGTTCAAATAATGTAATATTTGTATTTCAATGTAATATGAACTAATAATATATCAATTTTATTTGTAATATTGAATAAATTTTCATTTTATTTTTATTTAATCAGAAAAAATTCAAAATATTTCATTTATTAAACCGCGTGTATACGCGGGCTATAACCTAACATTGTATAGATAAGTTATTAACTATGAACTAAAAATATATATAATAAGTCATAAATTTGTTTAAAGTACTAATCAAGATCATTATTGTACGAGGGTTAAAAAATTATACGTATGAAAAAAGAGATTGTAATTTATAAATAGACAGATAGCAACTAAAATCATTATTGTACGAGGGTTAAAAAAATTATACATATGAAAAAAGAGATTGTAATTTATAAATGAGTAAACTGCCATTTTGGTCCCTGTGGTTTGGCCAGTTTTGACACTTTAGTCCAAATCTCAAACTTATTACATTCAGGGCCCTGTGGTTTGCATTTTGTTGCCATTTTAGTCCAAATTTCAAAAACCCTATTTTTGACAGTTGCAACCTACTCTTTTGTCTTTTAGTTCAGGGGCATTTTGGTCATTTTGCTTTTCATTTAATATTTTCTTAATTTAAAAATTAATATATATATATATATATATATATTAATATACACACATACAGCTCATCTTCATCATCATCATCATCATAGACAACACTCTCTCTCTTTCTCTCTCCAAGCACCACCCATCACCCCACTCCCTTGAACCCCGCCGTCGTCCAACATGTAACGACTCTCAACAAAAGTCATAATTATTAAATTAATTTGACCAATAGGAAACCTTAATTGAGACACCCAAGTGATTCTACGCAAACCCTAAAATTTTCAGAACAATCGGAATCAGGATCAGGGCCCCTAAAACTCAGGGGGGGGGGGTAAACCCTAGTTGATGATTATCTACAAATTTGTTGTCAACAATTCGAAATTTGATTATGTCAAGTCATCTGAGCTAGTCCCACACGTGGCTACTCTATAACCCTATTTTTCAAACCATACGATGCGCAGGGGTTTAAGGCCTACGATGCGTAAGCTTGTTAAAATACCATACGATGCGCAGGGGTTTTAGGCCTACGGTGCGTATGGTTGACCAAAATTCAGCTATAAATAGAGGACATCGGGACTTAATTCTGGACGATTGAACGACGCTCAAATTCACTCTGTGCGTTGAGATAACTTCTGTATACTTCAATTAACACACACAGGCACTAAATCGACGCCGCAATCAGGGTATTAGCACAATCGCTATTACGATTCATTGCCCGATCGATCAATATATCCAATGGATGTTTAAGTGCCGCCCACATTAGGGTTATACTTTATCATTCGTCGTTAATTCGATGGATGCAGTATCGCACTTTGTCGTTCGTTGTGAGAATTTGATCTCGTGAGTTATCGTAAATGCTGGATTGATTACTAACCCAGAATTGTGTGCCTGTTATTAAATTTTAGGATAAAAAGGCTAAATCAGTAGGCCAAACTCTGCCCGTATAAATCTGCAATGTGAGTCATTCTCTTTTTCTCACAGTTTGTGAGTCATTCTCTTTTTATAAACTATTTTACAATACTCCAAATTATTTTCAAGGTTATAATTACAGGGACTAAGTCGTGGATATCTTGAATTACTGGTTAGTGGGGTATTGTGCACATTACTAATTTTCTCTCAGTTAGGTTCATTGACCTACTCGGGATAATCACTGTTGGGTTCATTGACCTACAGGGATAATCATCACTATTTAGGTTCATTGATCTAAATAGTGGTATGACCATCGTCACCATTGTGACATGTCACCATTGTGACAGGATGCCAGATAAAAATAAGATAGAAGCCATTGTAATCGCTCTTATGCTGTAATTAATAACTATGCATCATTATGCAAAATAGAATGATTCACTCAGTATTTCCCGCTGACAAAACCTTTTTCAAACATGTTTCAGGTAACCTGTTATGAATCAGGAAAAGTGCCATATAGCACTAGAAGCTCAAGGAAGTGGCTCAGTATAAAAATAAAGAAATATGTTTTGTAAAAATAAAATATTTCTTCGTGAAATCAAACTATTGTAAATTACCGGGTTTTATCCCGCGTTGTGAAATAAAATAATCGGGAAATATTTACATTTTAAAAGATCCTGATGAAAACTTCCGCTGTCAAACTCAATTAAATAAATACCGCAGTATTTCTGTCCCGCGGCTCCTGAAACGGGTCAAACCGGGTCGGGGGTCGTGACAGAAAAAGGTGGTATCAGAGCCACTTATCGAGCCACTGATTTAAGCCAATTAAGTATTTAGAAAATACTTAATTTTTATTAATTGTTATTTTGTGATTATATGTTTTTATTATCTGACTAATTTCGAACAGTATGGGCAGATTTTTATATGTTAGTTACTGTAGTAGTAAATATAAATCTTTAAATAATTGGATTCAAAGTTTTATTATCTACAGTCTAAAAACCTTATAAATCAATTTACAAATAAAACCTAGTATGTTTTAATTTTTAGTTGTTTTGGTAATATGAAATACTATTTAAAAAGTTGTTCAATAAAATTTTGTTATGACTTAGTAATTATGTGTATTTTGCTAAACAGCATGAGTGATCTGTCGGAAGTCCTTCAGAATTTAAATCTCTATCCAGTAAGAATAGAAGTTTCCAGAGATTTCAATAGGTATATTCCAGATATAGAAGAACCTATAGAATTCAACACTTTACCTCTCGAGAAACCTAAGCCTAAGAAAACGGAAATTGGGGAAAGTTCTAGGCAAATTGAGGGATTACCATCTCAGGAAGAACTAGATTTTATAATGGCAACCGATGATACTATTGAGCCTGTTAATGAAAATGATTTTATTCATTCTCTTGAAACACAACTACCAATGAAATTAGAACCAGTTATTCCAAACCTTTCAATCCACTCACAAATAGACGAATGGGTGAATAATGAAATACTGTTACAAAACCATCCCTATAGGCTTTTTCCTAAGTTCAAACCAGAACCTTTACCAAATTCACCAATAAGTAACGAGAATAGGACTGAACTTCATCATTTTGACAAAATGGATGCTGGGAATAGGATCCAAGAAATTTTAGGACAGATCTCCTGGAAATACGATGAGAAGGAACGCCGTTACTAGAACATCACCTGATAAAGGATAGGGGATTATGAAAATATGGTTATATAATCATAATAGTAAAATCGGTATGTGTAAAATAAATAATAAAACGGGTGTATATAGAAGTATGATATAAGGAAATTTTAGAAAGTTATAAATTTTGTTTGCATATTCGTTTACGTGATTATGTGCAACTAAATTTTGACATTGGATTATTTCCTTTATACTAATTATTTATCTATAAATTAGATATCAGATGGAAAACGCTAATAATGAACCAGTTAATGAGGTTAATCAATCTGAGCAACAACCGGGGGACCAATATGTGACTAGGCAAGATATAGAAAATATCGTTGCTCAAGGGATAGCCAACGCTATTCCAGGAATAGTTGCTCAAGGGATAGCCAATGCTATTCCAGCAATCATTGCTGCTGTTAAAAATCCAATTGAACCTCAACAAATTATTCCAAGCAAACGCATTTCTGAAAATAATTTCAGTAATAGCGTAAACGGAGGCAGTAATCATGTTAATCATGATAATGAACCACGGCAAGCTCCGCTCCCTAAGAAAAGGAAAGTTGCAACGCCTGGTTGCACTTACAAAGAATTTCTTGCTTGTAAACCCACTGAGTTTGCAGGCAATGAAGGAGCGACTGCGGCACTGCGTTGGTTAGAGAAAACCGAGGCAGTAATTGCCATAAGTAAATGTGCTCAGGATGATCAGGTCATGTATGCGTCAAATCTTTTCAAAGAAGGAGCGTTAGAATGGTGGAACACGGTGCTACAGGCCAAAGGAAGAAGGAAGGCGTATGCTATGAATTGGGAAGAATTTAAGAGCTTTGTAGAAAGAAAATTATGTCCCGAATATGAAAAAGAGCAAATGACAAATAAGTTTCTAACCCACCGGATGGTGGATGTAGATTGTCGAGGGTATACTACGACATTCTTCGAATATGCTAGAGTGGTACCAACCCTGGCTTCGCCAGAGCCGGTACTTATTTCTCGTTATATTTGGGGATTAATTTCCGAGATCCGTAATATTGTCAAAGCTGCGAAACCTCGCACGATTGATGATGCAGTAGAATTAGCCAATACTATGACTGACGAGTTAGTACGGACAAGAGAAGAAAATAGAAGGAAGGAAGTAGCTCAAAAGATTACCCAAGAATTCAGTTCGGGTAACCATAACAATTTCAAGAAAGGAGGGAATGGGCAATCTTCTACTAGTCCATTTTGCAATTTTTGCAAAAGGAAGCATTTTGGAAGATGCAAAGGATATTGCAATTTTTGCAAGATTCCAGGGCATCAAGAAGAAGATTGTAGGAGGAAGAAATTTTCAGTTTGCTACAACTGTAGAGAAACTGGACATCTTAGGCCAGATTGTCCAAAACTGAATAAACCATTTGACAGTCAAGCCAAACCGTCAGAAGGAGCAAAAAGGAATGCGAGAGCCTTTCAGCTGACTACTCATGAAGCCGAGATGATTCCAGATGTGATAGTCGGTATGTTCTTAGTTTACAACGTTTACACAAAAGTATTATTTGACTCTGGTGCAAACCAAAGTTTTATAAATACTTTACTCTGCCAAACTCTTAACTTACCGTTAACCAGCATTAGCTAAAATTTCTATAGTAGAAATGGCAGATGGGAATTTAGTTCTGCAAAGTGTAGAAATAGAATTTTTAAGTCATATGCAACCATATTGGTTGAATTCGAGGTTGTGCTAAGAATGAATTGATTAGTAAACAACTATGCTCGAATTATCTGTGATAAGAATTCTATAGAAGTTTGAGCCATCACTGGAGAAGTAATAATTACAGGAAGTAAGTCATAAAGTTCATAATCAATAATAGAAGTTGCTAATTATGAACGAAAGCAAGGAATAGTATATATGATTTCAATAATCATCAATACTAAAGATAAAGAAATTAAGGAAATTTCTGTAATTTCAGAATAACCAGATGTATTTCAGAAGATTTACCTGGATTACCACCAGATATGAAGATAGAATTTAAGATTCATCTAATTCCAGGAATTTTACCGATAAGCCAGGGAACCTTATCGGTTAGTACAATATTGGTTGTTAAAAAAAATATGGTTCGATAAGAATGTGTATTAATCACAGGGAATTGAATGAGGTTACAATTAAGAATCGATACCTATTACTTAGAATTAATGATCTATTCGATCAATTTCAGGGAAATAGATATTTTCTAAGATCGACATACGTTCCGGATATTATCAATTAAAAGTATCAGAGGAAGATGTACCTAAGACTATTTTCATAACTAAGTATGGTCATTACGAGTTTACAATCATGCCCTTCGGATTAACGAATGCACCTCCAGCATTCATAGACATGATAAATAGGATCTGTAAACCATATTTGGATAAATTGGTAATTGTCTTCAACGACGATATACTTATTTATTCCAAAAGTCAGGAAAACATTATCAGCACTTGCATGTACTCTTAACTTTGTTAAGAAAAGAAAAGCTTTACGCCAAATTTTCGAAGAATGAATTTTGGCTGCAAGAAGTGCAATTTTAGGTCATATGGTGAATCCCGAAGGTATTCACATAAATCTTAATAAGATATTACTAAATGAAAGGTTCCCTAATTCGCAATGGGAATTAGAAGTTTAGTCGGATACTACAAACGATTTATTAAGGATTTTTCCAAAATAGCTGTATTATTAACAAAGTTAACCTGTAAAATAGCTAAGTTTGAATGAGGATTTTAAAGCAGAAATTAACCAAATACTCAGATATTAGCCTTATGCACTAAAGATTTTGAAGTATAAGGTAATGCTTCAAAGTTGGGATTTGAAAGAATGTTAATGCAACGCAAAAAGGTAATTGCGTATGCATCAAGGTAATTGAAAAAGAACGAAGGAACTATACCACTCATGAGTAAGAATTAGGAACCATAATTTTTGCCTTAAGATTTGGAGACATTATCTGTATGGAAGTAAGGGTACTATCTATACGGATTATAAGAATTTAAGATATATATTTGGGCAAAAAGAATTTGGATGAAAATCCTAAGTGACTACAACTGTGATATTCAGTATCACGAAGGAAAGGATGAAGACGACAAGAGATCGTCAGAAAAGTTATACAGATAATAAACGAAAGCCGTTGGAGTTCGAGTTGGAGACAAAATGCTGTTGAAAGTATCTCCTTGGAAAGGAGTTGGTAGATTTGGTAAGAAAGGAAAACTAAGTCCAAAGATACGTAGGACTATTTTCAGTGATTCAACATATAAGACCAGTTGCTTATCATTTACAACTACCAGGAAAGTTAGTTGGAATACATGATATATTTCATGTATCCAAGAAATGTCTATCAGATGAATATTTGGTAGTACCTTTCCAAGATATAAAGGTAAACAAATAGTGTTAAGTAAAGTAGGATTCAAAGACAGGATCCTAATATATTTGGGAACTGGAATCCAAAAGGAAGACAATGTATCCTCAATTATTTCAGTAAATCTCGAGGACGAGATTTTTATTAAGTTGGGGAGAATGTAACGACTCTCAACAAAAGTCATAATTATTAAATTAATTTGACCAATAGGAAACCTTAATTGAGACACCCAAGTGATTCTACGCAAACCCTAAAATTTTCAGAACAATCGGAATCAGGATCAGGGCCCCTAAAACTCAGGGGGGTAAACCCTAGTTGATGATTATCTACAAATTTGTTGTTAACAATTCGAAATTTGATTATGTCAAGTCATCTGAGCTAGTCCCACACGTGGCTACTCTATAACCCTATTTTTCAAACCATACGATGCGCAGGGGTTTAAGGCCTACGATGCGTAAGCTTGTTAAAATACCATACGATGCGCAGGGGTTTTAGGCCTACGGTGCGTATGGTTGACCAAAATTCAGCTATAAATAGAGGACATCGGGACTTAATTTTGGACGATTGAACGACGCTCAAATTCACTCTGTGCGTTGAGATAACTTCTGTATACTTCAATTAACACACACAGGCACTAAATCGACGCCGCAATCAGGGTATTAGCACAATCGCTATTACGATTCATTGTCCGATCGAAGAATATATCCAATGGATGTTTAAGTGCCGCCCACATTAGGGTTATACTTTATCATTCGTCGTTAATTCGATGGATCGTCGTTAATTCGATGGATGAAGTATCGCACTTTGTCGTTCGTTGTGAGAATTTGATCTCGTGAGTTATCGTAAATGCTGGATTGATTACTAACCCAGAATTGTGTGCCTGTTATTAAATTTTAGGATAAAAAGGCTAAATCAGTAGGCCAAACTCTGACCGTATAAATCTGCAATGTGAGTCATTCTCTTTTTCTCACAGTTTGTGAGTCATTCTCTTTTTATAAACTATTTTACAATACTCCAAATTATTTTCAAGGTTATAATTACAGGGACTAAGTCGTGGATATCTTGAATTACTGGTTAGTGGGGGTATTGTGCACATTACTAATTTTCTCTCAGTTAGGTTCATTGACCTACTCGGGATAATCACTGTTGGGTTCATTGACCTACAGGGATAATCATCACTATTTAGGTTCATTGATCTAAATAGTGGTATGACCATCGTCACCATTGTGACATGTCACCATTGTGACAGGATGCCAGATAAAAATAAGATAGAAGCCATTGTAATCGCTCTTATGCTGTAATTAATAACTATGCATCATTATGCAAAATAGAATGATTCACTCAGTATTTCCCGCTGACAAAACCTTTTTCAAACATGTTTCAGGTAACCTGTTATGAATCAGGAAAAGTGCCATATAGCACTAGAAGCTCAAGGAAGTGGCTCAGTATAAAAATAAAGAAACATGTTTTGTAAAAATAAAAGATTTCTTCGTGAAATCAAACTATTGTAAATTACCGGGTTTTATCCCGCGTTGTGAAATAAAATAATCGGGAAATATTTACATTTAAAAAGATCCTGATGAAAACTTCCGCTGTCAAACTCAATTAAATAAATACCGCAGTATTTCTGTCCCGCGGCTCCTGAAACGGGTCAAACCGGGTCGGGGGTCGTGACACAACACCACCACCAGATTTGCCTCTTTGTTCGAACCGGTCGGTCTGGACGCCATGTTTGGTCACAGAAATGACTCCATTATCATAATCTCTTCCAGCAACCGAATCAGACTCCGAATCCCACATGATGATATGAGCAAAAACCCTAAAGAAATCTTGAAAATCTGCTGGTGAGGATGAAGATGATTGTTGGTGGTGGAATGATTAAAACGGAAGAATATCACATGGGTATTGGTTGGAATTATGTAAAATTTTGGACTTGATCTCTCCATCTCGACAAACATCCACCCCAACCTCTCCCCAACCTCTCGATCTCTCCATCTCGAACTCCGACCAGCCCGGCGGCGACGGCAAGAACCTCTCAATCACTCTCCTTCAAGAACCGACGAGGGTTGAACCACCGTCGGCGGTGCTGTGGGGTGGCGTGGTGGTTGAACCACCATCATCGGTTCTGATTTTACAATTTAGGTATTGGGTATGTAAGCTTTCTTGAACCAATTTTAATGGGTTTTTGAGGGATTTGGTTTTTAGGGTTTGCGGATGTGAGATCTGTGTCTGATTTTGCAATTTAGGTATTGGGTATGTATGTTCAAAAATCAGATGGTGTTGCAGGTGGGGGTAGCGGTGGTGCTGATGAAGGAGGTTTTGTTGATTATTGCAGGTTTTGTTGATTACTGCAGGTTTTGTTGATGCTGATGAAGGAGGTTCGAAGATTTTGCAGCTGATTATTGCAGGTTTTATTATTGTTAACAGCTGATTGATTTTGCAGCTGATTATTGCAGGTTTGATAACAGCTGATTGATTGTTAACAGCTGATTGATTTTGCAGATTTTGTTGCTTAATTACATGTGTGTGCAGGTTTTAGAGAAGAGAGAGGGAGCTGAAGTTGTCGATGATGCGGTGGTGGGGGTGGTGGGGGTGGTGGTGGTGGTGGGGGTGTCGATGATGCGGTGGTGTGTGTGCAGGTTTTAGAGAAGAGAGAGGGAGCTGAATGTCTGTATATGTAGATATATAATATATAATTAATTTTGTTTTAATTTATTAAAAGAATAAAATAAAAAATGACCAAAATGCCGCTGCACTAAATGACAAAATAGACAGCTTTTAACAGTCAAAAAATAGGGTTTTTGGTTTTTGGACCAAAATGGCAACAAAATGCAAACCACAGGGCCCTGGATGTAATAAGTTTGAGATTTGGACTAAAGTGGCAAAACTGGCCAAACCACAGGGACCAAAATGGCAGTTTACTCTTTATAAATAGACAGATAGCAACTAAAATCATTAAAATTAAACGATATTGTAATTTATTTTGCGAAATAAATAAACTTAAACCGCTAATATCATCTCAACAATCATTGCCCCATATAGGGATTTGCCACCATGAGCCCATGAGGTATTGCCAAATGTCAATTGGATAAGATTTTAGAATAAAAATATCAGTATCTCAAATAAATATGTATATAATTTATACAAAAAAAGTAAGTTAAATAATAAACATACAAAACATGTTTTTATTGCAATAGCTATACCCATGACTGATGTATGTGTACCACATATTTCATATAGCTCTGATGTTATATATGTGTACCATATATTTAAACTATTACAATCACAAGATGGTGACGTAAGATTTCAATAGTTCAGGCCTTCAATTGGGCAAAAAGGGCTGCACGGGTAATAGTGCCAGGCAGTTGCCTGGCACTCCCCTATTGGCCCAACAAAATTACGATTTTATCCCCCTTTAAAATTACAATTTTGCCATCATTTTAAATTTATGTTTTCGCCCCCGCTTAAAAATAAATTTACGCTTTTGCTCCCAGCTAAATATTTCAACTTTGCCCCCGGTAAAAAATTACGATTTTGACCCGTTTCATTTTACAGTTTGCCATTAGTTTTTTCCCTTACATTTACGATTTTGCCATCAGTTCAAAGTTATATTTTTACCCACGCTTAAAAATAAATTTACGCTTTTACTCCCGGCTAAAAATTCTAATTTTCCCATTGGCTCAAAATTACGATTTTGCCCCGTATAAATTGATACTTTTGCCATTATTTTTTTTCTCACAGCCAGGTTACGATTTTGCCCTCAACTTAAATTTACATTTTCCCATCGTTTTTGTTTGTTTTCCTGATTAAATAACGATTTAGCCCCGAGTGTAAAATTACTGTCATGCCGGCAGCTTCCTGACACTTCCCCATTGGTCCATTTAGTTTACGATTTATCCTCGAATTAAAATTATGATTTCGCCCGCAGTTAAAAATTACGTTTTTCCTGTCGTTTTAGTTTTTTTTTTTTTTTTTTTGCAAAACTATAAAGGTTTTTTTGTTTTAATTGGTTGCCTACGGTCTTATCATCGTTTTTGTTTTTCCCCCCAGCAAAATTATAGTAGTGTTTTTTAATTGGTTGAGAATTATTCGGGGCATCTACTAGTTTCATATATTAGTTATATATTCTTACTTGGTTATAGTTACCTCTATTACATATATAATATAGGAATGTGATTAAATACAAACACTTATGTTTGTAAGAACCATAAGAACCAACATATAATTGACAAGTGTCTCTCAATAAAAAAAAAAGAGTAAACTGCCATTTTGGTCCCTGTGGTTTGAACACTTTTGCCATTTTAGTCCAAATCTCAAACTTTTTAAATCTGAGTCCCTGTGGTTTCATTTTTATTGTCATTTTAGTCCAAAATTCAAAAACTCTCTTTTTTGACTGTTGCAGCCTCTCTATTTTGTCTTTTTATGCAGGGGTATTTTTGTCCAACTGATTTTCATTTAACCTATTAAAAAAATGATTTTTATGGGTCCCATAACACCCACACTTCTTCTTCTACCTTTCTTTCCTCTGCATAACAACAACCATCCATCACCACCTCCACCACCATCAATCTCCACCACCGCCACCATCTATCTCCACCTCCACCACTGCTCAACGTCACACCCAATTATTCTAATAATACAGTTTTTAGGCTCCAATTTTACACTTGTTTTCGTCATACTTCAACTGCCATCTTACCACTTTCTCACATTAAACAATACATTTTCTCCATCCATTGCTGTTATTATCGATTCTTGGTGCTAAGCACCCAGATTATCTATCAGAGTACATATATATATATTAATCTGTATATATTCTTTTACCGGAGTGGGTGCATTCTACTTAATTAATGACCACCCAATTTTATTACTTTTCTTTAATGAGTCATCAGTTAAAGCAGAAAATTTTATTAATCTGAAGCAACTTTTAATGGATCTGGAATCTGGGTTTCATCAGAATCATCAAAAGGTGAGATGGGTATGTTGTAATTTTCCAAAATACAAATTCAAAACACCCATTTGAAAATCTTATCTTTTGTGTACAGAAACAGTCATGGAGGCTGTTTTGACATTGGCTTACCAAAGTTTAGGTCTTGTTTATGGAGATTTAAGCACATCACCCTTGTCGAACCCGCACTCTTTCTGGACCATGGAGAGAACCGGCGACTTTTGGTTGTTAGTTAGGGTTCCGCGGTAGACAGAGTCGAAGCCGCCTTGGCCGAGACGGTTGGAGCCGGAGAAGGAGGCGGTGGTGGCGCGTAGGGCGGAGTAGGGGAGGTTGTGAGGTGGTTTGGAAGAGGGGACGGTGCATTTGCGTGTAGTGCACTTGTGGAAGCAGAAGGTTAGGGCTAGGATGAAGGAGAAAACGAGGGTTATTGGTGGAATGAGATGGAGCTGGTGGTGGTACGGTGGATGGATGTGGTGGTGAATGGCGATGGCAGTGGTGGTGCACGGTGGTGGCGAATGATGGTTGATGTGTGAGAGAAAGAAAGAAAGAGAGAGTTTGGGGAGGTTGTTATAGCAGAGATATAAATTGGGGGAAGAAGATGAGATATAATAAAAGGGTTTATTTTGGAGGAGAAGATTAGATATAATTTTATTTTATTATTTTAATTAAAAATTTATTATAATAAAACTTGTAATGACCAAAATACCCTTTACTAAATTGAGGAAAAGGACAAAAAGCCAAGTTTTTTTCTCAGAAATCTGATCTTAATTTACTTTTGGACCAAAATGGCAATAAAACTGAAACCATAGGGACCCAGATGCAAAAGGTTTGAGTTTTGGATTAAAGTGACAAAAGTGACCAAACCTCAGGGACTAAAATGGCAATTTACTCTAAAAAAATTAGTTTAGGGGTAATTTAGACCTTTTCACCATATTTATTTATAACTAATTAAAAATAATTATTAAAACATCCCTAAATCCATGCAAGTTTAATTCAAATCAAAGTTTGAATTTTTTAACATATCCATGATCTAGTAACTCTCCATGATCGAACCAACCTGTAGGAACCACCACAAAAAAATATAATCAGCACAACACTATATAATTAGCACAACATCCTTAATCGTTCTCCATTATCAACACATCGTCCTCAATTGTTCTCCATTATCAACATAAACGACATTAGCACAACATCCTCAATCGTTCTCCATTATTAGCACATTAGATGTGTTGATTATATCTACTTTTGGTGTTTGTTTGTATTATATTGTAATTAACACATATTCAACACATTATCAGCACAATTATAAAACAACTTTTGGTAACTTTTTTAAAAGTTACTTTTATAAATAAAAAAAAGGTATAGCAATTTGGTACTCATATTAAAGATTAAATAATACTTGATTTTATGGTATATTTTTTTAAATAATGAAGTATATAAAAGTTATTTTAGTTTAAAAAACCTTGGTGGAATTTGTATTTAATTGAAAATGATCAAATGACTAGCAATTTTACAAAATTGCCCCTAACTTGTAAGTACTAATTTTTAATTATAAGGGTTTTATTTATAATCAACCCCAACCCTTGATTTAAACTATCAATGGTTCAGATCTATTCTTACGGTTCTTACAGTTAGCACTGTTTGTACAGGATCTCAACCCATATAATATAATAAGACAAATAGGTGTATCTAATAATCATTCCACAATCTTTTAATATATTACTCGTAGTAATCACAATATGTAACCCGTTTCTAAAGTGCTTAATCATCTTGTCTCACGTATTTAGATAACCCAAAACTTTATTCGCCCTAATTTTGCTATACTGTTAATCTATCTTGCCTCACGTATAATTTCAAAACCTGTTGAGCAAATATTTAAAAAGTGTTGGACTATATTGATAAACGTATAAATTTTCAAGTAAGAAGATTAAACTGTTGATCACGTAATATAAATTAAATATGAAAATATCTCATATCTGGGTATACATTTGATCATTTCTCATAGTAACTCAAAGTTTGTATAAAAAATGCTATGTTATCTATTATGATATTTAAAATTTCGTAGATAGTGTATTTCTTTGGGAATTTAATAAAAAAATAACATTATCATTATAATATACCAGAATTTCATAACAAATCTGTTGTTGGCAAAGCTTAATTAAAAAATATCATTATCATGATAAATTAAAGATATATATTTGAATTAAGGGGGATTTTGTAAGAAGATTTAGCGGATCCGATCCAGCAAAAAATATTGGTCACTTAAATATATATATTTGAAGTAAAAGCAAATATTAAGGTAAAAATTTACAATAAGCAATGTTGCCATTATATGTTATAAATCAGATTTAAAAAATAATAAAATTGTTAATTTTGATTAAAACAATTTTTTGTGAGGGGTAATATGGGGTTCACATGTGTCATTCCTTGAAATTGTCAATTAGAAATAAGATATATATATATATATATATAGATATAGGGGAAAGATAAATCGAAAACCCACTTAAGTTGAGAAAACCCAAATAAACCCTATGTAACATTTTTATTTTTTTCTAAAAAAAATAGGGAATGTAATATAAATGTACACGGACTTATTTATGAAAAAAAAAAGAAAAAAACGCTTACTAGTTTTTTTTTTTTAAATGTTGAAAATTTGTATGTTACATTTTTTTTGGACATATTTATTATGTAACCTGAAATTTGTAACATTTTTAAAAAAAAAAACTACTAGGTGTTTTTTTGTGTTTCTTTTTTAAAAATGTTCAAATATATGTATATTACATTTCTTATTTTTTTTAGAAATGTTTCTTGAGTTTACATGAGTTTTTTACAAAGGTTTTCTGAGTTTTCTCAATTCAAGTGGGTTTTCGATTTATCTTTCCCCTATATATATATATATATATATATATATATATAGTGTAAGTATATGGAGAAAACCAATTTTATTGAGAAAACTTAGCAAACTAGAATATGTGGACCACATTAATCCATATCACCTCATCCAAACCCATGCTTTAAGGGTATTTTGGTCATTTTGTTCTTTTCTTTGAAGAATGTGTTTTCTACTTTTCACCAACCAACTCATTTCCTCACAATTCACACTCGATTATACCCCAACCCATCATCCATCACCTTTTTGTACTTCTTATCTTCTTAGAAACCATTTCTTTTTCAAAACTCCATTGTTCTTTCTTCATCTTGTTCATTCTCTCTCTTCTGTACATTCACCATCAAACCATCATCATCCATTCTCTCTCTCTTCATGTTTCAATATAAACACCAAGAACACACACACAAGTGTGTGTGAGAGAAGCAAGCCTGAATCGTTATTGTTAAAGAAAGAGAAACACCAAAAACACACACACAAGCGTGTGAGAGAAAAAGAAACAAGATTCTCCATCGTGTTCATGAAGAACACCAAGAACACACACACAAGTGTGTGTGAGAGAAGCAGGCTGAAATCGTTTGGTTGCATGAGTTTCTAGAGAGGGAAAGTTATTGGAACACCAAGACCAAAAACACACACAAGTGTGTGAGTGAGAAGCAGGTCAGAAATCATTTGGTTCATGGGTTTTAGATAGAGAAAGTTGTTAGAACACCAAGAACACACACAATTGTGTGAGAGAGAAGCAGGTCAGAAATCGTTTGGTTACATGGGTTTTGGTTGAGAGAAAAACTTGTTAGAACACAAAGAACATACTCACAAGTATGACATGGACTGGTTCCATGTCTTAATGTTATTTATTTGGTAAAAGTTGAATGATTTTGTGTGTGTATTAGTAAAATAGATTTGATAGTTTGTTGGGTTTTTTTATTTATTTTAAATGTATTAAAAAAATTTAGAATTGAGATAATGATTGTTGTTGTTGTTGTTATATATTAGTTACATTTAAAAAGTCCATAATATAATCGTTGATGATCTCGTTTATTTTACAAAAATAAATTGTGTTTGGTTTGGTTGCTTGTTTGAGGCTTTTGATCTGAACAGTAACTGTTTTTGTTAGTTTGATTGCTTGTTTGGGGCTTTTGATCTGAATACTAACTGTTTTTTTGTGTTATACTAGGCGGTAACACATGTATGCATGTTACATGTGTTACAACAAAAGTTTACACATGTGTAACACGTAACACATGTTATCACTCTAGTGTAACACAAGTTACAAACATGTGTTACATATGTGCAAGCCCCTATATGTTGCTTGTTTGGGGCTTTTGTTTATCCTATATGTTATAACATGTGTTACCTTTAGAAACTTCATAATTTATTCATAATATCTCGTTTATTTTAAAAATAAAAAGTAGTGTCTTTTTGTGGGATAATTAGATACATATATTACATGTTATTTATAGTTACCCCAACCCTTTTTGGACACAAAGGGGGCTGCACATATGTAACACATGTTTGTAACTTGTGTTACATTAGAGTGGTAACACATGTATAGCCACATTACACATGTTACATATAGTTGTTACACGTGTTACAACAAAACTTTACACAAGTACACATGTTATAACATATACCGATGTACTTGTTTTGTTCATAGGTGAATGGATGTTTTATGTTCAAGATGAAGATGGTTATCAAGGAGCAAAACATATTGTTTTGAAGTAACAATGAAGGAATCTTTTTTCAAAACAATGGACAATTCTAATATGTGTAACACATCCTAGAATTGCCTATTGTTTTGAAGTAATAATGAATTTATCGTTTTTTTTTTTTTTCAAAACCCCTTAGGATAAGGGCTACATGTGTAACACATGTACAACTGTCAGAAATTTAAAGAAGGCAGATATGTAACACATGTTACAATTGCTTATTGTTTTGAAGTAACAGAAAAGGTTGTAACATAAGAGCTACATGCGTAACCATATATTAGGTAAGTATGATACATATGTAATATATCTACTAACTTGTTTGTCTGGTAAGTAGCATCGAACGCTAGCACATCACCAAAAGCCTTGTAGTTTAGCTTGGATATCTCATCAGCCCAAAACACAGCCTTCAACTTCCCATCAGATACAACAAAGTCGTAGTAGAAGTGTGGAAGATAAGTATATGAGACTAGTGTAACAAATTAAAGGGACAAACGATACACTTCATGTTACATATGTACCTAGACTTGTTATTAACAATGTTATTAGTAGATAAAAAAACTGCATTAATGTATATTTTTTTACATTGAACCCAGCTTATTGGTCATAAGTCTTACACATGGCAAGAAGTTCTTCCAGTGTGACGTATGATTTAACAATAATAGGATGATATTGCTCGTTGACATTCGGTGTCCACAATTTAGTGCCATTAGATACTCGTAAAGATGGTAACATGGAGTATGTTCTAGATCATCTGTGGACATAGGGACGGATGTTAGTATAAGTTTACGTGTGTTATGAACGTTATAATACGTTTAGCACCCTAGGGTAACAAAAAAAGATCACACATGACACTTGTCGCCATGTTACACATGTTAGTTGTGTATGCAGATGTAACATCTTCTCTACAACGTGTGTAACATCCTTAAAAGTTATGTTCCTACTCTGCTTTATATTTTGTAAGTACTTATAGGTAAACATGTTTTAAAGATACAACCAGTAACATGTGTTACACCGAAATGTTACACAAGTGTTTCCAGTTTACACATGTTACATCTTGTGTAACTCTGCTTTATACTTTGTAAGTGTTTCTAGTTTCCAGTTTAAACATGTTTTAAAGATACAACATGTACATGTAAGTACTTATAGGTAAACATGTTTCAAAGATACAGCCGTATCACCTTACAAGTTATATGTTTTGCTGACAAACGCCATGTCACACATGTTACACACTATAGAGTGAAACAACAGTATTGAACGCTGCTACATATTTCCGATTCTGTCGTAACATGTGTAACCTTTTTGGGGGGTATCGATGTTGTAGGTTTATACAGACTTAAATATATACAAATGATCCAAAAATGATCATAGATGTGTTACCCTCTAGTGTAACATAAGTTACAAAACATGGCTTACATATGTGCAGCCCCGTTTTTTGGTAACAAAGGGGTTGAACATATGTAACACATGTTTGTAACATGTGTTACACTAGAGGGTAACTTCTGTACAACGTCAAAGGTACCCACCACCTGCCCTTCATTGGCTTCTTGTTCCCCTTCTTCATCGGTTTCTCCATATACCTTCTTTCGCTTTATGGCCACTTTTTGTCGCATCCGATATTGTGGTTATCTTTCTTCCTGCCAAGATCCCTTCTCGTTTGGCTACAACTGCTATGGTCAAGTCGTAATAACACAAGGTACAGTCCAGTATTTTTAATCTACTAATTAAAAAAATAGTAGTAACATAACTAACACTAGTTACCTTCTACCCAATTATGCCCTGAACTTTGAAGACTCCCCAAATTTTGAGTTTTTATCTGCATCATTTCACACATAAAAAAAACTAAGTAAAACCACCCAAAAAAGGTTACATATGTAAACGGTTACCATACACTTCAAACAACTATTATCCGGTGGAACCAACTCCCTCGCTGCAAGCACTAAACAAACATGTAACATATGTTAGCACAACCTTTCGTATTTGTTTGCCGTCGTATAGCTTTTGTTTTTGTTTTCTAGACTGGACAGTTGTGCTCCCACAACAATTGTTTTAGATGTGTTACCCTCCAGTGTAACACACGTTACAAACATGTGTTACACATGTGTAGCCCCTTTTGTGTCCAAGAAAGGGGTGGTTTTAACATAAGAAACACGTGTAACATTGTTACAACATATGTAGCAGCAAAAAGAACAACTTTTATATATAAAATGAACGAGATCATCAACTATTAAATTATGGACTTTCTAAAAGGTAATGAAAATGTTATATCGGAGTGAAGTTTATACAAGTTAACTAACAACTCATCTAAAATAACATTTCAACATTTAAAAAGATATAGATTTGTAAGTTAATAACAACTGATAATATCAAAAAATAAAAATGATTTTAATACAAAAACAAAAACCTGTAACTACATAAACATTTACCATTACTAGACCGCTTTGTGCGTGTGTTCTTGGTGTTTGAGACGAACACTATGAAGATTGTTGTTCCTCTCTCTAAATCTGCTTCTCTCTGATGTTCATCTTCAAATCTGCTTCTCTCTCATGTTCATCTTCAAATCTGCTTCTCTCTCATACGTGTGTGTTCTTGGTGTTCTAACAACTTTCTCTCTCTAAAAACGCATGCAACCAAATGAATTTCTGACCTGCTTCTCTCTTTCAAACTTGTGTGTGTTCTTGGTTTTGGTTTTGGTTTTCCAACAACTTTCTCTCTCTAAAAACTCATGAAACCGAATGATTTCAGGCCTGCTTCTCTCTCACACATCTTGGTGTTCTTGATAAAGATGATGGAGAATCTTGTTTCTCTCTCTCACACACTTGTGTGTGTGTTTTTTGTGTTTCTCTTTCTTAAAAAACAACGATTTAGACCTGCTTCTCTCACACACAATTGTGTGTGTTCTTGGTGTTTATTTTGAAACATGAAGAGAGAGAGAGAATGGATGATGATGATGATGGTGACTTGTACAGAAGAAAGAGAATAAGAGGACAAGCCTCACATTTTTTTAATATATTCTATGTACCTTGTTTCATTGTGTTTTTACCCAAATACCCTTTAAACTACATATGAAGATAAACATTGCAATTTATTTAATTCAATAATGCTAGTTATTTCCTCAACCATTAGATCATCAAGATCAATGGTCACAATTGGGTTTCCTTAGTTTTCTCACTAAAAAATGGTTTCCTATATATCCTTGCCCTATATATATATATAGGATTAGGATCAAGAGTGAACAACTTCTTGAGAGTGAACTGAGTGAACTAATCTTGGCCCTTGATCGTTTTTTAGATTAAAAGGGTAAGATTGGCACTACTCAATTATGTTTAATTAAAATCACTTAATTTTCTCATTTCTTAACTCTCTTTCTCTCTCTCTCATATTTAATTATTTCTTCACTATTTCTTTATCCATAGATTTTGTTTTAATTTTAACTTGAATATTGTTTTTCTTTTATTATCCGTATATATAGATATCATAATACAGTGTTTTTAACTTTTTATAATTTTCAATAAACATTAAAAAATTTATCTGAGATTGAAATTGTAATTATTTTTGGGCATTATTTTTTTTTTAAATATGTGATGAAGTTATTTGTTTTTGCATACGTGTGATATGTTTCATTTTCATTAATTTTATAATTTTTATATGAATCTACTCGTGTGCATGCCTAATATACTATATGTTGTTAATATACACATATGTAACCATTTCTAAATATAATACACAGATGTATAAAAGACTGTACACATGTGTATAAACTAACAACTGTGTATCTTGTATAAACTGATAGTTAGCGAGACTGTACACATGTGTATAAACTAACAGTTGTGTATATTGTATAAACTGATACTAGCGAGACTGTACACATGTGTATACACTAACAACTGTGTATCTTGTATATGTACGGAAACTAGCGAGATTTTAAGGATTTTGATTATATTGTTTAATAAATGCAATTTACAAAAGACACAAATACCCTTCTGTCATTTATTTTAAAGGGGAGTTACAACATTTTAATTACAATCTTACCATTGTTTAAAAATCTCTAGATGATGTAATTCAATGGCCCAGATTAGTTCACACAGTTCACTCTCAATCTAGTGTTCACTCTAGAACCCTACCATATATATATATATATATATATATATATATATATATATATAGGGAGAGGATCATGAGAAAACTAGATATAAATGAGAAAACCAAAAAACTAACCAAAAAAGCACTAAAAAGGAGGGGGGAGACTTTTAATGAAGGAGGGGTAAAATTGAAAAAAAAAATATATAACTTTTCAAACATTTCCCATTTCTCCATACGATATCATTTTAAAACAAAAATGGCACCATAAGATCACAAATTTTTGTATCTTTCATTCAAGTATATTCGAGCATATTTTTGATGACATAAAAAAAGATTTATGGTATCGTCTTGTTTTCAATACTATTATTATAGTAGTGCACATGTGCAATATAACATGTACTACAATTGCATTACATGCTTAAAATTAGCTTTTTGAGTCTAGTTTAGCTTTTAGGGTTAGTTTTTTTGGAGGTTTAGGATTAGGATTAGGTTTTTGGGTGTGGGGGGGAGGGGGGTTTAGGTTTTTGGGGGGTGGGGGTGGGGGGGGGGGGGGTTTAGTTTTTTTTTCGGGTTTACAATTGCATTACATGCTTAAAATTAGCTTTTTGAGTCTAGTTTAGCTTTTAGGGTAAGTTTTTTTGGAGGTTTAGGATTAGGATTAGGTTTTTGGGTGTGGGGGGGGGGGGGGTTTATGTTTTTTGGGGGTGGGGGTGGGGGTGGGGGGGTTTAGGTTTTTTTCGGGTTTATGTTTAGGGTTTAGTTTTAGGTTTTCGGGAGGGTGGGGGGTGGGGGGGTTTAGGTTTTTGGGGGGTGGGGGGGGGGGTTAGGCTTTTGGTGGGAGGGTGAATTTAGGTTTTTGGGGGGTGGGGGGGTTTAGGTTTTTGGGGGGTGTCGGTGGGGGGTGGGTTAAGTGGTTTAAGCTTTATGTATTAGTGCACATGTGCAGTACAACCAAAAAAAATTTTTTTTTTTTTTTTTTTGAAAATTTTTTTCTAGACATAAAAACTAGCGATTTTTTTATTAAAAATTGTAAAAAAAAAAAAAAATTTGGTATGTTTTTAGGTTTTTTTTAGGCTTTTTTGGTTAGTTTTTTGGTTTTCTCATTTAAACTAGTTTTCTCATGATCCATCCCCTATATATATATATATATATATATATATGGGACCGCTAGAATGAGAACCATCTCGAGTTGTGAGAACCGCGAGAACTACACCGTACGGGGCGAGGTGGACCAATTTTTTTTTCAAAAACGTAGATGCATGTATTATAAACACATTTGTAAAAAAAAATTAAAAAAAAAATGCCGTGTGTGTAGTTTTGAGCACCACAAGTTTGTGGTTTACGAGTTGCCCCGGATCAAGGAGTTCTCGCGGTTATCACAACTCGAGGTGGTTCTCATTCTAGCGGTCCCCTATATATATATAGGCCAGTTAACGTACAATACGGTTTAACGTACATCACATACGACGGATAATTACACACGTTCATTTGAAAATCACGCACGTTATAAACTAAAAAACCCAAATCACGCATGTTGGAAAATATTAATTACGCATGATGAAAACATTAATCACGCACGTTATACACATAATCACGCATATTGTCATACGTGATGTACGTTAAGCCGTATTGTATTTTACACCTTTCCTATATATATGTGTGTGTTTGTGTACCATATATTTCATCCATGAACAAAGAAAATAATCTAAAATAATTAGTATAAAGTAAAATATGATTAACATTTTTTTTTTGAAATCGCAACTACCATTAACCAACAAAACCATCCACACTTACTAGTATGGCACTAGCAAGTAGAAAGAAAACAACTACAGCAACAATAGGAAAAGCAAAAGATTACTAAATAATCTCCTTCAGTTTACCCCAATCTAAAGCCAAAATTTCATCTATAACTCTTAATTCTTATAAAAGATAAGGACTTGATTTCACCCACCACATCGTCCCCCTTCACAAGCTTATTAGAAAAAGCAAAGTTGTTCTTATGAGCATTTGGTACCGAGTACCTGTATCGAATCATTTTCGGTTTTGATTTGATACTCATTTTTTGACGTTTTTGGTACCGAGTACCTATGAGCATTTGTGCTTTGATATTTTGAATTTTGTTTGGTTATTCAGAATTTTGATGATGATGATACAATTCTGAATGAAACAACTCCGAATGTTGATAATGATAATATCGATGCAAGTCCAATCTAAAAATTAAAAATAAACTTAGCGCAATCTAAAACCTAAAAACTTATTGCCAATATTGATTCAAAAAGCCTAGCCCAAATGTGAAATGCTTAATATTGATTCATTAACCTAAATACTAATAACATTAAAAAAAACTAGTTCATAAGATTTAATTCGGTAAAGCTTAAGGGCCTTTTTTTGGCTCGCCCAGTGCATTTGAATTTTCAGGATCCCCCCCCCCCAACCCCCCCCCCCCCCCCCCCCGGTAATGTAGGTAAAAAAAAATTCCGTTCTATAAATGTACAGTAAAAAAATTGGGATACCCCTGGATATTTATTCTAGTTCCGTCACTGACCCATGACCTCCATTTAACCTACATCTTATCTAAGTCACCAACACCACTGAGCTATTACCAATGGATATAATCTTTTACTTTAGTTGATTGTAATTAGGGTGTAAACTAGTTGAGACGAAGCTGGGTTTGTTTAAGGTCGAGCTTGATTCATTTGATTGAACAAAATCAAACTCAAATCGTTATGATCTCTATTTCAAAAGCTCGAGCTTGGCTCATTAAAAACTTTTCAGTCTCGAGCATTACTTAGCTCGACTCGTTTATATTATATTTTAATTTTTTAATACACACACATACACACGCGCACACACACACATATATATATATATATATATTATATACTAGGTTAGGTACCCGTGTATTACACGGGTTGAACAATATAAAAAATTTAAACCATCAAGACGTAAAGTTTCAGAAATATCATGAAACATCTGTCTACATGTAGGGGTTTCTCTCCCATCTTTAGCAAGCCCTCCTTGTAGTCTAGAGACTGACACATCGGCTAAATGCATCTCACTCGCTATACATGATGGAGTCACCTTTGAAGAACATGACCAACACTGTCATCATATACGCTAAGCAAACTAAACCATTAGCAATAAGTTCAGTTGCAGTGAATTCATAACCCATAGCTCTCAAATACTCTATTGTAGCTTCAAACACCTTTGTCGTAGTAAAAATGGTTGTAAAATATGTATCAGATTATGCTTCAAAACTTATCAATATAATTGAAGATCAGTTGTACTATGCCCATAAACCATTCACACTTGTCAGATAATCACTTTTAAAAAACACAATTCCAAACACCTCTAAAATCGTAGAACAACAACAGACTCTCACCGTCATTTTCGGCGTCTTTAGACGAAAAAACCAAATCTTTATCCAAATTTTTGTTTGCAGATCTACTGTCCGAGACCTCGGTAACTGCGTCTGAAAGGAACTCATCCCACCGTCGTCACCACTCCTCTTCTCAATATTGAGACCTTAAACAAAACAAATATCACAAAATTAAAAAACCCTTAACAACTTCCGAAAAAAAATCTGACTTGGGGTCTTTTCTTTATCATCTAAGTGATGTTCATCGTGCGAAAACACTTCTTAACCAATCAAATTGGTGTAACCATCAATAGCTCCACGGATCTTCGTGTGGGCTCGTCAGCGTTTAGCACTTCCGAACTGATCAAAGTAGACCGATAGAAGAAAGAAGAAGACTGGCGAGATCAAAAGGGGGTTAGGGTTAGCAAATGATAGACAAACTGGTGATAAAAGTTATATGCTGCTATGGAATGATACCCGAAAGTCTGGATGATCCATTAGTGCCACTTGTTGGATTGGAACCTAGATGATCAAGTAATTATCATTGGTAATAACTGACAACACAAGTGCACTCATGTGTCATGTGAAGTCCTTTTTACAATACACATAAGCATTCACCTAGGAACACAAACTTTAACAATGGAAGAAGGTCCACATTGTAATAAAAAGGATACATACAAACAGATTATGCATTTCCATGGTTTGTAAACATAATGTATCACCTTAATGATAGCAGAAGCCCTAAAAAGCTCTTCTTTTCTAACATTTCCCATACCATCTACAGTACCTGCAAACCGATTAACAACATACAACATTAAATTTATTGCACGCTAATAACTCATTTAGTATGGATGCTAAAAACTATATAAAAACGAATTATTCATGTCATAGACAAAATAAATGTAAAAACAACTGAAAAAATAATTAAAAAGACAACATATACCTTGTAGCTAATAGAAATCCCATTCGAGAGACAACATTGGATGATACCTGTTTCTTTGTCATGAACCTTAGTAGCATTTAATTCATGAAAAAACCCTCATGGATTAACCAGGTTCTCACGAAATTCTTCTGTTGCTTCACACATAAACCTTCAATGTGTGGTTAATACTGAGAATGATGATCTTTTGATCTGTAATTTCTTTGTATAACTGGAGCGCAATTTCAAGAGCTAATTGACCTGTTGTTAATTAATTGCCGTAACATGCTTCAGAGACTCAAATTAGGGTTTGTCCCCAATCAAGGAATACGATGAAAATAAAAGTTTCCATTTAACGGGCCGGGTTATAGGGTAGACACCAATAATGGGTGGGTATATTGAATTCGCTTGTGAATGAAATAATGCTTCTATAGTTAGCCACGTGTCAGTATAGTAGATGGTCAAAGGGAGTGCCTGTAAATGTTACACGTGGATAGTTATTTTCATTTATAATTAGGCCATCCGTAGTCATAAAGCCCCTTGTGGGGCGTTATGCGACACGTGTCGTGCCACGTCACACGGGGGCTTTATGAGGTTTTATATCACTAGAGCCCGTAGTCATAAAGCCCCTACCCATCATTACCTTTTCTATTAATTTTCGTTTTTATTAATTAATTAAAAAAATACATGCTTTTTTTTATTGGTCCAAAGTTTGAAAACCTTCCACATAAAGCCCCACCCACCGCGCGATATCCATAGCGCCACCCACCTTTTTTTTGCCTATAAAGCCCCTATAGCGCCCCTCGTTTCGGTGTTCCGGCGCTATGGGGGGTTATACCGCCCCACTACGTATGCTCTTATAGAGATATATATATTAATCAATGTATATTTAGGTAAAAAAATATATATATTAATCACTTGATTTTATCATAACCTTGTACTTAATAAAACTGTTATATGAAAAATTATTAGTTTTTTTAGGGTTTTGACTCTAATCAAGTTCGTTATGTGAATCTTGGGCTCGAATTCATTCAATCTTGACCCATCTTGATTTTTTACGAACAAATCTCGAATAACTTACGAGTGAATGATTTCGTTTACATAAAAAACATTCACTACATAATATTGGTATTCATTTATATATATATACACACACCCTTTCATTTAATACCACATTTATTTAAAGTATTAATATAAATTCTAATATATAGGGGGGTTTATAATCATTAGGCTATGTGTTATGAGGGACTTCATTAGTGCTTTAGTAAAACAATAACAGTGCTGCCACATGGGCATCACGTTGGCACACTCTTTTCACCCTTCACACCATTAAGATATGTCATGGGGGGCTTAATCGAAGATTTAGTGAAATGTGATATTGTGTTGAGAGGAGTAAATATGATTGGGGCTATTTTATTCAATATTAAAAAAATCTAAAAAATATTCATGCCCGTGATTATCCCCAAGCCCTTTGGGCAACGCCTGTTTCGCATCCCTCTCACGCCCTGCCGTATTGGTGTTCATGCCCCTCAATGTTTATGTGGCCTCTCTCTTGCCCATAAAACATTGACCTATATATATATATATTTTTCTGTGAACAACAATCTATCGTACTCATACTCCTAAATTACATTTCAAAACATATTACCCTTGCTAATGAATAACAATCTACCCCTAAACATATTAGACCCCCCGTAGTGGGGCGTTTTTTTTTTTTTTAAATAAAAAAAAAAACGCTGAAAAACGCCCCCCCCCCCCCTTACATATAGGCGTTGTTTGACGTTTTTTTTGAAAAAAATTCAAATGGCGTTTTATATAAAACGCTGAATTGGTGCATTGGGGCAAGAGGTGACCGTTGCCAACGGTCATTTCTTTAATTTTTTTTTAAATTCCAAAATTTACCCGCTATATATATACTACCCACTTTTTCCTATTTTTTATAAAAAAAACTCACACTTTCTCTCCTACTTCTTCTATATTTTAAACAAACATGCATCCATTCCGACCCCCCTTTGGTGTCCCCGCAAGACCCATGAACCCGAACACAACCCAACCGCAAAACCCGTTTAACCTTCAAGACATGGACCCGAGCATGTTAACGTATGCGGCTTACTTGAGTGGCGCCACTCCGTTCGTGCCTCCCACCTTCGGCTTTGGTAAAGCCGGCGGGTCGCAACCTTCACAACAACAAGCCGAACCCGATGTCGATGTCGTGCTGGAGACGCAACCCGAACCGGTGCCAGAGAAATCGAACCGCGGCAGAAGGTCGCATAAGAAGAAGGAAAATGACGAACCTCGACGTAAAAATACTCACCTTAAATGGACGAAGGAGGAGGAATTCACGTTGGCTCGGGTGTGGCCCGACGTTTCGGAGGACCACGAAATTGGTAACTTTTATATTTTTTTTACTTATTTTTTACTTATATTTTTACTTATATTTTTAACATACAACTTATATTTTACTTTTATTTTTTCAATTTGTAGCAAACTTTCAAACGGGCCTCGTTTTTTGGGATAGGGTTCGTGCACTCTTTTATAGCACGTGGGGTCAAGCCGAGCATCGGGACAAAGATTCCATTTCTAGCAAATGGACCGACATCAACAACAAGTGTCATTCCTTCCAAGAAGTGTACCAACGTAACTACGATAATCGCCCGAGCGGAGAAGGTGACACGTGGGTTTTAACGAAGTCTTTGGAAGAGTACGAGAAAACGAAATGCCCTTCCCCGTACTATAAGTGTTGGGATCTACTACGAAAAAGTCCAAAGTGGGCGCTAGTAGGTACCATGACGTCTAGTAGTAGACGTCGAGCTAAACGGTAAAAAACATCATCCTCCGTTGACCCTGAAACACCGACATCGGATGCCCGCAATGTCGATCTAAATGAGGTGGTGGACGTTGACGAGGAACTTGAAGAAGAGTTGACCCGACTTGTAACGCCCCAAAATCTGAATGATAATATTTGTCGTATGTTCTTATGTGACACGTCATGAAATAAACAACTAGGCTAATTAACCCAGTTAAGGGTATGGTCAAAAGTATTAAATGATGAAGGTAGTGTCAGTTATGTTTTAAAGGCAAAACCCGAGGGGCTAAAGTGGAATGAATGAAAGTTGGGTTATTAAAAGAAAAAGAACACACATTATCACACACACTTTCGTGTGTGTTCTGGATAGATCGATCAGGGGCTCTCATGAGCCCCAAAACCCTAGTTCTTCAAAAGCTTCGATTTGAAGGATGAATCAAGGCCCAAATCCATAACCGAGCATGGATTAATGATCACCAACACGAGAGGATCATAAGGTATGTTTTAAATCTAAGATTGGTGATCATGGGTGAAGTGGGTTATGTTCCAATCCGTGAGTTAATATGAAATTGATCATGTACAAGGGTTAGAATCCTCGTGTAGAACATGGGATACGAACGGTTTGCGTTAATTTGATGTTTAGAGGTGACACCCGTTAGTTAGGGTGAAGATGATGACTAGAATCACCTCCTATGTTCAAGTCTTGTTGAATGATTGATGTATTATGTGGGTATGATGAATTATTGTTAGATGAAAGTATAGGAATATGATGATGTTATGTTTAATATTCATTTGGAATGATACATGATGATTAGTAGTTGGTTTTGATGGGTTATGTATGAATTTAGAAGAATTGTGCATGAAATAGTTGCACGTTATGCTTAAAAGGTAGTACTCACATCAAGTGAATGATGAAATGTATATAGTGTCGTCCGTATAGTTGATTATGATGTTACGGGTATATGATGATAAGTCGATAGTTGAGTATGGTTAATAGTTGACTTTTGAAAGTCAACTAAGTACAAGAAACATGATTTGACTCGTTGTCGTAAAGGCAGGATTATAGGAAGTCGTATGGTACATGTTATGTTAATATGCGTTAATTGTGATTATATGATGAACTACAAGAGTTAAACGGATATGAATATAATCATATGAGTATGTATGCTATAAAGGACTAATGAAAGTTACGGGTGAAATATGATCTTGATATGATTGTTAACATGTACGAATGCATATGCTAATAGGAGCCTGATCTTGATGAAAAGAGAGTATAGGAAGCATGTCAAGACGGACTCACGCCTGAAAGGATAACGGGTCAAGAAAAGGCGAGGAATCGGATACGAGCACGGACGCATAAGGTAAGTGATTTCCGTAATCACTTCGTAGTACGATTAAGTAATAAGGTGTTTTAATTAATCATACATGATGTTTGAGGTCAAAAATGTGTTTAAGTCCTTCGACGTAAATGATGGGATTAAAGTTGACCAAAATGCCCTTGATGGGTATTTTGGGCAAACGATCTTAAAAAGTAGTTTAGAAGCAAGTTACTCGACTAGTGTAATGTTTTGGTTAAGTATGAGAATGAGAAGTATGGTTTGTAAGTCATAAACGTTTTAATGCACAATTACCCTCAACGGGTCAAAATAAGCTTTTGAGCGAAAACGGGTGGAATGAGATGTAGGGCATCTGAGAATGAACCTTTTATGGCAAATGACCTTGAAACTATTAATTCATATGAAGTTGAGGTCAAACAAACAAGTTATGAGGGTAAATGCATGAACAGGTAGAAATCATGGAAAAGGGTAATAAGCCGAAGGCTTAAAAGTTATAAATTTCGGTAGTTCAAATGTTGGATCTTAACTCCATAAGATGGAGAATTAAATTACGGACGCGTAGGAAAAAGAATCGGGTAAAACGGACCAATAACGAAGAAGTTATGACCGTTTCCGTGAAACGGGATCGCGCTGGGAATATGCAGCAATTTGCTGCAACTGGTCTGTGAAAACAAGGTCCTAGCGTGACGCCAAGGGCCTTGGCGTCACGCGAGCCCCTCCCTGGTCGTCGAAAGTTGCTCGTTTGCTCGGTTTTGGCTTGGGAACCTGTTTAAACGCGTTTTAAGTTGCGTATGACTGATTTAACTCATGTTTTGTGACCATTAGGGTAAGCGTATGTGTGGATAGGTATGTATGGATGTTGTATATCTCTATATACGTATGTAGAAGTGTATGTAAGCGTGTATACGCGAATGTATGTAAGATTATGGTGTGTAAGCGAGTACATAAGGATATATATGAAGGCGTATTTGAGTAGGCAAGTATGAGTCAGGTATATTGCAATGGTTGATTGAAAATATAAATGTAGGCATGTATGTAGGTGGGTACGTATGTATGTTGTATAAGTATAAATGTATGTATGTAAGGGTGTATGTAGATAGTATGTATATGTAGTCAAGTGAGTATGTACGAAGGTATGCACGTATGTAAGTTGTGAGAAGGTATGGAATAAGTATGTACGTATGTATGTAAGTATGTATGTATGTTTGTATGTAAGTATGTATGTAGGTTTGAATGTATGTATGTATGTAGGTATGTATGTATGTAGGCAAGTAAGTATGTATGTATGTATGTATGAATGGATGTATTTAGGTATGCGCGTATGTATGTAGGTTCATAGGTATGTATGTTGCTATGTGTGATCGTAAGTGTATGTATAGGTTGTATGAAAGTATGTACGAATGCATTCAATGAAATTGAGTACTAACGATAATAATATCGTGCCTGGTGATGAAGTGTAACGCAGGATACCAAGGAAGTCTCACTACGGATCGTATGATCAGAGGGAAAGCCGGGATGTAAAGAGTTAATGAAATGAAAAGTAAACGTGTACAAATCTAGTATGCTTATGATACGTACTAATGTTATGAATTTTATGTGGTGAGCGCAGGTAGTACAAGCCATGAGGATTACCAAGGAGTAGAGATCGAAGATCGAGTCACAAGACTGATTGTACGGGAATGTTTAAATGTGTAATTTAGTGTCGATAAGTTATGTTCTTATATTATAAAATGAATTTTTAGAATGTCAAGATGTATGTCATGAAAGAAATTTTCAGACTCGAAATTCCGCTGCGTCGTTTTAAGGTTAAATCTGTTTAGGGTGTTAAACGACTGCCCGGTAGAAGAAAGGATAAGCGAACCGGGAAAAAAACGGTGGAGTCGTCTTCCGATCTCGAGTTGAAGGAAGATTTCGAGGAGATGAACCGTCGTCTCCAAGTCATTCGCGACCTCGGCCACCAACGTTATGAGATTATGAAAGAACGAGTGGCCGAAACAAAAAAGTTTAACGAGATGCAAGAGGCGAGGCAAATGGAAAAGGACATTGAGTTTTTGTCCAAACCGATCGACCATCTCCAAGGCGACGCGTTGATCCTTGCGCAAATGTATCAACAAAAAATTCGGGAAAAATATGGACTCTAGATCATCTTTTTTTTTTTTAACTTTATTTTTTTTTCGGTTTTTTTTTATTCTGTTTTTTTTTTCGTTTTTTTTTTATTTCAAGTAGTGTAATTTTTTTTTAAATTAATGAAGATTTTTATGTTTTAAATTAAAGAAAAATAATTGTGAAATGATTGCATTGGCGTTATTGGGCATTATTCCCACTACGACACTTTTGCAATAACCCCCAATAATGCCCCATGCTGACTGGACTGCCACGTATCACAAAACGACCCATGGTGAGAGCATTATTGAGCTAAACCACTACACGTGATCTTACAATTGTCCATGATAAAACCTCAGATCTCCCCAAAATACTCCTAAAAACTTACCTCCCTTACTAGACCACCAACCACAATTGTAATCATTAAATACCTAAACATTTACCTTTAAAAGAAATGTAAAAGAAATCTTCTCTTTATTAAAAAGAAAAAAGCCCCACTGCCGTATTATTTAGAAAAAAATTGGAGTGTTGTATCTTATTTTCAACCTGCCGACCCACTTGCTACACTGTTTATTTTCCAATGCTTTCTAGAACACCCTTTCCCACAGCCCCTACAATTATATAAACCATAAACCATCTCCAAGTGTTTTCCCCATTAATTCCAACTTCTTTTTCTCACCATAATAATCCTCTCCAACTATTGTTGTTTGTTTTACAATCATCGGAAACTAACGTGTGTTGGAAGTTATGTTCGTGCACGCTCATGGAAAAAACTAAGAAATCATCGGCTACCGATAACAAGATCAACCTTTCCAATTACGACCTGGCTCGTTCTCGCTTGTTTCTTTCGGGTTTTTATTGTTGGGGCTGGGAGTTTCTCACCGCTCTTTTGCTGTTTAGTTGCTGATTGCGTTATTCGGTTAGATTAGAATTTAGTGAATTTAGGTCATAGGTAGTTGAGATTGAAAAAAATTAGAAAAAATGAGTCATCGGTCAGCTCTAGCACCGTTTCTGTGTAAGACGTATTTGATGGTGGATGATCCGGCTACGGATGATGTGATTTCGTGGAACGAAAGCGGAACAACGTTTGTTGTTTGGAAAACGGCGGATTTTGCTAGGGATTTGCTACCGAATTCGTTCAAACACAACAATTTCTCGAGCTTTGTTCGTCAGCTTAATACATATGTATGTTCTCTCAACCTATTTTGTTAATTCGTTTATAATATCAAAATCAATCGGATTGTGCTAATCGTACCTCCTATGCTCTGATATTTTTACCGGTTGCACACAAATTAGCAACATGGTCTCTTTACTTTAAAATTAATGGGCACGTTTGTTCCAAAGGACACATCAATCAAAATATTAGGATTTAGAATTTAATTTTGTTAAAAAAGAATTGCTGTAAAAAGTAAAAAAATAAAAATAATAATAAAAATAAAAATAATGGGTAAAGTTTAGCTAGGTAGGGTATGTTGGCCAATGGAAATAGATATATGAGGTGGTTAATGATTGCAGTGGCGGACCCAGGATTTTATTTCAATGGGGTCCATTTTCGGGTCGGTCCTCGTTCGGGTCGAGTCAAAGTGAGGTTTGAACTAGATTTAAAAAAAACAAGAAAAATGGGCTTATCAAGGATTGAACCCATGACCTCTTGGTGGAAAAGAGGGAGATTTACCACTACACCAGCTTTCTTTTTATTTTTATGGTGTCCACCTAATTGTATTTATGGGGTCCATATCCAATTTAATATACCGAATCTACTATTTTTTTTTTTTAAAAGATTGGGGTCCGGGGACCCCGATAGCACCAATGTGGGTCCGCCCCTGAATGATTGGCATTTGAAAGATGTTTTTTTAAGGGGTGAATTATTTACGAATACCGGGAGGTCTAACATATGCTGTCTTAATCAGGTTCGTGATAGAGAGCCCCTCACACAATAGATCCTTAATTTAAAACTCTCAATAAAAAACCCCTATCACCTAGACTCGAACTTGAGACCTAAATAAAAAAACTCATCCAGCCCTAATAAAACTTAAATACTTGTGGCGATCACTAAAACACGTGTGATAGTTTGGTATTATATTCATCATCATGATAAACAGTGCTAGTGGGATGGGCATCGGATGCCAACTAGTAGTAAAACACGCGTCGGTAGTGTTTTAGTGGGTCCTCTAGACAGACAAATAAAAGCCTATGGAAGGATCTAGAGTCGAATAGATTATCTCATTTAGACTAAAGGGTATGGAGAGGATAGGCTTGGATGGGATGAGCCGCCACGTAGGCGCCACGTAGGCGGCTCGTGGGGGATGAGCCTCTATCATATTTGAGGGGAATGGAGGCTCGTGGGGGATGGGGCCCCACCTCATTATTTTATAATTTTCTAAATTGAAAAAGGATGAGATAGAGGGTATTTAAATTGAAAAATGATGAGAGAGAGTGTATTTAAATTGAAAAAGTAAAATATAATATTCAAGTGGGGCCACAACTCAGAGGTGGGGCCTCGTCTGAATCGGCGTGAGTGAGTCGTTTGGGCCGGGCCGAGGCAAAGGGGGGCGGTGTGGGGGCTCGGCGCCGGACCTAGCCGGGGCTAGCCGACCCCCATACCCATTAGTCTTATGTGTCATATAAGTTTTGTTGATTTGTATGCCAAATCCACCCACCTAAACATTTTTAAAATATATCGAAAACATTTATGTGTATAATCTTTATTTTTTCTTTTTTTTTAAATATTAAAAAATAAACACATACGTTTTATTGTTTTTTTACATATATACTACCCCTGTATAGTTAAACAGAAAAAACATATATATAAACAAATTAGTTTGGTGATTTCCTTGTTTGAATTAAGTAAATAATTAGTTGAATGTTTTCTTTTAAATATAAAAAAAGTTAAAAGAAAAAACAACTTTTTGTTTGTTTTATGCGTGTTCTCGTAAACAATTAGTGTTTTGAAATGATTTTATCTGTATATTAATATATTTGATTCATATTTTGAGTTTTTGTTATTGATTCTTGTCTTATAGGGGTTTCGAAAAACGGTACCCGACAAATGGGAGTTTGCAAATGAACACTTTAAACGTGGGCAAAGAGAGCTTCTACTCAAAATCCGTCGTCGAAAAACCATCACAACATCCCAATCTCCCGCAAATGGGAAGGCAACTGACAACGGTGGTCCAACATCATCACCAACTAGTTCGGGTGATGATCATGGATCCAGCTCAACGTCCTCGCCGGATTCCAAGAATCCTGGCTCAGTGGACACTCCAACCATGGAGAAATTGGAAAACTTGTCGGACGAAAACGAGAAACTAAAAAAAGAGAAACACACATTGACTTCAGAACTTGCGCAAATGAAGAAACAATGTGATGATTTGGTCGCGTTCCTGACTCAAAACGTGAAGGTTGCGCCTGATCAGATCAATCGTATTATGAATGGCGATGTTGTGGTTGATGAGACGACGGTGGGTAGCGACAATGAGTCGAATGATGATGACGAAAAGAGTAATTGTTTCAAGTTGTTCGGGGTGTTGTTGAAAGAAGAAAAGAAAAAGAGGTGCCGTGATGAAGTAAACGTTTCTTTTGGGGCCAAACGGAAAGTATGCAATTAACAAATAAAAAGACGCTGCATTATATCGTTGATCCGTTAATTCAAAAGTATAATAATAATAATAATAATAATAATAATAATAATAATAATAATAATAATAATAATAATAATAATGTCAAGGTTATCTATGTTTAGTTTCATATGGTAAAACCGAGATATGATGTTATGTATTTTTGACATTTTTATTTATTTTATTGTATGTTTCTATAACTTGCTGTAATCGAATTTATGTCGTATTTTTTTTAACCAAAGGATAAAGTAACAACCTATGGGTATGTATGTTGTATATGTATATGAAATTTATGTGTTTAGCTTAATTTATGTCGTATCTTTTTTCTTTGAACAGTAAATTTGGATCAATGACGGACTATTGCAGTATCATCGTTCGACTTGTTGCTCGTTTACCTGCCATTAGTCTGTAATCGTCTCTGTTACATGGTTATAATATTAAGTTGTTTCAGTTAAAAAAAAATTAGGCCATAATGCCTATACAACAATTCAAAAGAAAACCTAATAAATCTAGAAAAACCTCATTGTGGAAATCAAATCCAGGACCTCATGGTCTCTAAACCTTATCTTTTTTTAATAGCAAACGGAACCCTTTATTCATCCAACCATAAACAAAACCATACCAGCCAGGAGCTAGTAATACAAACATCCGAAGTAAAAGAAAAACAAAACAGAGAAACGAAAACCAAAACAAGTCTAATTTCTACATAACGTTACCAATTTACATTAAAGTCCCACCATTCTTGTTGTGTGATGCTTTTATATTTTGACATCGCCTTCATGCCTTGATAAGTTGTCTCCTTTATTGTTGCCATTATCGTTTGTACCGTACTTTGCCTTTCTCCGAAAATCCTTTCGTTTCTGACTTTCCATAGAGTCCACATAACTTGAATTGCTGATGCTTGTATCGCTTTCTTCATCTTTTGGCTTCGGTTCAGCTCATTTAGTTCCAACAGTAGTTCTTTTAGGTTACCCTCGGTGTTGACCATGGGTATCTTAAGCCACCTGGTTACTTCCTCCAAGACCTGTTTCGCCAGATTACATTGTAACATAATATGGGCAGCAGATTCATTTGCTGCACTGCATATTTTGCACAAAGTATCAGTCAAATTCATACCTCTATGTGCTAGAGCAGTTGCTGTTGGGATTTTTTCTTCGATGGCTCTCCAGACGAACATTAGACTTTTCTTTGTTGCCCAGTTGTTCCATTCAAAGCTGAAAGCAGGTTCGTTCAAATCCGTTTGTTGGCTGAGTGAACGTCTCACATCCTTCACTGTGAACTCATCGTTTTCAGGTCCGCACCAATGCCACTTATCTCCAATTATTGACGTTTGAAATTGTTGCAGCTTCCTTGATAAGTCTCCCATTTCGTTTTTTTCTTCGTCACTGATTGGTAATCTCGTCCATGCCTAATCCCATAAATTGCTCCCATTGTTTATCCGATAAGAGTCAATAACTTTTGCCTTTTTATTTGCTGCTAGTTGATAAATATTAGGAAATTGCTTTCTTAGTGGTTCGTTTCCGATCCAAGTATCTAACCAAAACAGTGTTTTATCCCCCATACCAACATTACTTCTTAATTTTGAGCTGACATCAACATTTTGTTCTAAGAATTCCTTTTCTATCTCTCCAATGTTCTTCCATACTCCCGTCAACAGTTTTTTAAACGGAATGGGTTTCATATTCCTATGATTCTGGTGCAACGATTCTATTGTTTTTACCCACAGATTCCCAGGTTCCATCTTTAGTCTCCACCACCACTTGAGCAATAGAGCTAAATTTAAATCTTTTATCTTGCCAATACCTAATCCTCCAAAATCCTTTAGTGCTACTATCCTTTCCCATCTAACCCATCTTATTTTGTTGTTTAAACTGTATCCTCCCCATAAGAATCTCCTTCTAATCCCTTCAAGAATTCTCAAAACAGTGGCTTGGCTGGACACTTATATAGAGACAAGTAGTAATTTGGTAGACTACCTAGCACTGCTTTTACTAGTACTACCCTCCCTGCAAAAGATAAATGTCTGGCCATCCAACTTGATAATCTCTTATTGAAAGTTTCTATTATCTCCTTCCAATGAATTATTCTATTCATGTTTGCACCTACTTTTAACCCAAGGTAAGTAAATGGTAATTTTCCAGCTTTACATATAAAAATCGCTGCCATATTTGTAAGTTCTTCCACGGATATCTCATCTCAAAAATACCACTAGGCTATAATGCCATGAGCTGTGGTATCTTTATCTATTTTTCTAAATGTACGTTTCTTAATAATCGTGTTGTATTTAATGTTAAGATTATTTAACTAAATAATGGAATCTTTTTCTTTCACCATTCTTTTTTAGTTTTTTTGAATGGCTAATATCATTCTCTCCAAATTCCTATACTTACAAATAAACCATCATTACTTGGGATTGAATCTGAAACCTCCCACTAAAAGGTAAGAGTTTCTACCAAGTGAGTTAGCCTCAGTTGGCTTCTTTTTTAGTTGATAAGGTCACTAATAATTCAATATTTCTAGTTTTATCTGCTTATATTTTGAATATACATACTAGGTTATCCCCCGTGAATATAATACAAAAACAACAATTTTGGTTTTCAAATCTCATATCATAGACCTAAAGCCATTATCCGTGTTTTGGTTCTCATAGCAAAATCTGGACATTGATCTTTAGAATGATCTTTGATAAAAAAAAAAAAAAAGACATTAATTAGTGAATAGAATTGAATCCGAGGTCATAAGGGCGAGGGAAAAGGGCAATAAAAATCCCTAATCTTTGTTGAGGAAATAAATGGGTTTTTTGTTTTCACAAAGTTGAACATATGAATAAAAAAATATCCAAACGATAACTTAGGTTCTAATATTACAGGAAAATCAATTACTTATTTCTTTGTATGCTTCTAACAAATCACAAACCTAAAGGAAGATGAAAAATTTGGAAATAACACACGACCTGGACTCTGCGGGGGATGGGGATCTTGTACAATCGACGAAAGCCTGGTCCAGCAATATCGTGCAAGTGAAGAAGGGAAATGTCGCTTGTAAAGCTCTTTCCTTGAGTCAAATACTACTTAGTTCTATGTATGCATTTAGTCAACCGCAAAGTCATAAACAAACAAATTTAAAACTCTATTCCTATATCAGTGGCGGGCTCAAGATTTTTTCCTGGAGGTACGGAAACTTTTTAAAGATTTTAGACCCCCAGCTATATAAAAAAATTGGTTCATAGCGGATCGGATCGGGTCGGGTCATGTAAAACAAGTAAACACAAACAAACAAAGTTTCATAGCGGGTCGAATTAGATCGGGTCGGGTCCATTTCAATTTTCAAACAATCAAACCCTAGTTCCTAACTTCCTATCACATTAACAAACAAACAAAAACGTCAAAGTTCAAACCACCACTACTTCTATTTCTCTTAATCATTAAATAAAAGAACAAAAAAACTTATCTAAAACATACCTTTGTCTTTAATTAGAAGAATCCGGTGAAAAAAAGTGGTTCAACCCTTTTCCTCTTGAGAAATCGCGGCATAACTTCCCTACTCATTATTCCTTCCTAATACTATCACATACAAAATAAACAAGGATCTTCAAATATTCAACCATAGCCCATGTTCCTTAGTTTTCAATTTAAATTTTTGAGTTTCAAGTACTAGTAATTGTTATTTACAAACCAATAATCATATAATCAACAAAACCACCCAACTAAAGACTAGAACAACCCAAAAATACATAAAAAATATAAATTTTAAACATTTTTAACATATATATATATAGGAGAAGGATCCGTTAGGAACCACCCTTTATTGCGAGAACCGCGAGAACCAGTGTGAACACAAATAGTAATACCTAAAAAAATCTAAAAAACACCCAAAATTTTTTTTACTATTTTTTTTGTAAAAATCGCTATATTTCGGTAATAAAAAAAATTTCAAATTTTTTTTTCGAGTAACAGTTATCCATGCACATGTGCATATGTATCATTTCTTTGACAAATTCCGTAATTCATTACAAATATTAGTCAATTGCACTTTCATTTACACTACCACGTGTAATACACTACTTTTTACATTAACAATATTAGAAATGCACATGTGCATCTATATGTATCAACATGAAATAAGATGTTTTGGTACACTACTTTCTCTTTCATCTATCATTCCATCCATAATACACAAACATGCACATGTGCATTTTTGTCATTTCTTTGACAAATTCCGTAATTCATTACAAATATTAGACAATTGCACTTTCATTTACACTACCATATGTAATACACTACTTTTTATATTACCAATATTAGAAATGCACATGTGCATCTATATGTATCAACATGAAATAAGGTGTTTTGGTATACTACTTTGAATACACTTTCCCTTTCATCTATCATACCATCCATAATACACTACCATTACCTTCTACCATCCATAATACAATACCATTACCTTCTATCATCCATAATACAATACCATTACCAATATTTTCACTTTATTACATGTATATCAACACCATTTATACCATCCAATCAACATATTACATCATAAAGTGACAACTGTAACCAAACCATCAACCACTAGATATAACTAACCAAAAAACATGTATATGGGCCTACTTCTCCATTAAAAATCACAAACTTGTTGTACCAAAACACGTTATATCATGGTTATACATAATGATGCACATGTGCATTTTGAATATTGGTAATGTAAAAAGTAGTGTATTACGGATGGTATTGTAAATTAAAGTGCAATTGTCTATTACTGATAACGTATTACGGAATTTGTCGAAGTAATGATACATATGCACATGTGCATGGATAACTGTTACTCGAAAAAAAAAAATTTTTTTGCTAACTAAATATAGCGATTTTTTAAAAAAAAATATTAAAAAAAAATTTTGAGTGCTTTTTGATTTTTTTAGATTTTATTTTGTGTTCACATTGGTTCTCGAGGTTCTCGCAATAAGGGTGGTTCTCAAATGAACCTTACCCTATATATATATAGAGGCCAGTTAACATACAATACGGCTTAACTTACATCACGTACGACAGATAATTACACACGTTCATTTGAAAATCACGCATGTTATAAACTAAAAAACCCAAATCACGCATGTTGGAAAACATTAATCACGCATGATGAAAACATTAATCACGCACGTTATACACATAATCACACACGTTGTGGTACTTGATGTGCGTTAAGCCGTAATGTATTTTACACTTTTCCTATATATATATTTGTTTCTATTGAAAATACCCAAATAACATCAAAACAAATCGAATTATCTATTTAAGTTCAATTTTTGAATTTCTTCTTTTCAAACCCTATACTAGAATCATATAATTAATAAGAGATTAAGAAACAACAAACCCATCCTATAAAGACTAGAACAACCTCAAATTACCTCAAAACACATAAAAGTTTAAACTTTTTTAACCCATCCTAAAATCATATTTTCTCATGACTGTTGAACAAAATCGTATAAACATCAAAATCACAAAAAAAACATGTACCTGTCAACCGGAATTATGATGTCGCTGTGCGCTGAAGTGAGGCAGAGGGAGGGCAGGAGTCGCTGGCAAGTGGCAGCGATTTGGGTTTTTTTATTATGTGGACTGATTTTGTTTAACAAAACTAGTAGTTGGGTTGGGCTTGAATGAGTGTTAAGTTATTGGGCTTGATGGATTGAATTTAAGTTTTATTAAAGGGGTCAGTGGGCTAACTTGTTTACATAATTTGATCGGGTTTCAATCCGTGTTCACAATTTTTTTATATAAATTCCTAACATTTTTTTTCTAAGGGGAGCGGTCGGAATTTTCCAAGGGGTGCAATCAGAATTTTTCAAGGGGTGCGGACGAAAATTCCAAGGGTGCGGTCGGAATTTTTTGCAAAAAAATACCATTATTTTTTATTCAAGTGGTGCGACCGTCCACCCACCCCATAAGGTGGGTCCGCCCCAGTCCCATATACGATGAATAAGTACTCATCTGTAAATATTCAATAATAACATTGTTTTAATATTTTTTTTCATGAATTAATATAGTTTTTTTTTTCTAATTTTGAAAAAAAACATGAATCAAGTTATACAATAAGGGTATGTTTGGTATGGGGTAATGAAATTGACGAAAGAATGGAATGGACGAGATAATGGAATGGACGAATGAATGCAATGGATCATTACCCTTCCATGTCTTGTTTGGTTACCATGTGAAGGGAATGAATTATTATTATGTATTGTTCGGTATGTGAGATTAAATATATTATTTATGTAATATTTAATCTTGTAGCCTTATAATCATTTATATTATATTAGATCAAAATATATTAATAACCTATTATAATTAGTTGGTAATTGTTGATGGACCATATTACCCTTATTAACTAATTGGGTTTCCTCTTGGGTGTATAAATAAGGAGCTTATTAGAGAGTTAAAGGGTTACACAATTTAGTGAATCAAACAACCCTCATAACATCAATTTTCGTCTCTCTCTCCATAACCGAAATCAACCCTACTTTCGGTTTCATCACCATCATCACCTTACACCCTAAGGAGGAACCGGATCATCCTGACAAGTATGTCGAACTCAATGGCTGGATCTCTGACTGGATTCTCCACTGCTTTGAATGCTATAACAGGTATGTTATTCATGTTTTCCATTAATTTTAAACATAACTGATCAACATGTGGTATCAGAGCATATGTTGATAAATCAGTTCTGGTTTTGTATCCATTATTCTGGGATCAAAAATCTGGAAAACGGAAGTTTTCAAAAGCCTTAAAATCAAAACTGTTTTCGAGTTCCTTGTTGCCGAAATCCCTGTTTTCGGAAAAGGTTATTTGATAAATTGACTCGAAATCATAAAGGGTTAAACTTGTTGTCACGAAATCCATTACAAAACCATTAAAATTCAGGTTTCGGATTTCCAGAATTATGTTTTTAAAATTTTTAGGGTTCATCATTATGTTCTAAGAAAATTCGAAAATTCCATAAATTTTGGAATATAATTTGGATTAGTGGGTGTTTTTAATGATTTTGATCTTAATTTTATCTATTAAATTTTCAAAAAATGTTAATGGATTTTCAGTTATTATTTTCGAAATCTTTTGATAAGATTAGACCAGAAATAAAATAGGAAACACTATCCCACAATCCCTCAAATTTCGATTTTTAGTTAATTATCACAATAACAGCATTAACAGTGGTTTCGAAATCATAATCGCACAAGTCCCTTAACAGTCGCACAAGATCAGATCACAAAAAAAAAATGATCTGATCGCACAAGGGAAATCGCATAAGAACTTATGGATCGCACAAGACCTGTGGATCGCACAAGATAGTGCTGATCGCACAAAACTTGGGCCTGACTAATTGCACAAGTTTTGGGCCTCACTGATCGCACAAATTTTGGGCCTCACTGGTCGCACAAGACTTGGGCTTTATTTACATCGCACAAGTATTGGGCCTTATCGATTGCACAAGGCATTACCGATCGCACAAGGCATTACTGATCGCACAAGACTCGAAACCTCATTATTTTAAGCTGTTTAATGTGACCTAATTTTTTTTTTTTGGGCTCCCGCCCCGAACCCCGGGCGGGGGCACGCTGTTCCCCGCACCCCCCAGCGAACTCACCGCGGAGTTCGATCCGCGCTAACAGGTGGTTTGCTATTAAATACTTGGTTTTGTTAATACTTAATTAATTAATCAGAATCAGATAATTTTTACAAAACCAAAATAGCTTAACTTGAATGAGCTTCTGATGTATTAATTCTGGCCAAAGCTGATTTAATACATCTATTTATTGTTCAAGTATTATAAAAGCTATGTTAAGTATGCATTACAAACGTGAAATGTCTTAATTCTGGCCAAAGCTGATTTAATTCATTTATGTTTAGCATGCTTGACAAGTGCATAACTAAAGTGATTGTCTCATTTCTGGCCAAAGCTGATTTGTCACGATTACTTTGCACACATATTTAAATGATTACACTTCTGGCCAAAGTTGATTTGTCTTCGTTTAAATAGAATTTTACTAAGTCTATTATTTTGATGTTAGTAATAGACATTATCACAGCTTCATAATTAAAATGGTCATTACTTATGCCTGCCTTAGTATAACATGCCCTTAGATCACATTAAGACTTCTTTCTTAGTATCATAACTTGCTCACCTTATTTCCACTATCAGCACCCAATCAGGGGATTCCACCTTTGACTGGTGATAACTTTGCTGCATGGAAGGATGCCCTCATGCTTACACTTGGACTGCTGGACTTTGATTATGCTCTAAGAGAGAATAAGCCAGCGGACCTTACTGCTACAAGTACTGCTGCTGAGCAGTTACTTCATGATAAGTGGACTAGGTGTAACCGCATGTCTCTCATGTTCATGAAGCAGTCCATTCATAACTCAATCAAAGGGGCCATTCCTGATTCTGAAGATGCTAAAACCTACTTGGCTTCTGTGGAGGATCAATTCAAGGGAACATCAAAAGCACACGCTAGCACTCTTATCCTCAAGCTGGTGACGACTAAGTATGATGGGAGGAGCGGCATTCGCGAACACATCATGATGATGCATGACATGGCCAATAAGCTGAAGGGCCTAGAGATGGAGATCAGTGATGGTTTTCTTGTTCACTTCATCATCACTTCGCTTCCTTCGTCCTATGAAGCATTCAAGATCAATTACAACACTCAGAAGGACAAATGAACGATGAGTGAGCTGATCGCTATGTGCGTGCAGGAGGAAGAGCGTATGAAGATGGATCGCACTACTGATGTTGCTAACTTCACCACCTCCAGCTCTAAGAAGAGGAAGAACAATTATCAAAGAAAGGATGCTTCTAAGGTTCAAAATCCAAATCCAAATCCTAATACAAGTGCACCTTCCAGCTCTAAGAACTCCTTAGGCAAACCCTATTGCAAGTTCTGTAAGAAAACAGGATATAAGCAAAAGGAATGCCCTGACTTCAAGGAGTGGCTGGCTAAGAAAGGTAACGATTTTTTCATGACACTTGAGTCCTTTAATTTAAATGTTCCTGCTAATTCTTGGTGGTTTGATTCTGGTTCTATGGTTCATGTTACCAATTCACTTCAGGGATTCCTTACAATCCGGAAGCTGGGAAGAAACCAAAGAACACTTAAAGTTGGAGATGATCGGGAATTAGAAGTGAAGGCCATAGGAACATTACAATTATTTTTGAAAACTGGTTTATGTATTAAACTTTATGATACCTTATATGTTCCTGAGGTAACTCGGAACCTTGTATCAGGACCAAAGTTAGACATGGACGGTTTTGTCGTTTCTCATGGTCATCGCAAACTCTCTATTCTCTATGATTCCGTTGTTTATGGTACTGGCATTCTGGATGGTGGTCTCTATAGATTAGAACTAGATGATAATTTTTCCAAATCTTTGTTGTCATATAATATTAATGAATCACTCACAAAGATGAAACAGGTTCGAGACTTAGAGACTTCATCTATGTTGTGTCATCAACGTTTAGGCCACATCTCAAGAGAACGATTAAATCGTCTCGTAAAGGATGAAGTCTTACCTCCTCTCGATTTTACTGATTTTGGAACATGTGTCAAATGTCTCAAAGGCAAAATGACATTAGCAAATAAGAAAGGTGCCACTAGGAGCTCTAATTTATTAGAACTCATTCACACTGACATTAGTGGTCCTTATCAAATTGCTGGTATAACAGGACATACTTCATTTATCACTTTCATTGATGATTATTCTCGTTACATGTACTTGTATCTTATAAAGGAAAAATCTGAATCTCTAACAACTTTTAAAGATTATAAAGCTGAAGTTGAAAAGCAATTAGATCGTCAGATTAAAGTTGTGAGATCAGATAGAGGCGGTGAATATTATGGAAGGCATACTGATGTGGGTCAAGCTCCTGATCCATTTTATGAGTTTTGTAAAGGGCAGGGGATTGTGAACCAATACACCATGCCTGGTACACCTCAGCAGAATGGTGTCGCTGAATGAAGAAATCGTACCCTTATGAACATGGTGCGCAGTATGTTAGCCAACACTAATTTACCATTATTCCTCTGGACTGAAGCGTTAAAAGCAGCTGTTCATATACTCAATAGAGCTCCTTCTAAGTCTGTCCCTAAAACTCCTTATGAACTTTGGACAGGAAGGAAACCGAGTCTTAAATATATGAAAGTATGGGGCTGCATTGCTGAAGCAAAACTTTACAATCCTTTCCTAAGGAAACTTGACCCTAAAACAGTTACCTGCTTCTTTATCGGGTATCCTGATCATTCGAAGGGTTATCATTTCTATTGTCCTTCCCATGTCACCCGTATTGTTGAAACCAAGCATGCTGCGTTCTTGGAGGATTTCAAGGTCAGTGGGAGCAGTACCAACCCTTACGAAGAATTGCAAGAAGTACAAGACGCAGGGGGGAGAGACTCGTCGCTTATCATTACTCCGTTTACTCCTCTTGTACCCCATGCAACAACTGTACCTGAAGCCACTGCACAAACTCCATCTCCACAACCAGAACCCATTATACCTCATAACGAAGGCACATCAAACGCTCAAAACCAAGACAACGCTGAACCCGATAATCAACTCAGGAGGTCATCTAGGCAAAGAAGGCCTACTAATTGGGATGATTATGTTACCTACCTGACCGAAATGGATGCTGGAAAGCTCAATGATCCTATCTCTTATAATGAAGCCATTAGCAGTGATCAGTCTTCTGAATGGAACAAAGCAATGATTGATGAGCTTGAATCCATGAAGAAAAATGACGTTTGGGATTTAGTTGAATTACCCAATGGTGCCAAACCTGTAGGTTGTAAATGGGTGTTCAAAACAAAACTGGATCCGAATGGTAACGTTGAACGCTACAAAGCGAGATTGGTTGCAAAGGGCTACACTCAGAAAGAGGGAATTGATTATCAAGAGACGTTTTCACATGTCTCTCGTAAAGATTCATTAAGGATCGTTATGGCCCTAGTAGCTCATTTTGATTTAGAGCTGCATCAGATGGACGTCAAAACTGCTTTCCTTAACGGAGACTTAGACGAAGATGTTTACATGAAACAACCTAAAGGCTTTAAACCTGAAGGTCAGGAGCATCTAGTCTGTAAGTTGAAGAAATCCATTTATGGGTTAAAACAAGCATCACGTCAATGGTACCTCAAGTTTGATGAAGTCATGAAGAGGCAAGGTTTTATGAAGAATCAAGTGGATCAATGCACCTACCTCAAGATGAGTGGGAGTAACTTTACTATACTTGTCCTTTACGCAGATGATATTCTATTGGCAAGTAATAGTTTAGACATGTTGCATGAGTCGAAGCGGTTACTCTCGCATAACTTCGACATGAAGGATCTCGGAGATGCTTCTTACGTCATTGGCATCGAAATTCACCGAGATAGACACAAAGGGATCTTAGGATTGTCTCAAAAGACTTACATAGATCGTGTCCTTACACGTTACAACATGCAACAGTGCAAACCCTCCGTCGCTCCAGTAGTTAAGGGAGATGTTTTCGGTTCATTCCAGTGTCCGACAACAGAGGTTGAAAAGGAACAAATGAGCCAGATACCTTACGCGTCAGTAGTCGGGAGCCTGATGTATGCTCAAGTCTGTACTCGCCCAGATATCGCTTATATTGCTGGAATGCTAGGCCGTTATCAGACTAATCCTGGTCTAGATCACTGGAAAGCAGCAAAGAAGGTTCTTAGATATCTGCAAGGGACGAAAGACTATAAACTGACTTATAGAAGAAGTGATCATTTAGAAGTGGTAGGTTATTCTGATTCTGACTTTGCTAAATGCAAAGATGACAAGAAATCCACTTCAGGCTACATCTTTATGTTAGCAGGCGGACCTATCTCATGGAAGAGTCATAAACAACAGTTAACTACAACTTCCACAATGATGGCAGAGTACATTGTTGTTTACAACGCAACCTGTCATGGAATGTTGCTTAGAAATCTGATCACTGGAGTCAAAATCGTTAATTCCATTTCTAGACCATTGAAGCTTTACTGTGATAACTCAGCTGCCGTTAGTTTCTCGAACAGTAACAGTTCGACTGGAGCTGGTTTATATCTCGATACAAAATATTTGTTCGTATGTGAACGACTTGAGGAAAATAATCTTTGTATTGAGTATATTAGTACTAAAGATATGCTTGCGGATCCGATGACTAAAGGTCTCCCACCTAAAGTTTTCGAAGAACATGTATCGAATATGGGACTTACTAAAGACCTTATTTAATGGCATATTGTACTAGCTTATGTTTTAATTAATAAAATTTCCTCAGTTTGATTTTGTATGTCTCTAACATATGTTCTGCCGGTGTAATGACATATAGACAAATATAAATACAAATCAGACGCTAAAGGGCTTATACATATTTTGATCGTAACTGTTAGGTTTTAAATTGAGGCTGTAGTATGACTAATGGGGGTCCTGAGTCGAATGATGATTCAACGGCTGTATTTCTCTGCTATAGTTCTTGGTTTAAGGCTAAAATGAGTATTAACTCCTGGCCAGGCTTACCTAATACTCATGATAAATGATTACTCGGCTAAGTGGGAGAATGTGAGATTAAATATATTATTTATGTAATATTTAATCTTGTAGCCTTATAATCATTTATATTATATTAGATCAAAATATATTAATAACCTATTATAATTAGTTGGTAATTGTTGATGGACCATATTACCCTTATTAACTAATTGGGTTTCCTCTTGGGTGTATAAATAAGGAGCTTATTAGAGAGTTAAAGGGTTACACAATTTAGTGAATCAAACAACCCTCATAACATCAATTTTCGTCTCTCTCTCCATAACCGAAATCAACCCTACTTTCGGTTTCATCACCATCATCACCTTACACCCTAAGGAGGAACCGGATCATCCTGACAAGTATGTCGAACTCAATGGCTGGATCTCTGACTGGATTCTCCACTGCTTTGAATGCTATAACAGGTATGTTATTCATGTTTTCCATTAAGTTTAAACAGAACTGATCAACACGGTAGGCAAGAAAAACGGAGTAATAAAATTAGCGGTGAGTGGTGGTGGTGGTGGTGGTGGTGGTCGGTGGTAGTGATTGTGGGTGGTTATAGTTAGCAGTGGTGGGTGTCAACGACGGCGATGGGTGGTGGTGGTGGCGGCGAGTGGCGGTGCGACGGTGACGACAGTGGTGGTGGCGACAAGGTGGTCGTTGGTGGTGGGTGGCAGCAAAGGTGGCGGTTGGTGGCGGCGGTGGTGGTGGCTTCGACGATGGTGGTGGGCGGCGGCGGCTAGTGGTGTTGGCGGTTGGTCGCAGCTGTGGGTGATAACGGTGGCGAGTGGGTGGTGGCGGCGCGCGGTGGCGGTGCCTGTCGGGGTGAGGTGGTGGCGGGTGGCGGCGATGGCGTCGGTGGTAGGTGGTGGTGGGTTGTGGCGAAGGTCGTGGGTTGTGGTGTAGTTTTTGAATGGTGCAAGAGGGGATGGAATGAAAAAAAAAACATGGGGGGTGGAAGGAATGATTTTGAGGGAATGGAATGCTTTTTGGAATGAGTGATTCCATTCCATTGACCAACCAAACACTCTTTTCTTCATTCCCTCGTAATCACTCATTCCATTTCATCTCTTATTCCGACATACCAAACACTACCTAAAGGTTTTATACTAACCATGAATGGAGGTAGGATAAACACCTTGGTTGGAACAATTGTTTTTCTCGATTATGTAGAATGCAATAATCAAATGTCGGAATACATTGAATATGAAAAGTATTATTGAAAATCAGAGATGTAGACAAAAAATTTGTACATGACCAGCCTATGTTTTAAAATACAAATCCCAAAATAGAGTTAATTACGTTTTTCGTCCCTATGGTTTGTTAAAAATCACTAATTCAGTCCATTAGTTTAAAATTTGCCAAAACAGTCCCTGTGGTTTACTTTCGTAACAATTACGGTCCAACTCCGTTAACCCCATGCAATGTACCGTTAAGTTTTTGATGAAAAGACTTAAATAGCCTTATACTAATTAATTAAAAAAATAACTTTAATAAAACCCAACCCCCCACCCTCAGTCCCTCACCCACACACCGATTCTTCATTCTAAACCAAACATTTCGTCTACTCCGGCCAAAATACAAAGATTGTAGTTTGCGATTGTCTTCTCTGGCCAGAAATCAGATCAAGGCAAATTGGTGACTTTAATTGACTCCAACGGAAAGCAAATCAGTGGTTGTGGCCGGTTTCAAACGAAGGGGCGGGGGTGGATTGTGGTTAAAAGGTGGTGGTGGTTGTCCGACGGGGGTGATGTGGTGGTGTACCGGTGTTTTGTGGTGGTCCAGTGGTGGGTTTTTCTTCCTGTTTGAAACAGAGCTACAACAATTTGCGTAGGTACATGGCTAACTGGTTATTGAAATCAGCAGACATGATTCATATACGTGTAGATTAATAGTGGAATTGTATACAAACAATCATCAAACACTTAAATGGGTCTCAATTTGTCATATTTTTCAGTGCAAAAACAGAGCCGTGTTCTTGATTTTGAATACTCTGTTTTGGGTTTTGGATTGGAAGTTGAATTTAGGTTGGTTTGTTTAAACTTATAGTACTTGGTTTTATGAGCTGGTACTTGCGTGAAGTAGATTATGTTAAGAACTTAAATAAAAAATTTCTATGGTTTGGGTGTTGTTAAGCAAGCAGTAACGATTAAGCGATTCAGTTGGCGGCGGTCGGAGTTGGCGGTGGCCGGAGTTGGCGGTGGCTGGAGTTGGCGGTGGTCGGAGTTGGTGGTGGCCGACGTTGCTGGTGGGTTTTGATGAAAGAAGAAGGTTGGCCTTTTTATAATCTTTTAATAATAACAAGGGCATTATGGTCATTTCACATAAAACTAACAAAATAAGTGGATGGGGTTAACATAGGTGGATCGTAATTGTTACAAAAATGAAACCACAGGGACTGTTTTAGCAATTTTTAAACTAATGGACTGAAATAGTGATTTTTAACAAACCACAGGGACGAAAAACGTAATTAACTCCCCAAAATATGAAATTAATAAACTAACTTTTTACAATTCCAATTTCTAAAAAGCATACCAGACATCTTAGTGTAGCATAAAAGCTAGGGCTGGTAATTCTGACACAAACACGATAACACGACACGAACCTACACGAAGTTAACAGGTTTCGTGTTTGACCTTAACAGGTTTCGTGTTTAAATAGGTCGACACGATAAGACCTGTTTAAATTTCGTGTCTAAACAGGTTAAAACCCGTTGACCTGTTAAGACCCGTTAATGACCTGTTAATAATTTTAAATTAAAAAATATATGAAATATATGGGGTGTGTGGACCCGGACATGTGGATGCGGTATACAACTATACACCCAAAATTTTGAAATCAATTTTCACACTTCTTCACAGTTCACGACTTCACCCTCACAAAATAAACCCTAAATTTCCTTCATCGCCGGTCGCCGCTCAACCCTTCACAGTTCATGATGTGTGTAAAATGCAACATATAAATTACATCAATTGAGGTATAAAACTAACCCCTTTTTAGTACTAATGTTGGAAAAAGTGTGCTTTTGTCTTCCTTTTGTATTTTCAGGATCAAATGAGCTTAATTGAACAAAAGGAACAAATATGCAGCCAAATCTAACATAAATATAAGAAAATGAATAAACGTGGCATGCCCGACCCCTCGACAGCATCTTCCCAAGAAAAAAAAGAAAACAGAAGGCTGACCACGGCCCCATGCCCAGCGGACACGGGGGCGTGGCCAGATGTCTGTTGAAAGGACAAAGCTATAGAAGCTTCTATTCCCGACACGGGGGCGTGCCCAGCTCAACACGGGCCGTGGTCAACGCTAAGATTCACAGAATCCAAGCAAATCTTGATAGTACAGATACGCTTCTGCACACCGGGCCGTGCCCAGCGGACACGGGGGCGTGTGGAGCTAATGCAGACAAATTGCAATTAATGAAGAAAGAGAAAGTGGATGGACACGGGGCCGTGTCCGGGCTTATGTGCAGGCTATAAATAGAGGTGCTTGGTTCACTTCAAAAGCATCCCTTGGCAAACCACCTCTCTCCCACTTCACCCACACTCCACCACCACTACAACTAGTGGCGAAGCTTGACCATGAAAACGGGGGGGGGGGGGGGGGTCGAAAACGTATATACCCAAAAATTTCAATAGAACCGGGGGGTCGAAAACGTATATACCCAAAAATTTCTATACGAAAACCACATATATAACACTACTAAGCGAAAAATTCAGGGGGTCGGGCACCCCTCCCGGCCCCTCTTAAGCTACGCCCTTGACTACAACCCACATCCACCACCATCATCCATCATCCATCTTAGAGTGTGTGTAGTAGTCTCGGGATCCAAGATTGATAGTAAGAGTTCTTGACAATCAAAGGCCATGTTTGCCTAAGTCTCTTACATCACTTGGTGAAGACAAACATTTAATGTAATACTTTTGATTTTTAATCTTTTCGCACTTTTTATTTGGTTTTGTATTAATGACTTTAATAACTAGTTTCTTATGTTGAAGGTGAAACTTCCTTATCATTTGTTTGTGGTGTCTTGGCATTATTTTACTGTCTATATAAAATAAAAGATTTCCACCATTCATATCTCTACGGTCTATATAGAGATATGTTGGCTACCTGGTCGGGGGTTAAGGGAATGGTTTGGTAAGGTTCTTGCCTTGTTCAGTGTATAGATCCTACAAGGACCTGGGTTAAGCTTACTAGGACCTCCTTCAATACCCACTAGTATTGGATGGCGGGGGTGCGAATGGCTTGATCCCCTCATATGTAAACTACTATTAATACATAAACCCGGCTACTTGGGATTGTATCCCTGCTGACTCAAACCACTTAGCCGAGGCTAACGTCACCTTCAAAAGAGGGGCCTACCACATTACGCATTAATAACTTAATTAATTATCTTTCAATATTCCGACCATTTAGGATTGTATCCTTGCTGACTCAAACTACTGGGTTGAGGGTAACGTCACATTCAAAAGAGGGGCCTACTACTATAACTAAGATAATCTCTTAAAAAGTGCAAAAGTGCGGAAATCATCAAAGGTTACACTAAAGGCGAGTCTGATCCAAGTGATTCATCTTGTCTATCTGTTTTTATTCTATTTTTATTTTTATTTTCAGCATTTTTAGTTTTTATTTTCATGTTTAAAACCTTTTTCTAAAAGTTTGATTTGATTAGATGTTGAGGATAAACAGGTACTAAAAGCTCTTGTGTCCTTGGACGACCTCGGTATCTTACCAATGCTATACTACGTTCACGATGGATGCACTTGCCCATATGTGTGTTTAGTGTTAATAGAATATCGTGTTTTATAAATTTAAAACTTGACTAAAGTGTTAAAAAGAGCTTAAAATATTAATAAAAATATATCACGCTACCCACGCATCAGTTCACTTCAGTCGCCGCCTCCCAACCCTTCATCGCCGGCCGCTGCTCACCTTCATCGCCGCTCACAGTTAAGGTAAATCATCATCATCATCATCGTTCTTTAAAACTCTTTTTGTATGCTTATCGAGGTTGCTACTGGCCCCTCATCTGGAATATCCCCTATATCCGCATATGAAGGTCCCTTGATCATGAAGTTAATACAAAGGTCTCTATCTTTCTCCCTTTAGTGATTTATAAATAAATAGCATAATTTTTTTTACAAACAGTTCTAAAAGTAATCTCAATATCTGGTTGTTACCATATGGACATGCTTACTGATTATTCCCTTTTTTAATATTTTTTAAACCATGTGTTACTAATCAAATTCATATGTCATCTCTTGGGTTTTATTTGCACAGAAACCATTTTTTTAATGTAGTTTTGTAACATCCCAAAATGCGAAATCGAATGTAGTTTCACATAAAATTTATTACAAGAACGTTATAACACATATAATCCTTATATATGTGTGTGTGCGTGTGTTTTCATGTTAATAGCAAGAATTTGTATAGGATTAACTAATATTAGAAAGATAAATAAAAATTACTATCTTGGCTAATATATATAAGTAAGGTTTAAATTAAAAAGGAAAGAAACTATCCAAAAATAATAAAGGATTGAATCCTTAGGGGGCAAACATGATAAAAATGCAACTTGAATGGTTAAATGGAATTAAAACACAAACACACACACTGGTAGGTGTGTGTGTCGCGTGGATCAGGAAGGAGAAAAGGGGGAAAACCCCTAATCATCTTAAATTCAGCAAATTAAAGCCCTAGATGTGATCTTGAGTTCATGCATGTCTCGATTTTGGATCATCTATGCATTCTTGAACACAAGGTAAGTAGAATTTTGGTGTTTGATGATTTTGAATGTGATGGGTGTTCATAAATTCATAAACTTTTGTGAAATTGGTATGAATAAGGATTAGAAAACACCAATAGAACATGATTGATGCATGAATTTGACTAAATTGATAGTGAATATGAAAACCCACTTGAAAGTGTGATGATGAGAAGAATTATGTAGAAGTTCTATGTTAATTAGTTTAATGATTAAGTATGATAGTGTTCATGACAAGGGATTGTTAGTTAGAAACAATTTAAAATGAAAGTTACATAGAAAATTTATGAAATTTGGTGTTCATGATGGTGTTGATATGTAATGGTTATATTATGTTTATGATGCTTGTACATTATGCTTAATTAGTTGTATGCATGCCAAGTGTTTGTTAAAATGCTTGAATGAAGTGAAACTCATGTTAGACAACACCACCATGTTAGAATTTAGAAACTTTGGATGATAGTGCTTTTAAACCAAGAAAACGAATGTAATTGTAACATGAGGTTTAAAGTAAGTTGATTTTGAGAATTGTAGGAATAAAAGAAGAAGGTTCAAATCATTCCGGATCGCAAGCAAATAGCGACAAAGGTAAGTTTTCAAGCTTACGAATTTAGTAGAATGTATGTGTATGATATTTAAATTCTCTAGTTTCATATTTCGTTCATATCATGAATCTCATGTAAAGATTGTATTAAGGTTATGGGTCGAATGAGTAGAATTGGATAATGTTGAGTTCGGAATGCCACATTTAATGTAAGTAAGAATTGAAGTAAAGAGATGGTGTCGAAATTATGTAGTAAGTGACTTTCGACTCACTTCTTAGTATACATATAGAATTTTCATGTTTATGAATATGGGGAAATCATGTATGGTTATGTAATGAATGAAGGTATTAAGATAGGTATTGATCTATCTAAGTCGAAGGTAATTTGATGAGATTAAACGGGTCGAATAAATAAGTATAAGTAAGGTAACGGTAATGAAATTCGTAATGATTAAGGACCCGGGGTGAGGATTCTTAGTCTAATAGGTAAGGAATTGTTTTACGGATATTTAGGAACAAGTTCCAAGTGATTCGGACGCAAAACGAACAAGTTATGAGGACTTTGGTAACAAGATGGATGGCTGAACTGGGCACCACCGTTGCTTACGGTGCCCACTGTATGCTACGGTGGGTGTTGGTCCTTTCTTCTGTTGTAAGGCAGTTTAATGCCACCGTAAGCTTTTTAGGGCCACCGTAAGCTACGGCAGCCACCGTAGCTTACGGCGGAGGTCTGGTACAAAAATTAAGTTTATGTAATTCTTTGTTTTTCTTTTAATTCCGGCCCCGTGAACCCACTTCGAGCTTCATTAAGTCTTTATATTGGACCCAAAACTCTACCAAATAGGTTGGTAGATTACGGGTAAGTGTGGAACTCTTTTTAAAACCTAAAACATACCTGAAGAATACCTACAAACATTTATGACATGCGAGTATTAACGGAATGTGAGAGCGATGATATGGGGAAAGTGAATTTAGTATGTGGGTAGGTATGTATGTATAGTTTTTATTTCTTTCCAATATGTGAAACTTCTAAGTAATCAAGAATAAGAGTAAGCGTGGATGCAAGTTGTTCATTCATGTTTTATTACTCGGAGGTTATTATTAGGACGCACCAATAAACCATAATGAATAGTGTAAGTGCTACGTAGGAGCTCGTATATATGTTCGTATGTAAGGGGGTATGCATTAGGTGATTAAAAGTACTCACACGGATGTACGTAGGCCTGATGTAGTATTATGATGCAGGAAGGATTGGGGCTTGAATATAAGTATACGAAACTTCAAAACGTGTGAGTATTAAATTGCTAATCATATGCCTTGAGAATGAATTGAGATTTGCAGGTATACTATTGAAATCCATTGCGAAGTTTTGAGGAATTGGAATGCTAGATTGTACGTGGAAGAATGATTGAAAGGACTTGCATGGATAGAAAGAATGCGGCGTGGTCAGATAGAAAGAATGCGGCATGGTCATTATAATTTTGTGGAATCGAAATAAAATCGACGTCGTTATAATTTTGTATCATGTCTAAGATATGTATGGAATCGAAATAAAATCGACGTCGTTATAATTTTGTGTATAATATAGCGCTTGTAATGATGAAATGATGAGGATCAAGATTTAAGATCTGCCTGTGAACAAATATAAAGAAATAATTGGCCAAAACGAAAAGACGTAAATGAGGCAAAGTTGAATTCTCTATTGAAATGGAAAGTTTTTGGACCAGTAGTCCATACAACAAATGTTGTAAAACATATTAGAAACAAACAGGTCTTTTATGCGAATCAATGAATGAAAAGTAAATGGTATAAGGCAAAATTGGTGGCACAAGGATTTCGCAAAGACCTAATATTGATTATGAGGAATCGTATTCTCCAGTGGTGGATACAATAGCTTTCTAATATTTAACTAGTCTGGTAATAACATTAAAGAGAGAATTGCCATGCATCTTATGAATAATATTTATCACTTGATACTGAAAGTTTACATGAAAGTCCCGAAGGATCAAATTATGTAAGTCAAGTAAAGTAAGTTCTCGAGAACAATGTGATCATTTATACATATTCGAATTTGGATAAGTTATAATTATTTTACATGTTGGAACTCATGATGAGTTTCCAAAGCAATTGAGTACTTAAAAGGTTAATTGAAACATCTTAACGATGTAATACTTGTGCACCAAGAAACATACATAGAAAACTTGTACCGGGTGATTGTGATATATCGATAAATAGTGTACACGCATGGTACAATATAGATTTTGGAGATAAAAGCAATTGTTCATGACATTTTTGCATATGATATAGATATCTATGTGTTAAATGAGCAAATTTTATGTAGCAAAACTTCTAAAGAGTGAAAGCACATGCATATTTGGATAAGATGGAACAAATTCCTTCTTGGATTTATAATAGCATTGATGTCAAAACCTCAAGAACGTACTATATGAAGTTGATAAAATATGTATGGACTAAAATAGTCGAGTCGAGTGTTGTACAACTCGAGATATTCGCATAAAGAGGGATATAACTTTGATTAAATTAGCCATGTTTTATCAACATTCTACTTTTAAAAGTTCAATATAATCGCAGTTTACAGTGATGATGTCTACACATCATCGAGAGAAACTGTCGAGCTTTTAAAGGGAGAATTTTTTAATGACCTTGGCACGGTCTAATTATTACTCGAACTGCAGTTCGAGTATATATGTAATTATATTTTATCAATCCCTCAAGTACATCTAGAAGATGATGTTGGGAATAGTTGAACCTTAAAGTATGTTAAAGGTTGTTAAGTCATTTGTTATAAGAAATTCTTATTATCATCTCCTACCAAAGTCGAGATTCTCATTCTAGAAGTACCATCGTTAAATGCATAAGTGCATTAAAATGTTTTGCTAGCTATGTATGGTTATAATATCTTTCACTTGAGCTTATTGTCATGATATAACCTTTGTCAAGCGAAGAGACATTGGAATGAGTTCAACGAAATATTTCAGGTATAAACGATATTTGATTATATTTTACTAACCCATCAAAACAAGTTTGGTTAGTCTTGTAGATGCAGGAATGTAACTAAACACAGTCATGGACATATGATATTTTTTGGTAGGAGGCACCTAAAGTCTTGTTAGAAAATTATACAACATTGATCAACATAAAGAATTGCACATTAAGGGATCGAGCGACAAATCATTGACTATAAAAGCTTTGATCAACTTTCAAGGAAAATGGACACACGTCACTTAAAGGATACATGTTAAAATGAGGGGGAGACTTATTTAAGTTGCACTCTTTTTCCCTTGACTAAGTTTTGTCCCATTGGGTTTTCTTAGTAAGGTTTTTAATGAGGCAACATACCTGAACTAGAAGTATCAGGGGGAACTAATGCGCATTACACGCTGCACTCTTTTTCCCATAGCTATGGTTTTGTCCCACCGGGTTTTCCTAGCAAGGTTTTTAACAAGGTAGCATCAAGCGTATTATGTTGATAACCAAGGGGGAGTGTTATGAATATATTTATTATTAATGTGGTTATCAACACCAAAAATAGATTAGCTTTCTCTCCAAGTTTTGTACATCTATATATACCACTATTGTAATCAGATCTATCAATGAAATATCAGTCTCTTTCTCCCTACATCTCTTTCTCTTATTGTTTGCTATTAGGCTAGTAGGTCGTTGTTTCACAACAATGTCGTATAAAAAAGTTATGAACGTTTAAAAAACGGGGGTGGAATATGTATGTGCCTTGCATGTGGAGAGAGAAAGTCCATAAATAGGATTTTCCCAAGATACCCTTGCACTCCTCCTTTCTCCTACACTTTCATCTTAACCATTGATTTGAAAAATGAATGGTTAAGATTACTTCTCATCCTACTTAGGCAAAATAAACTTTTTATTTGATCTTACCCCTATATATACACAAATATGTTTGTATGCAAGAATGATTAAAGGGACGAATGAGTCATGCGGGTCAAATGGTAATCGCCATGTGAACCATGTATTTAATGTTTTGTTTTGACAAGTTTATGCTTATAGGTAAGCGTTATGAATGGGCATGCATTGCCACAAATTGGAGAGGAAATAACCAACACAAGGTACGGATAATGAGTCAGTGGTTTTGACTTTCGCCAGGTAAGTATGAAAGGTTATGCTTTCGGAAAGAGCTTAGGGCTCGACTAGAGAGGAATTTAAACACGAAAGAATGGAAGGTTTGAATCCATTGACGGATTCAAACATAAAAGAATACAAAGAATGAAAGAAAGGTAATTTTGTAGGCAAATACAGACCTAATACATGAGAATAATATGTATGAATGAAAAGACTGAAATCCATAAGTAAGTATATCACTGCGGGTAGGCGATAAAAATAGCATGTGGGGATAACCATATCGCTTGACTAACGAAATACATATGTATGTGTAAGTGCATGAATGAACACGTAAAGGGTAAGTCATAGTTGATTAATAAAACGTAAATAAGAGTGCATTAATAGATTGGCTTTCTATAAGTCCAAACGGAGTTGAGATTATTAACTAGAAAGCTAGTGATAGTAAAATAATATGAAAGGTTCGGTTATTAAACAAGCAAAAACCGTCGAAAGTTGCAGTAGCAAGAAAAACCTTAATTGAGAAGAGTATTGAATAAGTTACGTAATAGACATATTGGAAATTAACTCATGAGAGAGTACTACGTAAGCAATGAAATGTATAATGTAGCATGCCTAGTAAGTTAAGGATATATGAAAAAAAAATATAGGTGAATTAACACCGAATAAATTGAATAAATAAATGAAAATGATATGTTACAGAATGGTCATGTATTAATCCATTATGAATGGGTCGAACGAACTAATGTTTTAAAAGAAATATAGAAGGGCTAGTAGGTAAACAAGATAATATGATAAACGCCATGCTCGAAGGAATTTGAATGATATGTGCTAACCGTTAATGTTACAGATGAGAATGGTGAAATTCTTGGCGTGATAAAAGTTGCAGAGCTGATGAAAGCATGCATAAGAACGGGAACTTCGCACACGAATGAATGAAATCAATCCTGGTATGGAAGGTATTATGAAGAAGCGGATTGACCCGGCTTACGGATCGTTGATTTACACAATGAAGACGAGGTCAGTAAAATGTTTAACTCATGATTGATAAGTAAGAATTTGTAGATAGAATGCTACCCACTAATAAAAAAAGGGCAAAATAAGTATGGTATAGTATGTAATGTATGACCTTTAAGGGTCAATTTAGGAGGAAAATTTCAACCCACAATTGTGGTTGTTAAAAGGAAATATTAAAATTTTTGAGTAAGAATTTGGGGGTATAAAAGAAACCCAGAACGACATTAGTAATGGAATATAGAGGTTGCCCTAGATAAGCGAGAATGGAGTGATAATAAATATCCAGAGGTAGCGTTAAACTCAAATGATGTCAATAAAATTGAGTCAGTAGATGATCCAAGGTATTACGTGTTAGACAAAGTGCCTAGAAAGATTGCTAAAGTAGCACGCCAAGTTAAAACCATAATAAGTATTCGAGGGGCTAATCCCAGAATGTAATATTTTCTTTGTTATATGAGTGAGGTAGGGATAGTATGACACACTATGAATGGGGAATGTCTGAAAGATTAACGCCTGATTTCTAGGGTAAGGACAAGATATACTCTTATGGTTGAAAGCGAATCCTACCACTATATTTAAGTCGCAAGTAATGAGCACTATGAAGAAAAAGATGAATGGATTGGGAGTAGAATTGGCCAAGTAAGGATAAGGAAGGTTTCGGGGACGAACCCTCCTTTAAGGGGGGTAGATTTGTAACATCCCAAAATGTGAAATCGAATGCAGTTTCACATAAAATTTATTTCAAGAACGTTATAACACATATAATCCTTATATATGTGTGTGTGCGGGTGTGTTCATGTTAATAGTAAGAATTTGTGTAGGATTAACTAATATTAGAAAGATAAATAAAAATTACTATCTTGGCTAATATATATAAGTAAGGTTTAAATTAAAAAGGAAAGAAACTAGCCAAAAATAATAAAGGATTGAATCCTTAGGGGGCAAACATGATAAAAATGCAACTTGAATGGTTAAATGGAATTAAAACACAAACACACACACTGGTAGGTGTGTGTATCGCGTGGATCAGGAAGGAGAAAAGGGGGAAAACCCCTAATCATCTTAAATTCAGCAAATTAAAGCCCTAGATGTGATCTTGAGTTCATGCATGTCTCGATTTTGGATCATCTATGCATTCTTGAACACAAGGTAAGTAGAATTTTGGTGTTTGATGATTTTGAATGTGATGGGTGTTCATAAATCCATAAACTTTTGTGAAATTAGTATCAATAAGGATTAGAAAACACCAATAGAACATGATTGATGCATGAATTTGACTAAATTGATAGTGAATATGAAAACCCACTTGAAAGTGTGATGATGAGAAAAATTGTGTAGAAGTTCTATGTTAATTAGCTTAATGATTAAGTATGATAGTGTTCATGACAAGGGATTGTTAGTTAGAAACAATTTAAAACGAAAGTTACATAGAAAATTTATGAAATTTGGTGTTCATGATGGTGTTGATATGTAATGGTTATATTATGTTTATGATGCATGTACATTATGTTAATTAGTTGTACGCATTCCAAGTGTTTGTTAAAATGCTTGAATGAAGTGAAACTCATGTTAGACAACACCACCATGTTAGAATTTAGAAACTTTGGATGATAGTGCTTTTAAACCAAGAAAACGAATGTAATTGTAACATGAGGTTTAAAGTAAGTTGATTTTGAGAATTGTAGGAATAAAAGAAGAAGGTTCAAATCATTCCGAATCGCAAGCAAATAGCGACAAAGGTAAGTTTTCACGCTTACGAATTTAGTAGAATGTATGTGTATGATATTTAAATTCTCTAGTTTCATATTTCGTTCATATCATGAATCTCATGTAAAGATTGTATTAAGGTTATGGGTCGAATGAGTAGAATTGGATAATGTTGAGTTCGGAATGCCACATTTAATGTAAGTAAGAATTGAAGTAAAGAGATCGTGTCGAAATTATGTAGTAAGTGACTTTCGACTCACTTCTTAGAATACATATAGAATTTTCATGTTTATGAATATGGGGAAATCATGTATGGTTATGTAATGAATGAAGGTATTAAGATAGGTATTGATCTAGTTAGACGAAGGTAGTTATCTAAGTCGAAGGTAATTTGATGGGATTAAACGGGTCGAATAAATAAGTATAAGCAAGGTAACGGTAATGAAATTCGTAATGATTAAGGACCCGGGGTGAGGATTCTTAGTCTAATAGGTAAGGAATTGTTTTACGGATATTTAGGAACAAGTTCCAAGTGATTCGGACAAAACGAACAAGTTATGATTTTGGTAACAAGATGGATGGCTGAACTGGGCACCACCGTAGCTTACGGTGCCCACCGTAAGCTAAGGTGGATGCTGGACCTTTCTTCTGCCGTAAGGCAATTTAATGCCACCGTAAGCTTTTTTGGGGCCACCGTAAGCTACGACAGCCACCGTAGCTTACGGTGGAGGTCTGGTACAAAAGTTAAGTTTATGTAATTCTTTGTTTTTCTTTGAATTCCGGCCCCGTGAACCCACTTCGAGCTTCATTAAGTCTTTATATTGGATCCCAAACTCTACCAAATAGGTTGGTAGATTACGGGTAAGTGTGGAACTCTTTTTAAAATCTAAAACGTACCCGAAGAATACCGACAAACGTTTATGACATGCGAGTATTAACGGAATGTGAGAGCGATGATGTGGGGAAAGTGTATTTAGTATGTGGGTAGGTATGTATGTATAGTTTTTATTTCTTTCCAATATGTGAAACTTTTAAGTAATCAAGAATAGGAGTAAGTATGGATGCAAGTTGTTCATTCATGTTTTATTACTTGGAGGTTATTATTAGGACGCGCCAATAAACCATAATGAATCGTGTAAGTGCTCCGTAGGAGCTCGTATATATGTTTGTATGTAAGGGGGTATGCATTAGGTGATTAAAAGTACTCACCCGGATGTACGTAGGCACGATGTAGTATTATGGTGCAGGAAGGATTGGGGCTTGAATATAAGTATACGAAACTTCAAAACGTGTGAGTATTAAATTGCTAATCATATGCCTTGAGAATGAATTGAGATTTGCAGGTATACTATTGAAATCCATTGCGAAGTTTTGAGGAATTGGAATACTAGATTGTAAGACCCTAATTCGTATTAGACAAAAAGTCACAGCGGAAATTCGTGCCATAAAATTTCTTTTACAAAACAAAAGCATAACTCCCGTTTACTAAAGTACATGCTCGATTATTCCCGTACAATCTACCTTGTGACTCGGTCCTCGATCTCTATTCCTTGTGATAATCACCCGCGATCTGTATAACCTGCACTCACCCCATTCATTCATAACATTAGCACACATTATATGAATAAGATTCATTCACGTACACTTCACATTTCGTCATTTTTCAAACTTTAGGCATTTCATCTGCGTATCCATTTCCTGGTGAGGCTTCAATAATGTACCTGCATTACTTTTCATTCTCAAGGTACACCATTAATAACGTTAACACTCAATGTGTCTAAATCATGCATACATACGTACTTACATACAAACATACATACACATCTACATACATTCATCCTTTCCTACAGCTTTACATACGTGCATATACTCATACATGTCTTTATACACATCCACATACGTACATACCTTTTCTACATCATCGCATACATGCATACACTCGTACATACCTTTATACATACATACATACACATCTACATACGTACATACCTTTCCTATATCATCGCATACATGCATACATACACTCGTACATACCTTTATACATACATACATATACATCTACGTACATACATACCTTTCCTACAACTTTACATACGTGCATACACTCATATATGTCTTTATACGTACATACATACACATCCACATACGTACATACCTTTCCTAACATCATCACATACATGCATATACTCGTACATACCTTTATACATACATACATACATACACATCTACGTACATACATAACTTTCCTACAACTTTACATACGTGCATACACTCATACATGTCTTTATACGTACATACATACACATCCACATACGTACATACCTTTCCTAACATCATCGCATACATGCATACACTCGTACATACCTTTATACATACATACATACATACACATCTACATACGTACATACCTTTCCTACATCATCGCATACATGCATATACTCGTACTTACCTTTACACATACACACATACACATACACATATGTACATACCTTAACAAACACGTATTAGATCACGCGTACCTCTTACATAATCATACATTATTTACATGGGTCTTAGACTTAGCTTTATAGCCCATAAACATCTAAGGAACCATCAAAATCATGTTTGGAAAGTCCGCCGTAGTCCACGGATATCAAACCGAAGCCTACGGTACATAATTCAACTTACAAACAAGATTTCAGCTTTTGGGACTTGGGGAGGTCGTCGGCGACGGCCCGTAGTTTTTCCCGTCGCCAAAACCCCGTAGACAGGAAGATAACCCGCCGGAGAAAAACTGACTTTCCCTTGCCCGTCGGCGACGGCCTCCTTGCCCGTCGGCGACGGCCTCTCTAAAATGCATTTTCCTGCAGATTCGTTTCGTCGTCCGTACGCACTAAAACGCGCGTAACTTTTGAACCGTTTACCCGTTTAACCTCCCGTTTCTTCCAACATGCTTGTAAATTCACATTCTATCATATGAACTTAAAATCCCACATCCGGATTAAGGAAATTCCTAACTTATGCGCTTACGCCTATAATTTCATTTTCGGACAATTTTACCCATTCTTGTTTTCATCACACAACTCATTTGTTTTAGCCCAAAACTTGCATGAACATTACTACCATGATACTTTTACATTGTCCGGAGTTTCGTACTTGGGGTTTACACTCCTGATCCCCGTTATGCGTTATATCATACCGTAACCCTTTCCTATTCTTCATTCCGATATAACAACAAACCCCATCTTTGACTTGTTATATCTACTTAACGAAAGTCATTGATTTCATACCATCCATCCTTATTTGTCCTCAATTATCATACCTTAATTAACTAACACATATCTTTACGTAAACAACTAAGAAGTGATTACGGAAATCACTTACCTCATGCATCCGTGTTCACATCCGCTTCCTCGCCTCTTCTTGACCCGTTAGCTTTTCGCGCTTGAGTCCGTTTCGACATGATCCCTATACTTTCATATCATCGCAATTACATTCTTGTTAGCATACTCATTGCACATGTTAACGATCATAACAATTACATCTTTTACATTTGACTTTAATTAGTCAATTCCAACAAGCATAGCACATGTGACCAATTTCACATTCTTACAAGCTCATGTAATTCATCATATCATTCCATTTAAAATGTACCGTTATAACATGTACCATACGACTTCCTATAACCATATCTTTACGACAATGAGTCAAATCATGCTTCTTGTTCGTAGTTGACTTTCAGAAAGTCAACAATTCATTTTATTTAACTTATGACTTATCATTTTATACCCTTATCATCATGATAGGCTATACGGACGACACTATATCCATTTTATCATACACGTGGTGTGCGTACTACCTTCTAAGCATAACGTACAACTAATTCATGCACAATCTTCTAATTTCATACATAATTCATCAATTTCTTCCTTCTAATCAACACGGATCATACATGCATAATCATCAAACATATAATCATCACATTTCTTCCAATCCTTCTAACAAGAATCCATCATACATAACATGATACATCAATTTTGGACAAGAATTGGACCTTGATGATATATCCATGCTATCATCTTCACCCTAACAATTGGGTTTCACCTTTAAACATCAAATTAACACAAACCATACATAACATATGTTCTATATGATGATTCTAACACTTATACATGATCAATTTCACATTAACTTACGGATTAGAACATAACCAACTTCACACATGATCACCAATCTTTGATTCAAGACATACCTTACGATCCCCTTGTGAAGGTGATAACTAATTCATGCTCGGTTGTGAATTTGGGCCTTGATTCATTCTTCAATTTGAAGCTTTTGCATGAACTAGGGTTTGGGGCTCTTGAGAGCCCCTGATCGATCTATCCAGAACACACACGAAAGTGTGTGTGTGTGTGTGATCTTTTATTTTTTAACATAACTTTCATTCCATACCACTTTAGTCCCTCGTGTTTACCTCTAAAACATAATTGGCACCACTTTCATCTTTTAATGGTTTTCACCATACACTTAACTAGGTCAAATAGACTAGTTATTTATTTCATGGAATATTCATTGGGAACATAAAACGAATATAAACATTCGGGTTTTGGGGCGTTACATAGATTGTACGTGGAAGAATGATCGAAAGGACTTGCATAGATAGAAAGAATGTGGCGTGGTCAGATAGAAAGAATGCGGCGTGGTCATTTAATTGAGTATGATAGTTTATGAATTGTAGTTATCAAATTTTAATGATGTGCATGTTTGTGGTGAATGTAGGTTGCACGGACTAACATCGATATAAAGTATTGGAGGATTGAAGATCGAGTCAAGGGCAAGAATTGTACGGGAAGAGTAGTCACAAAACTGGGGAGCGTATATGTAATTGATGTGAAAATTAAGAACGAACGATGTAAATCTTTTAATTAAGTATTAAATATTTCTAGTAATAAACCCCAAGTCAGTTACATGACTAATATAGAAAGAAATTTTAAAGGCTCAAATCTCCGCTGCGTCATTTTTAAGGTATTGCGTTTTAGGGCGTTACAAGTTTTGTTAATCCAGTATGACATGCAATTAATATTTATACCATGTTTACAATAGATTCTTGTCCTGTTTAGCCAATGTATCAAAGACTAAATGTACAACTTTCCTGATAACTAGTTAAGTGGCATAAAAAATTAATATTTAGATGGCTTGTAGTATAAGTTTGTGAACATGGAATTTGAATGTAATCCGTTCAAAAATCTATTTGGTTGGTTAAGGAAGGAATTTGAATTCACTCCGATGAATTCACTAACTTATCAGAATTTAGCTTTCCTTCACCATCTCAATGGAACGTTTAGATGACAAAGAAATTCATGGTATTCGACTAGAATACCCCAAAACATTATCATATTTCTTTCTAATCAACTAAGATGAAGTAGGCACTTGAGTCGAGAACAAGAATCGTTCGAGTCAAGAACACAGAATGGAGAACACAAAATCAAGCAGTGGTGAGTACTGACTTCGATTGTTCCAGTTTGTTCTATCCAATATCGAGCAGTGATGAATCCAGCAGGATCTAAACCTTGGAGTTGATTGGAAGTTTTTTGTTGAGCTCTGATTACTTTGATTGCATGGTATTCTATTAATGTTATTATGTATATTTGTTTGTGCTTTGTAGGTTCGAACCAAGTTAGTGTAGATGAGCTCACAGAAGATATAATGTTGCTTGACATTAGCCGTGAATCAAATGCTTCAAATTCCGTGAACAATCCTAAGGTATCCACTCCAAATGCTTCAAGTAGTGTTGCTTGTTAAAAACCAGAGAACATCTCAAGGTACCCACTTCAAATGTTTCTAGAAATGTTGCTTGATAAAACTATATGAATGAGTTTATGTCAAATTGTCCATGCCTAATACGACTGTAATTATTTGTGTGTAGGTTTGATTGTTTGGAATTGAAGATCTTGAGAAAGAAAGGCATATGGGAACTTGAATGTTGAAACTATTTGGATGTTGTAATTAGATTTTTATGGATTTCGTTTTAAGTTTGTTAAGACATTATATGTTTATGCATTTTTATGACTTTTGTGAACCTTTGGCGACTAAATTTTCATTAAACAGGTTCCTTAATTGCTAATTTCAAATATGAAATAATAGGTCATGTTCGTGTCTTAACAGGTCGTGTTCGGGTCTTAACAGGTTGTATTTGTGTCTTAACAGGCCGTGTTTGTGTTTTAAACAGGTCATATGATATGTTGGCAACATTTTCGTGTCTTTACAGGTCATTTCGTGTAACCTGTTTATTAACATGTTCGTGTTCGTGTTTGGACAATCTGACACGATAAGATTTCGTGTCGTGTTCGTGTTTATAGGTTTCGTGTTCGTGTCTTATTGTAACACCCCGAAAACGGGTTTGGTAATCAAACTCCGTTAATACTAAAAGACGGGTAACGTACCGTTAGTAGTAAAAATAACCCGGTAAATATTTGGATTTAAATAAGAAATCCTAATATTAAATACAAACGAATCAGAGTTTTAAGGAATTAAGTTTATAAGAGCCTGAGTTAACGGGACTTAAAATAAAACGGGTTATAACTCCCGGAACCCACTAAATAACTAGGAATATCAACCTAGTTAGTCTAGTGTTTTAAAAATAATGAGGGAACTTGATGTAGTAACCTTTATAAACCTGGGTAAAGTTGAGGGACTAAAATGGTTAAAATGAGAAAATGGGTTTTTATTAATTAAAACTAAAAACACCAAAACACACACCTTTGTGTGTGTTCTGGTCGTACAAAACACAGGAGCCAAGAAGGGCTCTCAAGCTCAAACCCTAACAAGCATTAAATCAACAAATTGAAGGGGTAAATCCAACCCAAATCGAAATCCAAGCACGAATTCGTGATCACCTCGATGAAGGGATCATAAGGTATGCCAAATTTCATTATTTAGTTCCATCTTGAATTCTTGGTGAACATATGAAATCGAAAATTTGGCTTGCATGATTGAAGTTTGGATGAAATTAGGATGAAATCATGTCTAGGAGCAAACCCTAGTCAATAATTTGTTGAATTAGTGTTCATAGATATGAAGTTCATAACCATCCATTTATGTGTTAAATGGGTTTTTGTAGAAATATGATGAACACTTGAATTAAGGTGTTAATTGGATGAACATTGAAGTAGTGATGCTAGTTCTAGGTGTAGTTCATGTACACTAGACATAGAGGCATGATTTTGATACTAAACTTGGTTAAAGTGATGACCATAATTAGATAAAATATGTGTACAAAATCGCGCCTACAAGATGTTTGTTAAAATGCCTGAATGAATATTGAAAAGAAGATTTTATGAGAGACATGCGTAATTGGCTAGTTTGACTAATTACGTGAAATATGGGTTAAAACGGATTCTAATCATAACAATGATTTAACTTAATTATGCCTACGGTATGATTAAAGGTAGTTGACTTCTAAAATTCAAACTAACCAATGATGAGGTCGAATAGTAGTTTCGGCATGAAATCTGTAAAATGAAATAGTCATAAGTAATGATGACTAATCTAATCGTCTTACGGATTATGATAATAGTTTGACGCTTGACAAGTTAGATGGAAGCTTGGGAAGGAAGCGGGTCAAACGAGTCAAGTATGAAGGAAAGCGCATTTAGGATGCGAGGTAAGTCAAAACTTACACCTTTTATTTAATACCTAATTGTTTTGTAGGTTATGAATCATAGAAAGTCATGTTTGAATTATGATGTTCCGACACGACATGTGCGGTTCGGAACAAAAGACAAGGGTAATAAACCATGTATAATGGTTAAAAAGAGCTAAAACGATTAATTGGTCATGCAACGACTAAATGGTAATGAGTTTTTAATGGTTACCTTATAAGGTAAACCATTGTAAATAATAAGGGTAAAACGGTATTTTGGTCACTTGTTGATAATAACCGTTACTCGTGAAAGACACTTTATAGCGTAAATTATAATGGGTCAAAAGAATCAATAAATGATTTATAAGTAAAAAGACTATACGGTATAAACCGAAGCGAGTCTTGTAGACGAGATGATACTAAATAACATCTCGCAAAGATAAATAACATCTCGCAAAGATAAACGGTCACTTTGACCAAACGGGTCGAATGGTGAAAATATCACCATTTGAAAATATCGACTAATGAATATTGTCGAGTTGTGTGTTCACAGGAGTAAATACGGAAGGATAACTTGTAGCGCTATTAAGTAGCGAGTATTAAAGCAAGGTATTAAAAAAATGGTCAATATAATGATCCGAGTCAGGTATGTATAATGATTCAGCTCATTGTTTAGAACTCGAGATTCTATAAGTGTTAGACAAGGTCAAAATGAATATTCGGTTATCTTTTAGGTAAACCGAATAATTTGAGTCATAAACATGGTGTTTTAGAAACATAATGGTTTCTAAACAAAATCATAGTTAAAAGGGTCGGATTTTAAGTCAAACAAGTATTTAAAAGTCCTTCGTCGTAAAAGAAGGACAAAAATCGACCAAAACGCCCTTGTAGGCTAAATTGAATAAACAACCCTTAAAGGTTGTTTGGAAATGAATTTCATGGTTAGATAAATACTTAGAATAAGTATAGAAGTTGAAAGATGTAATAAGTTAGTCAAATGGCTCTATTTGAGTTTTGCCGTAAAATAATAATCCGAGGGGTAAAACTCGAAACATATAGACATCCACATTAAATCCAACGCACATATAGTTGTGGTGGAAGATTACTTGATAAGAAATGTAGGAATAAGATACTAGAAATGAATGAAAGCGATTTCAAGCTTCAAAGTGCTTAAATACCCTTAACGGGTCAAAATAAGCATACGAGCGTAAACGGGTTTAAATTGTGTAATAAACCTGTGATTAGAACCCTAAATGGTAGATAACATTAATTTGAAGAAGTGTATGTGAAATAAGGATCAAATAGATACGTTTTTTTTATAAAATGCATAAACGGGTTAAAATTCGGTAAAAAGGTAATGAGTCGCAGGCTTAGAAGTCAAAAAAATTATTATGTTGGATGTTGGATTTTAATTCCATTTTATAGAGAATTAAATTACGGACGCGTAGGAAAAAGAATCGCGTAAAACGGATCAATAACGAAGAAGTTATGGCCATTTCCGTAAAAACCGGTATTGCTGAAAAACGCAGGACCCAGCTCCAGAGCTGCTGGAAAACGGTCTCCCTCGCGTGGTGCGAACGGGCACTGTTTTAGCGAAATTTTTTTATTTTAATCAGTTTCGCTTCCCGGACTCGTTTAGATACGTTCTAAGTTACGTATGACTAATCTAACTCATGTTTTATGAGTTTCAGGTATAATTTTAGCACCGGAGGACGATCAAGCACAATGAAGAACCGAACACGATCAAGAAATAAGCTTCCGCACTATGTATCGTAGTTATGTTAAATAACGAACTCACACATGTTATGTTGTATAGTTTTAATTCTGTAAATAAAGTTTAATGAAACCCGTATTTTCAATGTATTTGAAATTCTAATTACCCGTTTATTTTCGTAAATTATACGAAAATCGTTAAATATTAATAAGGGTGGTACACTTATCGTGTTCGTGTCTTAACAGATTGGGTTGACCCGATATGCCAGCCCTAATAAAAGCTCCCCTTCAACCAATAGCCGTATCATAGATTTACAACAGTTAATGAAGTAATGCTTGTTAGAAGTATATCAATTAATGTGGAAATAAAAAAAATTCCGATGAAGACCAAATTTCAGTTTTGCATAATGTAAAAGTAAAATAAAAAATATGCAAAATAAAAGAAAATATAAAGCATGGTTTAGAGCTGTGTCTAAGGGTCATGTTTAATCGCGTATTCTCAATGCCAATATATTAGGAAGAGGGCATGCGCTATAGAACAACATATGAAACTGAATAGCTACCAGGGTCACAAAGAAAGCTTCAACTTGGAGATCAAACTTACCTTTGATCTGCTCAAAGATTATAACTAATTTAAGTACTCCATGCCATAGAAATTTGTTAACATAAAACACATAATAAGAAAATTTTAACACCCGAACATATAAAAATCAAAGTGTAGCCAAAGTGAAGAATCCTAGAGGCAAACGATCTGGACAAAACAATACAAATAAATAAGAGACTAACCTACTAAAAGACTAAAAATCTTTGGCAAGTACATAAATAAAATTAATAGATAAAACCACTAGAGATGCTAAAACTGAAACCAATTATGCACCTGCCAAAAGATAATACCGGAGCATGATCAGTTCCCACTTTCAATATTAGACAATATTTTGTATTATATGAAATCTTGCTACTCTAAAACATCATTATCTAAAGAAGTATACATAAAGAAAGTGGTTACCAATAAACGTGCGAGGAACAACCCTGGCAAACTCCAAATTGGTCACACTGGCATGTACACGCTAACAGAACCATTAAAAAAACTAACATATGTTCAACTAAATAAGTACATAAACACAAGTATTCTTACATTTTTGATGTGATGCCCATGATACTAGATAGCATGCATAACCTGAAAACCAAATGCTCAAATAATGTCACTTCAATATCCAAATTCCAACAACTTGCAGATTGTTGTGAAAAAACAACCACAGAGCAAAAACTTCGTCAAATAACCTTTCCAATTATTATGATTATCTCAACACTTCATCAAAAGCCATTCAACTTAACCATAAATAGTTATTTTATGTGGTCGTATGTATGATTATTTTAACAAAAATCAAAGATTTATCACATTAATAAACTGAAATAAAAAAAGATAAAAGAAGAACAATATACATGTGCATAAAATTGAAGAATCGCCAAATAAGTAAGAAGCGGACGGACAAATTCTGTATGTATAGGTTATGAAATAAAAAAATTTATTAACCGATTAATGTATTTGGAATTCGAAAACAAACACATCAAAAGTGAAACAACTTATCGTTAAATCAAATGATTAGATAACAATTATATAAAAAGAAGTGATGATAAAAAAAGAACACGATTAACAAATAGCAAGAAGATTGAATACCTGAAGATTTCATGGTGTGGATCGGAGATGATTCAAGCACAAAGAAGAATTGAACACCGATGCTTAAAAACCTGCCTATTACAAAACACTTTAACTCAGGCGTAGTAACGAACTTAAAACACATTTTATTAATGATGCCCTAAAACTTGAATGAATCACAAAACAAATTTGAAATAGATGATGAAGAAATCAAAACAACATACCATCGATAATAAGGATAATATTGGATCCAATACGTCACAAGAACCAAACCTATTTGGTTAATAAAAGGATTAAAAGAAGATTTGCTTACCTGATATCAATTTGATTGTGGAGGCTTCAAGCAGAAAGAGGAGGCAGAAGAAAGCGATTTTTAAGGTTTTGAAAAAAAAATCAGGTTATGTTTTAGTGTTGGAGAAAGAGAATGAACACATTAATATTTTTCAAAAATAAGTTTTCCAAAAATAAATATTCTAGAGAGTTGCTCATATTCATTCCCTCCCAAATCAACTTGAGATTCCACAACAACATGAAAAGTGTTCCAAATTCATCATTTATATATATATGATTAGGATCAAGAGTGAATAACTTCTTGAGTGTGAACTGAGTGAACTAATCTTGGCTCTTGATCATTTTTTAGATTAAAAGGGTAAGATTGACATTACCCAAGTCTGTTTAATTAAAATCACTTAATTTTCTCATCTCTTAACTCTCTTTCTCTCTCATATTTAATTATTTCTTTATCCATAGATTTTGTTTTAATTTTAACTTGAATATTGTCTTTCTTTTATTATTCGTAAATATAGATATCATAATAAATTGTTTTTAACTTTTTATAATTTTCAATAAACAATAAAAAATTTCTCTGAGATTGAAATTGTAATTATTTTTGGGCATTAATTTTTTTTGAATATGTGATGAAGTTATTTTTTTTTTGCATACATGTGACATGTTTCATTTTCATTAATTTCATAATTTTTATATGAATCTACTCGTGTGCATGCCTAATATACTATATGTTGTTAATATACACATATGTAACCATTCCTGAATATAATACACAGATGTATAAAAAGACTGTACACATGTGTATAAATTAACAGCTGTGTATCGTGTATAAACTGATAGTTAGCGAGACTGTACACCTGTGTATAAACTAACAGTTATGTATATTGTATAAACTGATACTAGCGAGACTGTAGACATGTGTATACACTAACAACTATGTATCTTGTATATACGGAAACTAGCGAGATTTTAGAGATTTTGATTATATTGTTCAATAAATGCAATTTACAAAAGAAACAAATACCCTTCTGTCATTTATTTTAAAGGGGAGTTAGAACATTATAATTACAATCTTGCCATTATTTAAAAATCTCTAGATGATGTAATCCAATGGTCCAGATTAGTTCACACAGTTCATTCTCAACCTAGTATACGCTCTAGAACCCTACCCTATATATATATATAAATATATATATAGGGTAGGTTATTGTAAAAAAGGTTAAAAGTGTGAGAAATATTGTAGAGATGACATGTGTCCTAAATCTAAATTAATTACAAAGGGTAAACAAGTAATTTTATCATTGATTTAATTAATTGATAACCTTCCATAACCGCCACCCTTATTTATAAGAACATGATTTTTTAAAGATCTCTATAAAAACACTACGAATAACACTGCAACCACTATTCAACACATATATAACACCATTCAATAATTATATAATACAATTTAATAAGTATATAACACCATTCAATAAGTATATAACACCATTTTAAAGATCTCTATAAAAACACTACGAATAACACTGCAACCACCATTCAGCACATATATAACACCATTCAGTAATTATATAACACCATTCAATAAGTGTATAGCACCGTTCAATAAGTATATAACACCATTCAATAATTATATAACATCTTTCAATAAGTATATAACACCATTCAATAAGTATATAACACTATTAAAGACACTACAAAAACACCATTCAACAGTTCATAACACTACAAAACAAGATATAACACTACAAATCACTATAAAACCCTATGAAATTGTATATAACACCATATTACCCTATTATAACTCTGTATAACACTACAACCCCATCGTTCCACTGCCGGCACCACCACAGCCGCTCACTGTCGTGGGGAGGTGGCCGGCGCCGCCTCACTACAGTCTTTCTTCTCCTTCTCTCGCTCGAACCCAACCACCCGATACCACCTTGCCGGATAACTTTCTCTCGCTCGAACCCAACCACCCGACACCCACCTGAGAGACACGAACCTGATGTGTTGGTCGATATCGGAAATACCTGGTGCGACAATGTTGGAGAAGAAGATGATACGAGATGTAATGATTTTGGAGAAGAAGATGATGTCTGGAGAAGAAGATCGAGATCTGGATCTGGATCTTTATTATTTTTTACTGATTCGCGAAATTGTAGGGATTTGATTTACAATTTCCTATTTTCAAATGGATAAAAAGACTCTATTACCCCTACAATTTTCAAATCAGTCCAAAATAATAAAACACAATTTACAATTTGGTCCCTATTGTCAGGATTTAGAGAAAACGGTGAAAAGTGTGAGAACGGTTATGGATCGTCAGATTAAAACAATCTATGGACTAGATGACACGGTGGCGTTTTCGTAAATAACATCACTTTTATTGCTGTGGCGCGCTTCATTAAGGGTAAAAAAGTCTTTTGACTTCTCTACACAAAACGCCATCTAATGAAATAAAACGCCATTAAAATTACCGCCTTAACCTACAATAGCACACACCATCATAATCTAAAAAATGACATTAGATATAAAACGCCAAACTTAATTATAATAATATCCCGCCTAAAAAAACATCCTATATATACAACATCTCAGACCTTACATTAAAACACACAAAAACACAAACGCCATATTTAATATATAGCATTCGTATTGGAAACGCCAAAAAACCCAAACATCAAATATCCTCTAAACCAAAACGTTTATTTGAAATTCAGTTTGGTTCTCCGTAAGGTTTCACTCAATGTAATGGACAAAATTCTTAAGTGAGGATACTGTCCATTTCATTAAGTATAACGCCAAAACATACAAAAACATCCTATATATACAACATCTCATTGACTTTATCCTCAACTTCCATTCAATTTATAACGCCAAAACATACAAAAACATTATTGAGGTTTGTTGTCAATAAAGTTTAGCTGTATGGGATGGACAACATTGTCAGACATCTTTCTTAACTGAGGATTAACAATGTTGTCCATCACTATACAGCAAAACATTATTGATTTAGTATGATCAAATTTAGAGTTTTAAGGTGCTTTTATTTAGTGGCGTTCTTTTTCTCGATAAAACGCCAAAAAGTTAAAAAATCAAACATCGTTCATTGGAAATTCAAAGATTGTTGACTGAAGGGTGTAAACTCAATAACATTTTGCTGCATGAGATGGACAAATATTCAAGAAAAAGAGGCTGATTTCAGACTTTGTGCTTCCACACGGCGACAAAAAAACTACTTCAAAAAACAAAAATCAAAATAAATCATACGAAAGTCGAAACAGCCAGTGAAGATGCTTCAAAAGAAGAAAGAGAATGGTGACAGTAAAGATTTGGAAGATCATTGTTTATATATATTTTAATTTTCTTTTTCATTTGATTGTTAGATAATAACAACGCCATATATAATAAAAACGCCACACAACCAAATGCTTGTCAAAACGTCATCATGCCATAAAACTCCCCAAAAACTACTAAACTATAATAAAATTACATTGGACAAGTATTATAAAAAACCCAAAAATTAAAAAAAGTAAAAAAAAAAAAAATAAAAAATAAAAACCAAACTTGAAAATGTAACTAGAAACAGTAACTAGAAAACAGCAAAACTGAAGAGACAGAAAATTTATTATATTAGAATCTAAAACGCCAAACTTGAAAGATGAGACGTGTTACAGACTTCAGAGATAAAAGCTTATAAAAACAATAATTACAAACAGTAACTGAAACGACGTATACTTTATTATAATAATGTACCGCCTAACCTACGCGCCAAAAAGACATCCTATAAAATGATACGTCTTAGCAACTTCCATTCGATCAAACAAAAAAAAAAAAAACAAACGCCAATACCACTAAATACCACTTACTGTAAAACGCCAAAAAATTAAAAAAAATCAAAGATGGCTAATATGCTTTATTAGATATTCAGTATTATTCTTTGTGAAGTTTCACTGAATGGATTGTTAGGTGAGGGGAGTAACTCAGTAAGATTTTGCTGCATGAGATGGACAAATCTTCAAGAAAAAGATACTGATGACAGTCATATGTCATTTTGTGTTCTTTGTTCTTGAAGAAGGTTTGGATGAGGAGAAGAGATCAATGACACTGAAAAGTGGAATGATTATAAAGATGAAGATCAAGTTGAAGAACAAAAGCGAAAAACCCACCCACACGTCATAGATCTATGTCCTCAAACATCCACAAAAAGCCACTTCAACAGACGAGCAGGCAAAATAATCAAACCGATGGGTTTGTTAAGTTTTACATAAAACGCCATATATTTGGCGACAGTTCTTGTAGTATTAAAGAAGAGAGAGACTGATGACAGTGAAGATTGTGAAGAGAGATCCGATTAGAATTTTTAATTTATTTTTTTCGCTTCTATTTTTTCCCTGTGGTTGTAATATAATTTTACAATTGTAAAACGCCAAGATACCATAAACGCCAAAATGTATATAAAAATAATAGAACAATGGGGCATCTAGTCTAAAACGCTTTGAAAAACGCCATTCAGAGAGATATTCTGACCCCTTGGGGTTTCCAATGGCATACGATTTGAAAAAAGCCATAAACGCCAAAATATTAATACAATGAAACCATTAAAATGCCATTAATTATTGAATTTGGTCTCCTCAATAGATTCAATTACACCTAGAGACTCCTTAATTGATTTAAGTGCACCTATATTAAAAAAGGATCAATGACGACCAAATTTTTACAAGTTGGGATTATTGGAGGGAATTTTTAAAGTTGTGATTATTATCGGCCAACTGGTAAAACTTATGATTATTAAAATCCAATATCCCTATTTAAAAAACTATTTTTGAACGACAAATTTCTTTACTTCTGTCGTCTGTGTGACTTGAACCCAAAACTCTCCCTTCCAAGGTGTTTAAAGATATTGCCTTTGCCAATGGACCACGACCTCATTGGTAAAAAACTATTGGAGTTATCTTGTGTGTTACGTCCGAAATTCGGTATAGACATAAAATAATATTTAAAATACTATCATTTAAGTGTGACTATATAGACAACATTTACATTTAGAAAAAAAAATACTGTTTATGTATTATATAAAAAAAAATTAATGGAATTCTCATATGTGTTACGACGGAAATTCAGCATAGACATAAAACATAAAATAATATTAAAATACTATCAGACCTAATAAAATAAAACCAAAACCATAAAAATGAATACCGATACCGATATTATTTGGAAGGTGTATGTTACATTTGGTAAAAACAATAAAAATGAATATTGGCAAAAGCGTCGTGAATTCGGTATACGCACAAAACATAAAATAATGCTTAAATAGTAAATACTATCAACCTTAACCATATATTTTTAATTTAAAATGGTTTAAATAAACAAAATCTATCTCATCTAACCCAACAAATAAAGTCATGGGTATGCCTTAAAAGAATATCAACACGTTTTTTGCTTTGATAAAAAATCATATAAACGAATACTAGTACAAGTTCTGATGATACCACCACTGCCTACCATTCGTGTAATTAACTCTTATTTTTATCTCATTTTATGTAGATTCGTTGAAATCTGCGACATTGGTGAAATCCGTGCAAAACACAAGGACCATCCATGTAATTAACTCTTATTTTTATCTCGTTTAAATATATTCTATGTTTGATTAAATATATTCGGTGTAATCAACTCGCTAACGTTTGTAATCAAACATGCCGGCCCGCCAACCCATTTATGACTCGTTTAATCTATTTATTACAAACCATTGACATGATTAACATGTTTACTACTTGATTACTACCTGCAAGTTCTTCAACCTGTATAGGTAAATAGGTTAAACAAGCTTTATTTAGGTTACTTGATTTTAATTGTATTCGGGTTACGATTAATGTTTTTTATACATAAATAAATATATAGGCCATGTTCGATGGAGCTGCCAACACGACACAGTAGAAGTTTGTTCTAAAATGAGTTACTATAAGCTAGAGCTTTGAGCCTATCTAATCTCATCAACCAATACGGTCCCTAATATTATGTATATCAAGTGTTGGTGTTATGTTTTGTTAACGTTATATAAACTAGAAGATTGTGATTAATGATGGTAGATTTTGTATTAGAATATTGGATACTCATTAAAATACAATGCATGCATTCGAGCAATCAAATCCACCTCTCACTAATTAGTGAAGCACATGGTGGTTGAGTAACCATTTATAGTTGCTTTTATTTCGAATCCGGCCCATTCATAACTTGGGCTGTTCCAATATGTATCCAACAAGTTAACAAGATATTGGGCTTCTGACACCAATCCTTTTAAGCAAACCTGGCAATGTAAACCCATTGTATTAAGAAAGGTCTACTTTTAAGACAAAGGTGGACATTCTTTCCTTTCTAGGGTTTGAGTTTAGGATAAGTACTCCTCTAATCTGTTGTTATATAAAAGTTTGCCATGCTCTTAAGTATAGATAATATGATGCCATTCTTAAATTTGACACGAAAACAATTTTTTAACTACAATTATAATTGACTAAAAACTTATAATCACAAGCAATCATAAATAATTTACTTAGGGTATGTTTGGCAAAAGTAGTTGGTGGCTGGAAGTTAGTAGTTGGTGGCTAGAAGCTGGTAGCTAGTATATGTAGCTTTTTAGATATAATTGGTGTTTGGCAGAGTAGCTGTAGTTTTTAATAAAATGTATAAAATGACCAAAATGGGCATAACTAAAAATTTAAAAAGTTTGTGCATTAAATAGTTTATTATCTTTAGAGGTTAAAATAGTCATTTTTTCCCTAAAAGCTTGTAGCTCCTTCTAAACGCTACTAGTGGGAGCGTTCAACCAAAAACTTCAAGCTTCTAACCTAAAAGCTTCAAGCTCCTTCAACCAAACAAGGCTTTTTATTAAGTATAAGATTTTTCTTAAAAGTTTAAAGCTAAAAACTCTTAAAAGCTCCATGCTCCATACCAAACATACTCTTAATGGTTACTACATGAAAAATCCATAAATTTAAATATACATGTTTTATGTTTTATTTTTTATTTTGGTTGTTTGCAGTTAAGCAATGGGTTCTTACTGTACAATTAACTTATTTTGCTAATTTCATAATCATACACAATGGTTCATGTTGCTACAACAAAAACAAGACCAAGGCCTGTAGCGATATCTCCGGGGTAAAAGGGTTCAAGGGTTTCGATTAGCCTAACGCAGGTCGTGGGGTCCTCCCACGTTTGTAGCACGTGGGGTTGGATCACTTGTTTATTGATCGCTTTTGATTCCAGCTTGAAGGGAATTCAAGCCGGAATGAAGTTGTTAGCGAAGCAATGCTGTTTGAAGTGAAGAAAAGAAGCAAGTATGAAACTTGTTCTCAAGAGAAGAGAGAAGATCAGAGAGTATGTGTTAGCTCAACTGATCTGGTGTCCCTGATATGGTTGTTGGAGCTGGTACTTATAGATAAGATGTATTCTATAAGAGGAAGCTCGTGACCATGGATCCAAGGCTACAGTGGAGGAATTACCCGTTTGGGGGTTGCAGGCTTTAGACCTGCGGATAAAAGGTTGTTCTATGTGCACATGTTCTGTCTGTGCAGAAATGGTTCACACGTTAAGTGTTGGTGTGACCGGACACTGTGCGTGTCCTTTTTACTGTTCACCTGAGTTCGCGCGTATTGAACCTCTCAACCTTTTAACCTTTTAAGCTGTTATGTATATTAGTCATTTTATTGAGATTTGGGCTACCCCCGTCATCAGCCCCCCAAGTCAGAGGTGTTTGGGATGTAAGCTCAAATGCTTCTGACTTTTACACATTATTTTTTATTGCTTAAAGGCTTCAAGGCTTTAAGGCGTTTGAGTTTTGAGATTTGAATTTCGGAATGATAGTAGATGTGATAGGCTTCAAGGTTTTAAGGCTTTAAGGCTTGAAGGCTTAAAGGCTTCAACTTGTCTCACTCAAGAGGAAGTTGAGGCTTTTTGTAAAGAATGGGGGATCGATCTAAAGTTTAATCCGGTGGCTCTGGGTTTTGGAAAATCGATCGATTAGTGTCCCGTTGGTTCGATTGCTCTTTATTGCTGAGTTTTCCAACTTGCGTCATCCGTTTTCGGTCTTTGTTCTGAATGTTTTAGAGTATTATCGTGTGTCGTTTGGTCAGTTGCGTCCTCAAGGTCTTGCTGGGACTTTACACTTTGAGGTCTTGTGATAGGGTATGACCCATCATTCTTGTTCCGATGTTTCTTGACGATTGGGTCACGTTTGAGACATCCCAAGTTGATGTTTGTTTGAGTTCCTCAATGGTTACTACCGTTGGTTCTTGGAAGGACCGATTTTTCTGGATTTCTGAGTCCATTGTTTCCTTTAAGCTTGTTTGGAGGCACCCTGATGCTATGTTAAACAAGCTTAAGCCATTTTAGTCTGAACTAGATAGTTGGTTGTTAAAAGCCATTAGGAAGTGTCCTTCAAGGCTTCGTCCCTTTCCTGAACACCTTTTAGTGTTGATGGGTGTGAGCACCTTGTGGGGCAAGCCAGATCGTGACCCTGTGCTCATGAGGTATGATCAGGGTATGATGTTTTGCCTTATGCTTTATAAAGAGTGGTGATACCTCTGATTTTGTGTTTGGGGATGTTGAGGCTACCTCCAGCGAAGATGTTGTTGCCAGAGGTGCTGAACACATGTTCGAGGGTTCAGGCTATGTGAACGTTCCAAATGTCAAAGGTTTTACTAGGGTCGGTGCTTCCAAAGCTTCTAGCCATTGTTTAACCTGACGTGTGTTAATGGTAGCTGACCATCCATCGGCTTCTGAGCCAGTGGAACTGAGCCATGACGTAGAGGCTTCAGACGACTTAGAAGTTGGGGTTGAGGGAAAATAAATAAAAGAAAAGACAAGGAGTTGTCCTTGGTGATTGGTAAGGAGAGTAAAGCAGCGGGTAAGAAGGTTGTGAGCTTGAAGGGTTTCGGGAAGGGTGGTGAAGGTTCCGTCACTGTTAATCCAGAAGAGGTTTATGTGCTGGATTGGAGGGTCGCAGTTGGTGACAGCTTCAAGCCTTCATCCGTTTGTGAGGATGTTCTTACCCATTTTGCTCCTCCTACTGTTCGAGGTTCTTGCTCATCTGTGTACAATGAACTGATAATTTCGAAAATGATGATGGGTGCTTGCAACCTTGCTACCTTGCTTCTTGAGGGTGTATCCCGATTTCGAAAAAGGATGCAAGAATATGAAGTCTTTTCGAAGAAGTGGGATGAGATGAAATTTTCAATGGTTGCTTTGAAAGAAGCTGAGGGCTACGCTAAGAAGGAGAAAGCATTGTTGTTTGAAGATTTTTAGGAGTTTTCTTCCCGCACAAGACTGATATGGTTGAATTGGAAAAACTCTTGGAGGCTGACAAGGTTCAAGTCAGGGTCGATAAGGCTGCCTTGGAGCTTCAGAAAAAAGCCTTATTAGAGGAGAAAGAAGGGTTAAAGGCTTCACTTGCCCAGGAAACTAGTGATAATAAATGGCTCATTGAGCATGGATTTCAGCAAGTGGTTACCTATCTTCTCCATTCGTCGAAATTCAACAAAGTCTTGGGTGATGTGTACACCGAGCTTCTTGCTCATGGGAGACACCAAGGTTTATTTGCTGGTTACAAAGCTTTGTGAACCTGGGGAGCCTTAGGAAAAGTCTTCTCTTTTTCAACCCAAAGCCTTCGAAGTCTTCAAGGAAACGGTTTTGAAGGTAGGGCATATTATTTACCCTTATGTGAGTGAAGTCTCCAAGTGTTTTGGTAAACCTTTGCCTGTCTTGCAGGAGCTAAAACCCAAGGGCCTTAATGAGGCTATTTGTAACGAAGTGTTGAAGTCCCTCTCGAAGAAACGTCCTTGCTTCAGAGATAGCGAGGAAACGTGTTCTGAAGGTGGTGAGGGCTCAACGGGTTCAAGCCTTGAAGCCTCCGAGGCAGCGGGTGTAGTAGGGAGGAAAAAGAGGAAGGCTAAAAAGACCCAAGATGATGGAGGTTCGAAGAAGGATGATGCATCAAAGTCTACCATCCATGACGTTGCTAAGTGAAGAAGAAACCTTAATTCATAGCTTTCTTAGCATGTCGAACAATGTTATGGGTTGTTTGTTTGAACATCTTTTTATTTTAAAGGAATCATCTAGATCCCTTTGTGGTTAAAGCCTTGAAGGCTTGTGGACAATGTTTTATGTTTGATGGCCAGTATGGCCCTTGCTATCTTTAACTTATCTTGCTATGTTGTTCTATTTATTCCCTTGCGTTTTCATTGATTTTGCATGTTGTCTTTGTTTTGGGTGGAGCATCTTATGTTATCTATACCTTAAAGGGTTTAGTGCTGCAGTCACTTAGCCTTAGGATATTTTTAACAAGAAGATACAACCTCTATCCTATGTATGACATTCACTTAGAGTCTTTTTGGTTCGTAAGCCAATGTTGGGGCTTAAGGAACATTTGGTGTAGGCTGTTCAAACCCGTCTATGAGACATGATTTTTAAGATTTCTCTGAGTCTCATGGAGTTGTATTGATTTAGGAACTCACCCCTTATATAGGTCCATTCAACCCTTGAACCTATTGAGCGATGTGGCCTGGGAGCTCATCCCCTTACATGGCCCTTGCCATGGAGTTTCTTGCTAGGTTCTCAACCTGATTATAGGATAGAAAGACAAATTTTGATTCATCGTTCATTCATTTCAAAGTACTTTGATTACTAGGGGAATAGAACAACTTTTGGGAACTATTTGTAATACGTTTTGGTTAAACATGGAACCTTTTAAGGTTTTTGCCATTCCAATGGCGGGGAAGCTTTTTGCCTTGCGGACCTGCCGGCTTGTATGATCCCCCTTTGTGGGCTTTAAGGATAGTGTATGGCCCTTCCTACTTAGGGCCGAGCTTTCCTTGGCTTTCTTTCTTGCAGGCCTCATTATTTTGAAGCACAAGGTCCCTAGGCTTGAAGCGTTCATGCTTCACCCGTGTATTGTAATACAATTCCATGTTTTGCTTGTACCTTGCTTTTTGTATGGCTGCTTGATCACGAGCCTATTCGAGTTGTTCCAAATTCAACATCGTCTCTTTCTTATTTGGCTCGAGGTCGATGTTAAATGTTCTTTGTGTTGTTACTCCGATTTCAGCTAGGATTACAGCCTCTTATCCAAACACTAGGCTGTAGGGTGTTTTCTTGTGGCTCGTTTTCTTGGTTGTTCGAATTTCCAATAGCACATTGGGAAGCTATTCGAGCCAGTTGTTGTCGTATCTTCCCAATCGAGATTTAATCCTTTCAACAATGTTGTTGTTTGTCCTATTAACTTGGCCATTGGATTGTCGGTGAGCTACCGAGCTGAATACTTTGGTTATTCTGAACTCCTTACACAAGGAGCTAGAAGGCTTCTCGGCAAACTACTTCCCGTTATCCGTGACTAGTACCCCTGGAGCCCAAAACGACAGATTATGTTTTCGTAAACGAAATCAATGACCTGTTTCCCTGAGATTTTTGCCAATAGTTTTACTTTTGGCCACTTGGTGAAGTAGCCCACGGCTAACAATAAGAACTTGACTCCTCCTCTGGCTGGTGGGAATGGTCCAACAATGTCCATTCTCCACTTACGAAATGGCCAAGTCGAGGAGGTGGGAACGGGGTCATGTTTGGTTTTTTTGGGTACCGGAGCATGTAACTGTCAAGCTTCACATTTTCGCAGTTGTTCGAAGGTATCTCGATGGATGGAAGGCCAAAAGTATCCGAGGTTCATCAACTTTGACACTACCGATCTTGGGCCACAATGAGCCCCACATATCCTTTCGTGAACCTCTTTAATCAGATATTGGCTTTGTTCTGGGTCAACGCATCGTAGTAGTGGTGCAAGGTATCCTTTTTGTAAAGGATATCTCCTTGTAACACATACTGCCTTGACTTGATACAAAACCTTTTAGCCTCAGTCTGGTCATTAGGTAATTCACCATTTTTGAGGAACTTTTCAATGGGAGTCATCCAATTTGGCCCTTCTTTAGTGATCACATCTTGAACCTCAAGTTTTTTGGATGGATGGGGTTTTTAATACCTCAATTAGTACCTTCTTGGTGAGGTGGGCAAACGTAAGAGATACAAGCTTGCTTAGTGTATCAGTTCTCTTGTTTTGAGATCTTGGAACTTTTTTGATGGAACATATTTGAAATGTGTTCATCAATTCCTTTGATTTCTCTCGGTACTAATACATGTTGGGTTCTTTTGCTATGTAGGTATAATTGTCTTGGCTTGAGAGAGTTTGTGAGGACTTAAAGCTTTTGAACCCCATTTCTTTGGCTATGTAGTTGTCACTTACTTGGTTTGAAACAAGCAACGGGTCTGTGAAGACTTGAAGCCTTTTGACACCCATATTTTTTGCAAGCTTGAGCCCGGCAATCAATGTTTCATACTCAGCTTCGTTGTTTGTAGTCTGCAATTCAAGACGAAAGGCATACGTGAATTCCAATTCGTTAGGATCAATTAGAACAAGCCCTGATCCTAACCCTTCAATGCTGGAAGCTTCGTCGGTAAAGAGCTTCCAAGTATGGGGGTCGAAGGGTTCAGTGGAGACTGTATCGACTTCCGTTGTGACTTCTTTAGGGACTTCTATGATGAAGTCAGCTGAGACTTGGGCTTTGACAGCTTTTCTCGGGACATAGGTGATTTTTCAAGCACATTCTTAATAGGTTAGTCAGTGACCACTTGTATCAGGTGTGACTGAAAGTACCTTCGAAGCCTTCAATCCGTTTGGACTAGGGCTAGAGCAAGTTTTTCCGAAGAAGAATATTTGATTTCTGCTAATTTTGAAGTTTTGAAAAAGTAAACGGGTATCTGAACTTTGTTTCGTTCAATGATCAGAGCCGTACTTATGGTCTTTTCAGCAATCGATAGGTAGGTAGAGGTCGTTCCTCCTGTCTCCGGAGCCAAAATGGCTGGGAGTGAAGCCAAGTGTTGCTTCATTTGGTTGAAGGCTTCCTTTTGAGGTAAAACGCTTCAAAGTTGTAAGCTTTCCATCGAAATCCTTTCTTGTTAGCATATCCCTTGAGGGCTGGCTTTTATGCTTTGTTTCCCCGCGATGTGCCCTAGAAACAAGCACTTGACTGGATTAAGTTTCATGTTGATCTTTCTCGAGTTTTGTAAGGTTTCTTGTATGTCAACGAGCATTTGGTATTCCGTTTTGCTCTTGATCACCAAATCATCAACATAAGCTTTAATGTTCTTGCCGATTTGTCTGGCAAACGCTTTGTCAACCAGACGTTGATAAGTGGCACCTGCATTTCTTAAACCAAAAGGCATTTTTTTGATAGCAAGATATACCTTTATCAGTGTGGAATGTGGTTTTTTCTTCATCTTCTTTTTTCATTAGGATCTGATGGTAACCCTTTTAGGCGTCAAGAAAACACTTGAACGGGAAGCCTGTGAGCAAGTTATCCTTGAGGTCTATCTAGGGCAGCGGATAGCAATCCTTTGGGCATGCTTTGTTCAAGTCTTTAAAATCGATATACATTCTCCAAGACTTGTCGGATTTTCGAACCATTGCGGGATTGGCCACCCATGATTGATACTTGACCTCTCGAAGGATTTCGGCTAGGACAAGTTTTTCCATCTCTTGGCACTCTTCAAGGCTTCTATCAGGGGCTTGATTCCGTTTCTTTTGTATAATGGGCTTAATATCAGGTGGCATCCATAACTCATGTTCAACAATGCTACGAGGGGTGCCGGTCATATCTTCCGAACACCAAGCAAAGACATAGTGCAAGAGCAGCTTTTCAAGGTATGAGAGGGTTTCCTTGGAAAGGTTAGTGTTTACCCTTATCCCCTGTTGAGGATATTTTGGGTTTATGTCTAACCCTTGTTCATCATCTTCGTCCTTTCTTGAGCTTTTCCCCTTCAACCACAAAAGCTTCTTGGGTACGTTGAAGGGTTGTTATCCCTTTTTCAATCGGAATCTTCACAGTACCTTGACCAACTGAAACTGCCATTCCTAACACACTTTGCCCTGGCCTTCCTATGATGATATCATAGTTGGAAGGGATATTGATCACCACAAAAGTGAGTTATTCGGTTCGTCCCTTTGGTTTCTCGTTGAACAAACATTATAGGTTATTTGGCCTAAAGGCTTGACAGGTATGTCTGCAATACCTTCGATGGAGGATTCAGACTGTTGAAGCTATGAACGTTCATCGTTGCTGAGAGGGTTAAAGCATTTCTCAAACATGATTTTGGTGGTTGCACGGTGTCAATTTAAGCCTTTTGTGTCTTGATGGTTCCTATGTTGGACTCCATCACTAGAGGGTTTGAAAGCAACTCTCCTTATGTTGATGTTCCCATGCCTCGAAATGATGGCGTTTATGGGAAGCTTTGTTTTCAAGGTCGACCATGTTCACTATTATTATTATTTTTTTAACCATCTTGTCCTTGACCCCTTTAACCAAGTGAGCCAGTTCGGACTTGACGGCTTCTTCGATCCTTTTTTTTGGTTTGGAAGAAATCATTGGTATGGTGACCTTTCTATTTGTGAAACTCACCATATTGGCTTGATTTTTCCGATTTTTTTTTGGCAAAGGTTGAGGAGGGTGGAAGCTGTGTTTTACCTCTTCGGTTGCCAAGATCTCTTGTGGAGTCTTGGTTAAGGCTGTAAAGTTTATGGTTTTTTCTTGGCTTGGAGGGTTCCGGCCTTCAGGCCTTCTGGAATCCGAACCTTTGAACCCCTTTGTCATAAGAGCCATACCAGTTAAGAGTTCTCTCTTTTTTTCTTTGATGTCTACAGCTTATTCTCCTCGAATGTGGGCTTCAGCCCTTTCGAGTGTTTCTTCAAGGGTTTTGGGCAGGCATTTATTGAAGTCTCTTGCGAGATATTTGGAATTTATAGCATTCATGAACCCTGCAACCCTAATCTTTTCATCGGCGTAAGTTAAACCTTCCTTCTTGTACCTTTCGATGAAGTCTCTGAGACTTTCATCATCACGTTGTTTGGTCTGGAAGATTACCGTGGCGTCATTGACATGCCTCTGTTGTTATAGGGAACTTTTGTTAAGATCGTCAAAGGTCTGAACGCTTCGTCCAGGAAGGTCATTGAACCATATGCGTGAAAACCCTTCAAGGGTTTGCATGAACATGAGACAACATTCGGAGTTGGGTCATTTTTCAATTCTTGCAGTCCCGGCGAAGATTTGGAGGTAGTCTTTAGTACCGCGATGGCATCTTTATCTGGGTTTGAAACTCGTAATCAACGATTTGTTGGGAGAAGCAAGACAAGTTTGTTGGGCTTGTAGGGTTTTGAGAGGTCTTCTACTACCCTTGAAGCTGGGTTACCGTTTGAGGTACCCTGGTGAGTTGTTGGTACTTGGTTGATGAAGCTAAAGCCTTGAAGGCTTTCTGTGTCATCATCCAGCTTTCACGTGTTGCAAAGAAAATTGTGCCATCATTTGTGTCATCAGCTAGGGCATAAGGTTAAATCCATAAAGGCTTTCTGATGGTACTAATAAAAGATGCCATTATATGTGTCATAAGGTTAAAGCCTTAAAGGCTTACTGTATAAGGCATTCCCATGGATGTGCTCATGACCGCACCTCGAGCCAAAGGCAGGGTGGCCATGGCTTGTTTTCATGAAGTAGCAATGGGAGGGGGAACACTTGAAGCTGGTGACTGCCATAATTGATCAAGAGTGGTTTTATGCCCCATAGGTGCACCGGTTGTAACGGGTTGGGAGGTAAATAAGGGAAAAGCGGTTGGACTTGGGCTCCCCAAAAGCTAAAGGGCTTGAGTGGTTGGTCTGTCACACTAGGACCAGCTTCAAGGTAAGATGTGGCTGAACGTGAGCTGCTAAAAGGAAGAGATGGAGGGCCATGTGATAATGAGGGTTCAGACACCTCATAATTTAGTCTTATTCTCACCCTTTTTCCCTTTCTAAGCTCACATGCTAGTTGAGAAGAAATCTCAGTTGCAAGAAATTTCTAGCTACTCCCTCGGGTGTTAGATCTATGCGTTCCGGTGTATGCATTACATCGATTTGAGTAGGTTCAACCCTTGACCGAGATGGGGTTGTGTTTGAAAAGAAGTGAACTCCGTGAACATATCCCGGTGGAGTACTTCCGGGAGTAGAAAGAGGTGTAGATAGGACCGGTGAGATCCGACCCGAATTTGGTGTTATATCGGTGTTGTTAGGCACCTGATTTACCTGACCGAGAGACTCGCTTTCAGACATGATGTAAAGAGAAAATGGAGCTACACAACTGGTCTTTAAGATAAAGTAAGCGGCGTAGCCCCACGGTGGGCGCCAACTTGTTGCTACAACAAAAACAAGACCAAGGCCTGTAGCGATATCTCCGGGGTAAAAGGGTTCAAGGGTTTCGATTAGCCTAACGCAGGTCGTGGGGTCCTCCCACGTTTGTAGCACGTGGGGTTGGATCACTTGTTTATTGATCGCTTTTGATTCCAGCTTGAAGGGAATTCAAGCCGGAATGAAGTTGTTAGCGAAGCAATGCTGTTTGAAGTGAAGAAGAGAAGCAAGTATGAAACTTGTTCTCAAGAGAAGAGAGAAGATCATAGAGTATGTGTTAGCTCAACTGATCTGGTGTCCCTGATATGGTTGTTGGAGCTGGTACTTATAGATAAGATGTATTCTATAAGAGGAAGGAAGCTCGTGACCATGGATCCAAGGCTACAGTGGAGGAATTACCCGTTTGGGGGTTGGAGGCTTTAGACCTGCGGATAAAAGGTTGTTCTATGTGCACATGTTCTGTCTGTGCAGAAATGGTTCACACGTTAAGTGTTGGTGTGACCGGACACTGTGCGTGTCCTTTTTACTGTTCACCTGCGCGTATTGAACCTCTCAACCTTTTAACCTCTTAAGCTGTTATGTATATTAGTCATTTTATTGAGATTTGGGCTACCCCGTCATCAGTTCATTTACAAATGGACTTATACACCCTAAACCTAATCTCAATTAAAATTCGTTATCGAATTATTTTCTAACAATTTAAATGTTTATCAATGGTTGACCACTTTATAATAAAATGTTACATATATTTATTTATTTATTTATGGTAAGTTTTAGCTTATCATTTTTTATTTTTGAACAACTTATACTCTCTATGTCTACTATTAAATTACACTTTACAAGTACGGGACTTGAACCCTCATAATTTGTAAATGCAAAGGCCCTTTGTTTTAGCTTATCATTGTCAATCAAACCAGCGTTTTCAAGCTTATGAGGAAAACAATATTTCTATTTTTGCTTTTTTTACAATTACTCCTAAATTACATCTATTTTTGACAACCATGGGATTTGAACCGTCACCATTTGGAAAAGTAGAGTCTTATCCACCTCTTAGGTACCGCCAGACCAAAGACTCTTTGGTTTTAATTTAACTAATATGACATCTGAACTTTTAAAAGTTTTTATTTTAAGGTCGTGTGTTATGGTAGTTCAGGGCTCCCTGGGGAGCTGATGTGGAGTGTCTGGGGAGCAGGGAACACTGTGTCGCCTCCCTCTTCAATCTTCCCCATGGATTTTCGGTAGAGTTGTGCGTATAGTTCTGTTCATCACACCTGTTATCTCTCTCTTCTTTCTCTCTTATCTCTTCTTCTCTCTTGCTCTATTCTTTCTCTAACTATATATTTATTATAAAAAAATATAGAAAAAGAGGTGGGGAATCAGGGAAGATCCTAACATAGATTGAGGGGCGGAGGAAAGAGATAAAAGGAGATGATGATGTGACGCTTAGGTGACAGTCCGAACTAGTGATCTGGAAAATATAACGCATGTCCTAGTGTGCTCGGGTTTAGAAAGCCAATTTGGGTCTTATTACTCTTTTCTCAAGAAAAAAATGAATTTAAAAAACTATAAATACATCAACCTTTTTTGTTTTTCTACACAGAAAATACACTTTCTACTTTGCATTGGTTCTAGAAAAATCAAAGGTTGGTTCAAGTAAAAAAGTCTTTTGATCGAGAGGAGGTTCTTGCCAAAATCAACTGATACAACAACCAACCTTGGAACAACAACCTTTTCGATACTCGTATTATTCGTATCAAATACAAATCATGCCTACTCTGTAAGATTAAATATATATTATTTTATATTTAATCTAGTAGCAATTATAATCATTTACATTATATAGATCAAAATATATAACAACCTATTAAATAATTAGTTGGTAATTGTTGATGGACCATATTACCCTTATTAACTAATTAGATTTCCTCTTAGGTGCTTATATAAGGAGACTTATGTGGAGGTTAAAATGTTACACACTTAGACACATAACCTAATAATCATAACATCAATATCGACATCCTCTCCATAGCCGAACTCCCTTATTCGGTTTCATAATCATCATCATCAGTTAGCACCCTAAGGAGGAACCAGATCACACTGACAAACATGTCGAACTCCATGGCATCATCTGTCACTGGATTCTCCTCTGCACTGTCTGCGGTGACAGGTATGTTTTCATGTTTTCCATTATGTTTAGAACAGAACTGATCCAACATGTGGTATCAGAGCATATGTTGATTAATCAGTTCTGTTACCGTATCCATTATTCTGGGATTGAAATCTGGAAAACAGAAATTTTAAAAGCCTAATATAATTAACAGCATGGTTTCGAGTCCCTCATGAAGTCATCGACATCACTGTTTCGAAAATTTAATTGGTTTATTATATGACTCGAGACCAATATGGTTAAAGTTCATGTCCGAAATCTGTTTAGAAGCCTTAATTTTCAGATTTCGGGTTCCAGAATTTATGTTTTATTTTTTAGGGTTCATCACATGTTCTTAGAAAATTCGAAAATTCCTTTTTGTTTTGGAATGTAATTAGGATTATTGAGTGTTTTTCCTGTTTTGATCCAATTTTATCATCTAAGTTTATTCGAAAACTGTTTATTGATAATCAGATAAATATTTTGATAAAATTAGATCATCACTAAAACAGGAAACCATATCTCAAATCCCTAAGAATTCGAATTTTCAGTTATGCTTTTACATTAACAGCTGTAACAGGAGTTTCGAGATAAATTTTAACGAGCCGAGACCAAGATCTCGACTAGAGACCACAAGGTCTCGACTCGAAATCATAAGTGTTCTCAAATCCTTACAACTTGAGACAACGACTTCGACTCGAGACCACTGAGGTTTCGACTAAGGGCTTCAATCTTCACAACTCGAGACCTCATTATGGATTCGAGATCTCATAAACCACAGTAGTCGAGACCATGATTACGACTCGAGACACTGAGGTTGCGACTCGAGACCTTAATGAGTCGAGACCTCATAATGTTACAAGATGAGTTGAGACTGGACTCGAGATCTCACTCGAGACCTCATAACTGAGTCGAGATCTCATAACTGAGTCGAGATCTCACTCGAGACCTAAGACTAACTCGAAATCTCAACCTCATTACTTTAGGCTGTTTAATGTGAACTAAAATTTAGCTCGGGGCTCCGCCCCGAACGCCGTGCGGGGGCACGCTGTCAGGTGGTTTGCGATTAAATAATTGGTTTTGTAATTAGATAATTAATCAGAATCAAATAAAGTTTCACAAAACCAAAATGGCTTTACTTGGGTGAGCTTCTGATGTATCACTTCTGCCCAAAGCTGATTTGATACATCTATTTATTGCTCAAGTATTATAAAAGCCATGTTGAGTATGCATTACAAACGTGAATGTCTTAATTTCTGGCCAAAGCTGATTTAATTCATTCATGTATAGCATTATTAACAAGTGCATAACTAAAGTGATTGTCTCATTTCTGGCCAAAGCTGATTTGTCACGATTACTTTGCACACATGCTTAAATGATTACACTTCTGGCCAAAGCTGATTTGTTTTCGTTTAAGTAGAATTTTAACTAAGTCTATTATTTTGATGTTAGTAATAGACATATCACGACCTCTTCACATAATGATCCTTATATTAATGACCCTTCATTAATTTTATGATCATTTCGTCTGCCTTATTTTAAGTACCCATAACTTTTCTCACTATAATTTTCTTCTACAAATCTATATCTCATCCACTCTAATTCCTAAAACTCATATGTTTTGCCTTATTTACAGTTTCTATAAGAATCAGCTCTTAAATTAAATCCTTGATTATCTCTTAAGACACGATAATCCTACCGCTCTCTTCTGATAAAGGTACTACAGAAGAAAAGTAGAGCATGATGAATAGGACAAATTAAACATGATGTCTCTTATGATAATCAAGAACTCTCTAACATAAATGCTATCACTAAAAGGTTATTCCAGATTAAGTTTTTCCTAAAACTAATCTATTATTGTGGAATAATCACAAGAATTCCTAAATGCATGCCTTCATTTAAAACTATAAACTATAAAGCTACGTGGTATATGTGAATACATAATAATGTACAATACCATGACCCGTAAAGTTAAGGGTTTACGCATGGAAATAAGTACATTTTTCCAGTACATTACATACTAAGATTTTCACTTGTACAATTTGATGCCTTAAAAATCAAGTATAACACTAAAAAGTACCAAAGTATAATGAGTGTGTTGATAAGCAACATATGTACATAGAAATAAATGTTTGAAACTGGAAAATAAGATGTTGTTCATCTTACAACCACATAAACTTTAAAAGAGGATTGTTCTAAGGTCCATAGACAAATTACAAGTAAAAATTCCAACTCTAAGGTTCTTTAAGGGAAAATCTCACTGCATAATTATGCCATTAGACTAGGCATAAGCAACGAGACTATCCATTATTCAGAAGAACGGTTGGATAAGTTAATTAGGTAGTCACTTCCTATGATATCTAAGTCTGCTAATTTTTTAATTTTCCAATTAACTCATGGCTAGTTGACTCTAGTTCCATACGTTTCCTTACCAGAACTAAACAAATAACTAACATGAGAGTTAGTGACAAAATTAAATGTTAAGGCTATAAGAACCATAATAAGCAGTCTTCTAACAACATTTTTTCGATACCTTATATATTCTAAAGATTAATCAGAATATAGTGTCATAATTATGCAATGTTATGAAGGTTGTGAGGTTTGCATAACCAACATAAAGTCACACTTATCTTCAACTCTCATTTTATTTGTCCTAAATATCTGGATAGAAACATTACCAAGATGAAACTAGATGATACCTTAAACTTTCACAACTTTTGTCATCATGCAAATGAGAATTTAACAAAAGGAAAATGAGACTTATAAATTTCATCCGTTATAACCAAAATTCATGAGAAATCATGACATGGTTAATGAGGATGATTTTTTTTCATCTAATCTCATTCTAAGTGATTTTAAATCATGACGTTAAAGTCCTAAAATATGACTTGGCTTAAGGAATAAGTATGGGTCCATCATAAGTCATTCATTGGCATTCGTGGAACTTATTCCAAATGGAATATTCAGACATAATTCATTTATCATTTAAAGACTATCAACTTGTATCTAAATTTTGTCGCATGTGGCCCACGGTCTTAGAAGAAATCTATTCATATATGTACTTAATAAGATTTCCATTAAATATGTCCATAAGTTTCTTATGACATCTGGACATTAAGGAAATCAAATAAAGTCTAACATATATATGATAGGTTCCCACGTCATGTATCTCATTGAAACTTCTCTTGTAGCATGTCTAGAGATATAAAAGATCAGTGGGAGCATTAAGTATCTTAAGAATAACTTGCAATAGTTGCAAGAGGTGGGGGAGTGAAAATTTTATATTACTTCAATTTACACCTCTTGTACAAGACACTGCTCCATCACAACACTGTTTCATCAAGAGTTGTCTCCTTAAAATCTAATGCTACTCTTACAAAAGTTTCATTGTTGCTTAATTAAGGGCACACTTAGATTTCTTACCTAAACTAACATAATCCTCAACAAGAGAAATCACAATGACTAATGTCATAAACTTGTTTCTCTATTAGAATTTGTTGGTCGTTAAATATTGACCCTAAGCATGCTGAGTTCCTAAGGATTTCTAAGGTCAGTGGGAGCAGTCAAAGTCCTTATCATGATTTGCAAGGAATACAAGAGGCGGGGGGAAGAGTGTCATTAAATTTCACTCCGAATTTAACTCCGATTACACCTCTTATACACCATACTGCACCAACTCTTACAAACTTAGAATCCTGAAAATGATAGCAACCTAACCAAGAGCTAATCTATAAAACTGAAACTTCTAACAAACCCAATAATCAACTCAGGAGGTCATCTAGGTTTAAAAGGCTACTAACTTTGATGATTACATAACCTCCCTAACTGAAGTTGAAATGGATTTTGGAAAAGTTTACTGATCCCATCTGTTCTAATTAAGCCATTAGCGTCAATCAATCTTCTGAATGGAATAAAACTGTTTTCTAGTAAAACTGATTTTATGTGTTCGTATAACGTTTGGGATTTGATTGAATTACCTAAGAGTGTTCATAACTAAACCAAATCCTAATATAAGCGTTAAGACATTCAAAGGCATGATTGATTGTCAAAGGTTATACTTAGTAAGAGATAAATTATCAAAGATTTCTTTGAGGATCGTCACTGTTCTAGTAGCTTGTAATAGTTTAAATCTACATTAGATGAACATTAAAAACAGTTTTCCCTAACAATTGGCCAACACATTTACATGTTCATAAAACAACCTGAAAGTTTCAAACAGAAGGTTAAAGAACAGTTTGTCTATAAGCCAATAAAATCCATGTATGGGTTAGTGCAAACATCATAATGTGATGAAATCTTAACGTAATTATTTTCATCAACAACCAAGTGGATTTATGTACCTACCTCAAAATGAGTGGGAGCAACTAAAATAAACTTGTCTATATAGATGATATTCTTTTGACAAGTATATGTTACATAAGTCAAAGCATTGTTAACACAAACTTTGATATAATAGATCTCAGAGATATCTCTTATGTAATAGATATCATAACATACCGAGATAGACCCAATGGGACATTAGTTTTGTTCCATAAGTTTAACCTTAAATGGGTCCTTACATATGTAACAAACAATACTGCTCTCCTTTAGAGGATAATAGGACAAATGAGATTATTTATTTACGCTTCATTAATTAGAAGCCTTATGTAAGTTCAAGTCTACACTCATTTAGATATTACTCACTTTGCAACACACTAGATATGTCTAGATTAATGTGAAGCATCTCATAGAGTATTACAATATCTTTAAAATAAACGAGAGACTACATTTTAAAGAAGAAGTGGGAACTCAAACCGGTTGATTACTTTAACTTTGTAATATTCAAAGATGACAAAATGTTATTTCGGGTATATCTTTATGTCAGCAGACAAAACCTATCTCATGGAGGAGTCATAATAAACTGATAACAACAACCTAAGTTATAACGACATAATATAGTCACTAAATGTTGTTGGAAATTTGTCAGTGGACATTTATCAGTGGACTCATAAGTTTATTAACTCCATATAATTAATGTATTGAAGACTTAGTGTGATAAAGTCAGCTACCATAACTCCTTGAACAGTAACAGTTTAAGAGGTGCTGCATTAAATTTCGATACGCAATTAATTAGTCGTTTATGAACGAATTGAGGAAACTAAGTTTTGTATCGAATACATTCATGATATGCTTAAGGATCCTATAACTGAAGGGCTATTACCCATAAGTCTCATTAAGAGAGCTCAAAGATGGGTATTAATTAATGACCGTGCGCAATTGCATATCGTACTATGAATGACTAAGTATTAGTTAATTTTCCTCATCAGTTTGATTTTGTATGTCTCTAAGAATATGTTAAACCGGTATAATGGCATATAGACAAATAAAGTTACAAATCAAACAAGGGGCTTATGCGTATTTTGATCATAACGATTAGGTTTTAAATTAAGGCTATAGTATGACTAATGGGGGCCCTGAGTCGCATAATGATTCAACGGCTGTATTTCTCTGCTATAGTACTTGTTTAAGGCTAAAATGAGTGTTAACTCCTGATCAAGCTTATCTAATACCCATAGTAAATGATTACTCGGCTAAGTGGGAGAATGTAAGATTAAATATATATTATTTTATATTTAATCTAGTAGCCATTATAATCATTTACATTATATAGATCAAAATATATAACAACCTATTAAATAATTAGTTGGTAATTGTTGATGGACCATATTACCCTTATTAACTAATTAGGTTTCCTCTTGGGTGCTTATATAAGGAGACTTATGTGGAGGTTAAAAGGTTACACACTTAGACACATAACCTAATAATCATAACATCAATATCGACCTCCTCACCATATCCGAACTCCCTTATTCGGTTTCATAATCACCATCATCAGTTAGCACCCTAAGGAGGAACCAGATCACACTGACAAACATGTCGAACTCCATGGCATCATCTTTCACTGGATTATCCTCTGCACTGTCTACGGTGACAGGTATGTTTTCATGTTTTCCATTATGTTTAGAACAGAACTGATCCAACATACTCAAATTGCACCTAATCAATTCACCAATCCCCTACAATATCGACAAACATTTGACCCTTCTGCACCCCGCTTCGAAAACCAACCATTCCATAACCCAACCCGTAATGAAGAACGAACACTCTCGATATTTGCTAACGGAGATGATGAAGAAATTGTAGAACAAAATGAAGATGAAAAACATGAAGAACGATCTAAAAAGAAAGGAAAAATCAGCTTATGGACGGCCTATCAAAATTGGACCAAGGAATAAGGAGTTGCTTTGTGTAATCCTTAAGTTCATATTTTTATGTCTGAAGACTTGATAGACGGAAATCAACAAAAGAAAGATGGGTTTTGGAATCAAGTGCTTGAGGATTACAATAAATTACTTAGCGGAAACTATTCACCAAATAAATTCATAATGAACCATTTTAGATGGGTAGATGGGTTGGTTTAATGGACGTCAGATTCAAGCGGTATTATTTCTATTAGTTTGTTTTACCCTCTTAATTTTACTTAGGTTTATAACTCTAGTAATTCTTATTTTTATTACTACGTAGGACCATCGACATGCTAGTAGAACCGCAAAATATTGATATAATGAAGAAGGCGTTAAAGAATTAAAAAAAAAAGATTTACCTATGATTCATGGGAGATTGAATTTGAAATGAATGATAATAAATGGAAACCCATCACGCTGATGGGTGAGAAGTTTTATGGTCAATCCTGAAAAAAATCATCGGATCCTGGTGTCTTGAACATACTCCGGTATCCTGAGTTCCGGTATTACTAATGTTTGTTTTGCCCCCCCCCCCCCAGCGGAAATATTCGCAGGAATATTCCAAGGCAACCGATAGGAGATAAAGACTTCTTGATTTGTCGCAAAATACGTTGGAGAAAACATGTGTAAAAGCATAAGGAAGTTTGCTTAACGTTCACTTGCCTAGTCCATTGAGGATCCCAGAAAAATCAGGCACTTAGTCAGGATACCTTTTAGCCTTTGTACTATAAATAACATGATCCTATCGACTTAGGCTTAACTTTTACACACTATAAACTCGCAACAAGCTCTGTAACATATGGAATTCGATTGATTAAGCTCAGCAATTGTAATTTCTTTCAAGTTATTAACTAATCAGATCTTGGTAGTGTCTAGTTCCCAGGGGTTTTGTGTCGGCGACCATCTCTCGTAGATATTAAGGGCTTTTCCATGTAACAAATCGTTCGTGTTCATCATTATTTATTGCTTTCATCCTATGTTTATCACATTTCAACCATTTTATTAAGCTTAACAAGCACAAAACCAGTTTTCTTAGCCAAGGATCCTGATTCCAACACCAGTATCCTAACTAACAAACTTACCATGTTCAAGAGCACCCTACCTCACTTTCTCAATTTGGTTACTAAATTGATCTCACTAGTTTTTTTTACCAAAACTATTTGGCGCCCACCGTAGGGAACATGGTGCTTTTCATCGTTATATTTCTCTTGCAGTTTCTGTTCAATAAATTTTTTCGAAGTTATTCTCAAAAATGGCTTTTCAACCCAAATTAACCACAACTTCATCCTCTGTTACCGTTGCAACTTTTGGAATGATGTAAGACCCTTACTAATATTTAACGATTTCCTTATGAATATCGACAATTAAATGTGTATTTATGGCCACACAAACTTATGAAAATAGGGGTTTATTAAAACTTTTACAATTTAAAAGTTATACAACATAATATATAAGAGTTAGTCATTTAAAATGACGACGAAACAACGTGCGGAAGCTTTTATCTCGTTCGTGTTCGGTTCTTCGTTGAGCTTGATCGACATCCGGCATCCCAAGATATTCCTACATTTCATAAGCCATGAAATGAGTTAGTCATGCGTAATTTATAAGCGTTTAAAACGAGTTCGGATACTGAAACGGACTAAGAACAAAAAAATGCCAGATCTTTGGCTTCTCGCGGGGCGCGACAGCACCTACCCCCGGGTGCTCGCGGGGCACGACAACTGTCGCGGTGCGCGAAAGTGATTTGGCTTCATCGCCGCGTGACGCGACGACTTGTTTTCGACGGAATGTTATTTTCTTTGAGCTGCAGATTCCCAACTCAAATACTCAAACATAAAAATCACAAAAACACGCATAACTTTCGATTTACCTATCCGTTTTACGATTCGTTTCTTCCTACGTGATCGTAATTTAATTCTCCATCATATGGAGTTAAAATTCAACATCTGAACTAATAAAATTCTAAATTTTTAAGCATTCGGCTTATTATTCAAATTCAACATTTTGACCCGTTTGTATTTAAAACCACAAACTTGTTTCAAAATAGTCATGGGACATACGCCCATGTATTTAACTCAAAATCTTTAAGTCGGATTCTTAATCATTATGAATTATGCGGCCCATATCAAATTTATGCGCATAGTTCATTTTGACCCGTTTAGAGGATTTAAACCTTTAAGTTTAAACATTTCCCTTAATTATGCATAATCAACTCCATATTAAGACATCGATTATCCTCCACCACAACTATAATTGTGGTGATTTTAATGATGTATAATACTTATTCCAAATTGTGCCATTTGAAATGTCATTTTACAACAAAGACCATTTTGATACATATTACCCAAAAGACTTAAGCCTACAACTTTTATACTTATTCTATAACTTACATGATCATAATACACGTTCTTAAATGACCTCTAAGGACCGTTTACATGGTTTAACGGTCATGGGCATTTTGGTCAACCTTCGTCTTTTCTTTTACGACAAAGGACTAACAACAATATATTTGACCAAATCTCACATTTTAGCCATAACTTACTTATACGTACCTGGCTCGGGTCAAAGTATTGACCCATTTTAATACCTCATCTTATAAGTTGTTAGTTAATAACAACAGCGTCTCACGCGCTATTCGTTCCCGTCAGCATAAAACTCGACAACAACATTAATCACCAGAGTCAATTGGTGATTTCATCATCATTTGACCCGTTTAATCCATTGGGCCATTTATTCAACATAAGATGGTATTTATTTACCATCCCATTCAGGTATCCGTTCCGGTTTACGTCGTGTTATCATATTGCTAAAAATCATTTCTCAACCTTTTTAACTTATCATCTTTTACGCCGTAGAGCGTCTTTTTCAAAAAAAATTATTGGTCCGTTAACTCGTGGCCAGTTACCATATTACCCTTTTACTCATTATGATTTTACCCCATAATATGTCTTTTCTCTAAACTCTTGTTATTCGGTCTATTCAAGACCGAATTACCGTTTTTACCCCTTTTTACTTATTCCGACCCGCATTATTTCGCATCGGATCACTGTAATTAGTTTGCGGTTTTATCATAATCTTAACAACTTCAACGAGTAAATGATCTCATAGAAGAGTGTAAGCTTTACTTACCTTGCATCCGATTTTACTCTTTTTCCGTGCATTCTATCCGGTTGACCCGCTTCTTTCCCAAGCCTCCACCTAGCTTGTCGAGCGTCAAACTATCATCATAATCCATAAGACGATTAGATTAGTCACTATCATTTACGACTATTCCGTCTGACGAATTCTATGTCGAAACTACTATTCGACTTTGTTATTGATTAGTTTAACTTTCCAAAAGTTAACTACCTTTAATCATATGATATGTGCAATTAATTAAAATCTACATCATAATTAGAATCCGTATTATCACATATCACCCCTAATTAACCAAATTAGGTAATTACACGTTCGGTTCATGATTTCGACATATGAACATTCATTTAGGCATTTTAACAAACACCTTGCGGGCGAGATTCGTATACTTCTTTTGTCAAGTTCATTACTAACTTTTAACCAAGTTTTAATTATCAAAATTAAGCCCTTTTTGTCTAATGTTCATGAACAATATCAAGAACTTGGATCATAACATCAATTTTCACAATTTCAACACTAAATTTCATGTGTTCATCATATTGATATAAAACCCACTTAGTTCATACTTGACTAGTTGACTAATCACTAGTTTATGGCACAAATTCAACAAGTTTGCATCTAGGGTTTTGTTCCTTGACTTATACTCACATTAATTTCACTAAAACATTCAACATTCATGCAAGAATTTCATTCATGCATGTTTATCCCGAATTCAAAATATCACCAAACATCAAAATTCAACATACCTTGTGATCCCCTAGCTTGGGTGATCACGAATTCAGCTTGGTTTCGATCCTAATCTGTTTTCCCCCTTGAATTTTGATGGAAATTATGAGTTAGGGTTCAAGAAGTAGAACCCCTTTTTCTTTGTGAATATGTCGACCAGAAACACACACTTGTGTGTGTTTTTGGTGTAAATTTTCTTTATTAATATCTACTTTCAAAGTTGTCCATTTTAGTCCTTCCATTTTTCCAAGGTTATAAAAAGGTTTAACCATATCATGTTTTCCTTTATTGTTTTAACACGACTTAACTAACTAGGTTGATATTCCTAGTTACTTAGTGGGTCCGGGGAATTCAGAACCGTTTTATTTTTTAGTCCCGTTAACTCGGGCCTCTTACGAACTTTATTTCCTCAAAAGCTTTTATTTTCTTTTTATTAATATTAGGTTTATTTATTTAAATCCTAATATTTACCGGATTAATTTTTTTTACCACTTACGGTATTTACCCGTTCATTAATATTAACATGGCTTGATTACCAAACCCGTTTTTGGGGTGTTACAAATAAGCAAACCCTTTCCTCCTCCTCCTCCATATCACATGAAGACTACTGTGGCTGGGAAATCTACTTCTAGACCCGTGCTTGCTTCTAATGATGACATCTTGTCGATGTTTGCAATGGTGAGGAGCAGACGAAGCAGCAAGAGACCAACCAGTTGTTGTTCAAGGAACATAGAGAGCCAAAGAAGTCTGGAAGGCCAGTGGCGGTGACAACGCCATTGCAGCCAAGGATCCGGAACTTCAGAACTGTAATATCCTCAGTAGTCCATTAGGGAGACTTCTTACATGGTCCAACTTCATTTGTCAGGATCAACAACAATTGGTCCAACTTCATTTGTCAGGATTGCAATAAGCAATGATTTTGGAGTTTCCTCTGGGATCTTCCTTTCAGGATCCCAACATCGGTAACCCTGTCGATAATCGTTCTTTTAATATTAATGATTTTATACAGGATACATGTGTTAGTCCTAAGATGGCCAAGGAGCTAAAGAAAGCTAAGAGACATGATCTCCAGTGCGCCAGGAGTGGTAGCACCCATACCGGAGGTATCCCCATACAGTCACAAAACCTCTAGATTTGCTTATCACATTTGCAATGCAGAGATCTCAAAGAGATTCCAAACCCCCAATATGAAGCTTTATGAAGGAACTACTGATCCTGAAGAGCATGTGGCCCAATACAGGGAAACGATTGAGATAAACCCCATCCTAGTGGATCTGAAGGAAGCGTGTTTGTGTAAGGGATTTGGTTCCACCCTAACAGGATCATCCTTGAAATGGCTACTTAATGTCCCTCCATACTCTATTACATCTTTTACTCATTTAGTGAATTTGTTTAACAACCAGTTTTCATGCAACAAACCTTTGAGAGATTAACTAGTGATCTCTACAGGGTCACTGAAGGCGCAGATGACTCCTTAAGGGACTATATAAGCAAGTTCGGCAGGGAATCCCTAGAGATCCTCAACCTTGACACTACTACGATGGTTCAAGCCTTTAAAAATGGGTATACAGAAGCATTATCCTTTTTGTGGGGATTTTGTAATGAATCCATGCAGGAACTTGGATGAAGTAAGGAACCGAGCCTTAACATTCATGAGGCTTGAGGATGAAAAAGACCCAACAATGAATCAATATGCCTACTAACTATGATAACCCTAATAGGAAGTGAGAGTCCCCTCAGAAATCCTATAAATCCAAACAATATTTGAATAATGATAATCACAGGATTAATTCGGTGGATGATGAGGATCCTGAGGAGGATTACCCGAAAATAGCTGACTACTGATTCTCTGTTGACGTTTCAGGTTTGCTACATGCCATGTAGGATCTTGGAGATAAGGCACGATGGCCTAGGAAAAAAAACAGAGCATCTGGTTGGAAAGATAAATCTAAGTGGTGTGCCTACCTAGAAGATTTTGGAAATCTAACTGAAGACTGTTATTTTCTTAAGAAGGAGATAAGTTATCTCCTCAACAAGGGATACTTGAAGGAATTTCTGGATTGAAAGGCAGAAAAGAACTAAGATCTTGAAAAATCCGCCAAACAGGCAGGAACCCCACCGCCAGATGTAAAGTTAATTAATTTTATCCGGTGGGTGTGATATTTGGGGTAGCTCTTACTCTGCAGCTAAAAGGCATGCAAATGAGGCAAAGGCAGAACAGGAAACAAGCCCACATGAACGAAAACACTAACAAAACAAAAGACAACGTCCTTCGATGAAGATGATAGGGACAAAGTGTAGGATCCTCACCACGATTGTTTGGTAATAACATTATATGTTGCTAACCACTTTATGCGCATGATCCTAGTATATGGAGGAAGTTAAGTGAATATAATACAACCAGTGTTGTAAAAGTCGGATTCCAAGGCCGAGTAATCTATGATTACACGGTACTCGGCACCTTACCTTGGAGGATTATTACAAGTCGGCCTTTATAAGTCGAAGGGGGTCAAACTCGGCCTACTCGACTACTACTCAGAATACTCGGTCAACTACTCAGAATACTAGGTGGGAACCTTGGAATACTTAGCGACTACTTGGATTACTCGGTCAACTACTCGGTGACTACGCGAGATTATGCTAATTTTGACATGAAATACGCTTATTTTTACACATATATAATATCCAATAATTAATTTTCTTTATATTTAACATGTTTGAGTACTCTCCACATACTCCCCGAGTACTCGAACGACTCCCAACTCCCCACTCGGCAGACTAGGGAGCGTCTAGCGACTTCTGCAACACTGAATACAGCTGGACACCTTGAAAAGGATGAATATTCCCGAATTTGAATTCAAGCTAAATCTTTAGTGCTAGTAGGATTTAGTGAAGAAATGAAGAATACAGTGGGGGAGATCTAGTTACTAGTCTACATAGAGGGAGTTAGTTCTATGCAAAGATTTTGTATTATTGATTTCCTTTCTTGCTATAATATTATTTTAGGCAGGCCCTGGATTTAAGATATGAAAGTCGTTCCTTCCACTTACTATCAGTGTGTGAAGCTCCCAACTCCTTGGGGGTTATCAAGATCGAAAGCGACCAACATGAGGTCAAATATTAATATACCTCATCGATGAAAGCTTCTGCTAAGACGAGACAAGCATAACAATTACAGAAGAAAGGCACGAGATGTCTTGGAGGCAAAGGAACAAGATATTAGAGAAGTATCCTCAAGTCCTAAGGATCCTAACATCAAGGTGCTTATGGGAACAAGGATCTGTTTTGTTGACAGAAGCTATTAAAGCTGAAGTTATCCAAAGACCAAATAATACATGAAGACTACAAGATGATTGAAGACAAAGTTTCCTTATGATGCTATTATCAAGGGGGAGTTTGTTGGGGCATATTTGTGACAACAACTTATAGATTTGAATATTTGGATATCTTGAAATTAGTAAAATGATAAATGTCACACCCCAACCGATGGCGAAATCATCGGGGCGCGGCACTGAGCGAAACAGATTGTCCATGAGTTCCATAACAACTATGATTACCAAATATTTAAGCATTACGTCCCATACCGTAACATATAAAGTAGCACAATTATTACAGACAAATTGTTCTCAAAGACAAATAAAAACTGTTTCGACAACTCATAAATTATTAGATTTGTTTCTAGACTCCCCTAGCTCAATTCTAGCAAGTAGAGCAAGCATCCTAAACACCTGTCACATACGTTAAAATAAAAGTCAATACACAGAGTGTAAAGGTGAGCATACAAGTTTGATAGTATAATAGTAGCGAAAGCGATTTACGCATAACCAACATGTAACATGTATAATATGAAGCAGGTAGGTTATCGACAACGAAATATGGACAGACGTGACTGCGAGTTGTAGAATGCGCAACACATATCACCATTGTGACATGTGAGGAAAAGCCCTTAACAACCCCTGTCCACGATAGGTGCTGAGTACAAACTATAGTACTATCGTTGCTAAGGTGTCAGACAACAATCACTGTGTAAACATAACATACTAGTATTCATCGAATAACACACATAACATGCAGAGTGGTTAGCGTATAAAAGTGTTGCGTTATGTGTTGATTGTGATTTTGATATAAGTAACGTATGTAACACCCAAACGTGCATAAAGCAAAAAGGGATCGAGTATACTCACAGATCGTGTTTAACTAGTAAACACAGTCTTGGATTGAATGGAGCACTGAGTGAGTTAGCCTGAACAAAGTATGATAGTATAACCGTTGCACGGTACGTAAAACGATGCGTTGAAGTGATGTGAGACGGATGGTGATCCGCACGGATGACCATTCGGTCGGAGCGTCTTTCATTTGGGATGGATGTGTTTGTGTATGATGGAACTTTGAAGTTTTCGTTGTAGCATTTTGAAAGACATGAAGTGTCTCTACCCTTCAGGTTGTCCGATCGGACGGCCATCCGATGACCGTCCGCTCGGATGGCAATCCGAGTGGAGATTAGCTTCTTTGAAACTTTTGAAATTGGTTAAGTGTTTAACAACAAAAGTCACTAGGCTAGATAGCCATTCGATCGGATGGCTATCCGATCAGATGGCCGTTCGTCCGAGCGACTTGTTCCAGTTGGAAAGTTTGTAAAACCAGTTAAGTTTAGAAAGTTTAGTGACTGAACCAAGATGGTATGACCCCGTGTCAAACAACAGAACTATAGCAAGCCTAGTCATCCGTTCGGATAGGGAATCACCCCGTTCGTTCAGTGACTGTTCTTGACGGGATTTCATGTTCAACCCGTGAATCGGTCGTCTCTTTGTTAGGAATCCATTCTCAGTCCGGGTCTACACTAGAGAATGAGTGGTGAACCCGAACTAGTCCAGATTTTAAAGGTTTTGAATAAAAAGTTAAGAAAGTTGAAGGAAAGTTTGAAACATTAGAAAAATGTTTAGATTTAGTTGAAATCAGTGTTTAAACATTGTAGAAATATGTTAATTCGAGTTGTTCTTGATGGAATGAAGTTATTCCCTGGAGTTCATACTAACTTGTGAGGACGTTACCCTTGAACAACCCGGAATCAAGTGATTTCATGGTTAAAAGTTGAGATTTGTGGGTAAAATCGATGAGAAAGTGTGTGTAGATCAAGAAAGTACAAGATTTGGTGAGAAAACTTACAAGAATCACGAGGAATCGAGAGAAAATAGGCCAAGAGTGTGCTGGTCAAACGAGAGCCGTCACATCACATGAATAGTGATGTGACAGGTGATACTTATAGGTGGTGAGGAAGAAAGGCGGTGCAACTAAGACAGATCGGAGGGCCTTCCGATCGGATGGTCATCCGATCTGATGACCATTCGATCGAATGGTCCTTCGATTGGATGTCTTTTGCCAGTTGGTTTCCGACTTTTTGTTTCGTGCGTCGAGCATTGCGATGCATTTCAAGTAAGCGATGCGATAGCAATACACAATAGTTACACAAATAATATAACTACTATTAACCACAAAAGTAAACCTTAGATTTTCGAGTTCGTGATGAGATTGCGTTGTGATGAAGTTGCGATTGCGTTTTCGAATAATCACCTCAAACAAATATAAACATGCACAAGTAACACGTTATAGCACACACACATAAAACAATATCCATAACCTGTAATTCGAGTTGCGATGTGATAGCGTTAAGTAGATTAGCGTTAGTTATCTTTATCGCCTTGTTACTTCCACATAATACAACTAACAAGTTTAATTTAAAGTATCGATTATCTGGGTTTGAGATTACACGCAATGATTAAGCAAAGAAAGACATATCCAATTAGCAATCTTTTCTTCCTTTGACTTGACTTTGACTTGTACTTTGACTTCGAAAGTCGGGTTGTTATAGCCTCCCCTACTTTAGGAAATTTCGTCCCGAAATTTATGGCGCAGGCGTAACAAATAGCTGTGGATACTTAGCCTTCATATAACTTTCGAGTTCCCAGGTGAACTCGATGCCGTGTTTGCCTTCCCAGCGAACCTTCACAATGGGAATGCGTGAGCGTCGGAGCTTCTTGGTTTCTCGATCCATGATCTCGACTGGCTTTTCCATGAAGTGTAATGTTTCGTCCACTTGTAGATCCTCAAGAGGGACATGTAAATCCTGGTCGGCTAGACACTTTTTGAGGTTCGAAACATGGAAAGTCAGGTGGATGTTACTAAGTTCCTCCGGTAGTTCGAGTCTGTAGGCAACTTTTCCAATTCTTTCCAGAATTTTAAAGGATCCAACATATCGAGGTGCGAGCTTTGCTTTCTTGCCGAATCTGATCACCCCCTTCCAAGGTGCAACCTTTAGGAGTACCTGATCGCCAACGTCAAATTCAAGATGCTTGCGACGTCTATCGGCGTAACTCTTTTGACGACTCCGAGCTTTCAGGAGATTGTCTCGAATTTGGAGGATTTTGTTAGTCGTTTCTTGCAATAACTCAGGACCGGTAATTTATGTATCCCCGATCTTGTGACATACAATAGTCGATCGACATTTTCTTCAGTATAATGCCTCAAATGGTGCCATTTGGATGCTAGAGTGATAACTGTTATTGTACAAGAATTCAACTAAAGGTAAATGCGAATCCCAATTACCACCGAAATCTATAATACACGAGCGAAGCATGTCTTCAAGGGTACGAATCGTGCGTTCAGTCTGACCGTCGGTCTGGGGATGAAATGCAGTACTAAGATTGAGAGTAGTACCAAGAGCAGATTGAAACGTTTCCGAGAGGCGTGAAGTGAATCGACCATCACGGTCAGAGATGATATCACGAGGTGTCCCGTGTCGACAAATGACTTCGTCGGTGTAGATCCGTGTTAATCATTCTACCTTATAGTCTTCCCGTATTGGTAGAAAGTGAGTGGATTTGGTGAGAAAATCAAACCCAGATGCTATCATGACCTGATGGCTTGCGCGGAAACTTCATTATGAAATCCATAGCTGTACTATCCCATTTCCACATAGGGATCTCGGATTGCACGAGTAAGCCAGAGGGGCGTTGATGCTCAGCCTTGACTTTCGAACAAGTCAGGCACTTCGAAACGTAGATAGCGATATCTCTCTTCATGCCCGGCCACCAGTACTTGTAGCGAAGGTCCTGGTACATCTTATCGGCGCCGGGATGAATAGAATATCGAGATTTGTGGGCTTCGTTTAGCAGAATCTCTCGTAAATTAGTGCGTTTGGGAATCCAAATTCGGTCAAGATAATGGAATATACCATTAGATTTATTCACTAGTTGTTCCCCGTTATTGATAATCCTTTCCTTCTTCAAAGTGCATTCGGTAAAACAAGCATGTTGAGTGTCACGGATAAGAGCTTCGAGATTGTGCTGGGCTTGAGTATTACGAATGCTATGCAAATAGCTTCGTCGACTGAGAGCATCGGAAACGATTTGCTTTGCCTGGATGGTAGCGAATCTCACAGTCGTAATCGTTGAGGAGTTCAACCCATCGGCGTTGGCTCATATTCAGCTCTTTCTGGTTAAAGATGTGTTGCAGGCTCTTGTGGTCAGTGAAGACCGTACACTTGGTGCCGTAAAGGTAGTGTCGCCAAATCTTTAACGCAAAAACAACTGCACCAAGCTTGAGATCATGGGTTGTGTAGTTCTTCTTGTGGGTCTTGAGCTGACGAGAGGCGTACGTGATAACCTTGTCTCGTTGCATAAGAACACAACCGAGACCGAGGTTAGAGGCATCACAATAGACTACAAAATTGTCGTTTCCATCGGGTAAAGATAGCACGGTAGGGTTGCAAAGCATAAGTTTCAGAGTTTGAAAGGCTTCCTCTTGTTCGGTTTTCCCAAACAAAAGGTTTGTCCTTGTGCGTGAGAGAGGTGAGAGGGATAGCGATCTTCGAGAAATCTGCGATGAATCAGCGATAGTAACCCGCCAATCCGAGAAAAGAACAAACTTCGGACGAGTTCTTTGGTGTAACCCAACTCTTAACTGCTTCAATCTTCGCAGGATCGACATGAATACCTTGACTATTGACAATGTGACTGAGGAATTGAACCTCCTCGAGCCAGAATTCACACTTGGAGAACTTGGCGTAGAGGCGGTTTCCCTGGAGTACTTCAAGAACCAAACGGAGATGTTGCGCGTGTTCGGCTTTTGACTTGGAATAGATCAGGATGTCATCGATGAACACGATAACGAAGCGGTCGAGAAAGGGTTTACACATGCGATTCATTAGATCCATAAAGTCTGCGGGGGCGTTAGTTAAACCAAAGGGCATAACAACAATCTCGTAGTGGCCATATCGGGTTCGAATAGCGGTTTTGGGTATATCTTTCTCTTGAATTCGTAACTGGTGATAGCCTGAGCGTAAGTCAATCTTCGAGAAACACGTAGCACCTTGTAACTGGTCAAACAAATCATTGATTCGAGGTAAGGGATAGCGATTCTTGATGGTCAGCTTATTCAATTCCCTATAATTGATGCACATCCGGAATGATCTGTCCTTCTTTTTGACGAAAAGGACAGGTGCGCCCCATGGAGAGGTGCTAGGGCGAATGAAGCCTTTATCAAGCAACTCCTGGAGCTGACTCGAGAGTTCTCGCATTTCGGATGGAGCGAGACGATAAGGCACTCTTGCGACAGGATTTGCTCCAGGAATGAGGTCAATTCGGAAATCGATATCTCGAGATGGCGGTAAGCCAGGTAAATCATCAGGAAAGACGTTAGGGAAATCACGAACCACATGCACCTTTTCCATTTCCTTCTCTTTCTTTTCCTTCTCCGCTACTATGATGTGTGCCAATAAAGGGTGGTATTCCTTGCGGAGATACTTCCTAGCTTGGATACACGACATGAGTTGTAACTTCTTCGAAGCAACTTTGCCATAGACACACAATTGGTCGCCGTTTGCGAGAGAGAAACGAATCATTTTATAGAAACAAACAATTCTCCAGAAGGAAATCCATGCCTACTATGACATTAAAGCTACCGAGCCGCATCAGAATAAGATTGATAGGGAAAACATGACTGTTAAGCTCAAGAGTACAATCACGTAGAACGGAAGTAACGGTGATGGTTCTTCCAGTGGTTACTTTTACGTCGAATGTTGATGGGAGGTTAACGCGTTTACGATTTAGGAGCCTTTCGAATTCGAAAGATACAAAACAGTTATCGGCTCTAGTATCAAACAAACATGAAGCATATATACCATTTACGGGAAACGTACCATTAACCACGTTGTTGTCTGCCTGGGCTTGACGAGCGTTGATGTTGAAGACTCGCCCACGGGCTGCTTGCTGAGCTGGCTGCTGCTGCTGGTGTTGTTGCTGCGCTGGTTGCTACTGTGGCTCTTGCTTCACCACTTTGTTTTGGCAGACATTTGCGAAGTTGTTGGGATCACCACATGCATAGTAGGCTCTTGCGTGAGCAGGAGCTGCTTGTTGTCCCTGAGGAGCTGGTAGAGCAGGAGCTTGGACTTGAGCTAGACGGGGACCAGTATGACAATTAGTAGTAAAGTGGCCGTAAAGGTTGCAGTGAACACAAAATCGACATGCAATCCCAATAGGATGATGTTAAGTACAGGTAGGGCATAACGGGTGTGGACCAGTATATGCACGCTTGGCCGGCAGCACATGGGTCACTGGTGCTGCTACCTGGCCATTCTGGTTTTGCTGTTGGGCAGGGACACCATTGAGTGGAGCGGCGGTGATAGCACAGTTCTTGTTGTTGTTGTTGTTGTTCTTGCGCTTTCGACGTGAAGACTTGGAAGCTTGCGGTGCGGCGGTTTCAGCGGTGGGAGTAGCGGTGACGTGATGAATACTTTTGGTGGCTTTGTCGAAGTAACCAGCCCTAACTCGCTTGTCATTAATCTTGGCAGCGAGCAGGTAAGTCTCTTCGATGGTGGTTGTCTTGGCGGCTTGCATGAAATCAGCAACAAAATCCGGTAAAGCACGGATGTATTTCTTGATAGTGATGTCTGGAGTAGAGACTTGGCTAGGACAAATGATGCTTAGCTGCTTAAAGCGCGCAGTTAGACCAGCATTGTCGCCACCCTCTTGCTTAATGTTCCAAAACTCGTCCTCCAGCTTCTGAAGCTCGTGGGGAGGGCAGAATTCCTTCATCATCATCTCCTTCAACTCCTCCCAAGTAAGCCCATAAGCTGCGTCATTCCCTCGCCTGTTCCTTTCGGCAGTCCACCAGTCCAAAGCACTGGACTGGAAAACGCCTGTTGCATTGAAAGTGCGGAGGTTTTCAGGACAGCCGCTTTGGCACAGAGTGACTTCAATTGCATCGAACCATTGGAGCATGGCAGTAGGCCCATCTTCTCCGGTGAAGTCCTTAAGGCCGTAGGCCTTAAACTGCTTGAAGCTAAAAGTAGCGCGGGGAGAGTCGGTCCTTGATTCCTTGGAGGACTTGCTAGCGTTTTCATTAAGTTCGCTGACAATTTGTAGAATGACCTTAGCCATCTGCTTTGCGACTAGAGAAGCGATACGCTTGTCAGCGTGATTGCGTCGGGCGGCTCAAGAAGTATGCGATCCAAAAGACGACATTGTCTGCAACAGACATCTCCATAGGATTCAAACACTATGCATTCGAATCTCACCTCACAACATACTACTACTAGATAAAGCTCAGGAACACATTGGCATGCAATCACATAGGCACATAAGTCACGTAGGCACATAATCCACATAGGCACGTAAGTACATAAGCACATCTAGCACGCCAAAACATGCTTTATACTATATTTTGCATGTATTCACCTACATATATTGCACGTATTCACCTATCTTTCAAAGCTGCGATCGCGATCAAGAGTTGCGAGTGCGAGTAGCGAGTAGCGATTACGAGTAACATAAGTGATGTTAGTGTTTTGAGATAAATGTAATAAGCGAGTTGTGTGTGTTTATCGAAGCGAACAACGAAAAGCGTATAAATCTCCAAAATTAGAACACATAAACAAGAAAACCACATAAAACACATAAGTTTTCACATAAAATCGAGGGATCAGCGGTTGCAAGTCTAGAATCGAAACACATAAAAGCGATAAAGCGTAAAAATCAGCAAAAATCGGAATGTCTTGGGTGTGCTAGACTTTGACTACCCAAAGTGATTCGACTGTTCTCAAGGACTTTGAGTACACGTGTTGGCTTAATTGACTGTGCTCTCGCCTCAATCCGGGTGATCGACACGCATCCTCTCGGCCATTACGTGACTCTAGTCGTTGGAACCCATCGAGACTTTGGTGAGAGTTTTGTAAAACCCAAATATAGAGTGGAATAAATCATTAAGATACGGGTTTCACCCCTAACTTAACAACTCCATTCCTGTTTGGGTGATAGAATCACGAGATAGATAGGGAGAACCGCGTCGAAGTATGAATTTCACTCCTGATTCAACGCAAATTCTCGTGTTTATAGTAAAAATGCGTGTCGGACGAGTGATCTTGTCGAGATTTTGCGGTTTTCACACCTAATCTCAACCAGATCCTCCGCTTGTGTGTGTTGTCAGCCTTAGGAAAGGCTGACCTTGCGCGAAGCGGTAGTATGCGATGTTCGCGCAAGAGTGTAGTGTTCAGCGAGTTCGAGCGAGAGTCCCTACATGATACTCTCCTGAGTTTGCATGAAGCGGTCTGTTGGTGCTTAGACTATAGACTAGGTCAATTCTAAGACATCGGCCCAGACTAGGTCGAGTCTTTCCTAATTCCCAATAGTTCTGGCTCTGATACCAATCTGTCAAAACCCAACCGATGGCGGAATCATCGGGGCGCTACACTAAGCGAAACAGATTTTCCATGAGTTCCATAACAACTATGATACCAAATATTTAAGCATTACGTCCCATACCGTAACATATAAAGTAGCACAGTTATTACAGACAAATTGTTCTCAAAGACAAATAAAAACTGTTCCGACAACTCATAAATTATTAGATTTGTTTCTAGACTCCCCTAGCTCGATTCCAGCAAGTAGAGCAAGCATCCTAAACACCTGTCACATACGTTAAAATAAAAGTCAATAAACAGAGTGTAAAGGTGAGCATACAAGTTTGATAGTATAATAGTAGCGAAAGCGATTTACGCATAACCAGCAGGTAACATGTATAATGTGAAGTAGGTAGGTTATCGACAATGAAATATGCACAGACGTGACTAGGAGTTTTAGAATGCGCAACACATATCACCACTGTGACACGTGAGGAAAAGCCCTTAACAACCCCTGTCCACGACAGGTGCTGAGTCCAAACTATAGTACTATCGTTGCTAAGGTGTCAGGAAACAATCACTGTGTAAACATAACATACTAGCATTCATCGAATAACACACATAACATGCAGAGCTGTTAGCGTATAAAAGTTTTGCGTTGTGTGTTGATTGTGATTTTGATATAAGTAACGTATGTAACACCCAAACGTGCATAAAGCAAAAAGGGATCGAGTATACTCACAGATCGTGTTTAACTAGTAAACACAGTCTTGGATTGAAGGGAGCGCTGAGTGAGTTAGCCTAAACATAGTACGATAGAATAAGCGTTGCACGGTGTGTAAAACGATGCGTTGAAGTGATGTGGGACAGATGGTGATCTGATTGGATGACCGTCCGGACAGATGGTCATCCAGACGAATGACCATTCGGTCGGAGGGTCTTTCGTTTGGGATGGATGTGTTTGTGTATGATGGAACTTTGAAGTTTTTGTTGTAGCATTTTGAAAGACATGGTGTGTCTGTACCCTTCAGGTCGTCTGGTCGGACGGTCATCCAGACGGATGGCCGTCCGTTTAGATGGCAATCCGAGTAAAGATTAGCTTCTCTGAAACTTTTGAATTGGTTAAGTGTTTAACAACACAAGTCACTGGGCTGGATAGCCATTCGATCGGCTATCCGATCGGATGGCCGTTCGTCCGAGCGACTTGTTCGAGTTGGAAAGTTTGTAAAATCAGTCAAGTTTAGAAAGTTTAGCGATTGAACTGAGACAGATGACCCCGTGTCAAACAACAGAACCGCAGCAAGCCTAGTCATCCGTTCGGATAGGGAATTACCCCGTTCGTTCGGTGACTATTCTTGAGGGGATTTCATGTTCAACCCGTGAATCGGTCGTCTCTTCGTTAAGAATCCATTCTCAGTCGGGGTCTACATTAGAGAATGAGTGGTGAAACCGAACAACTCCAGATTCTAACGGTTTTGAGTAAAACGTTAAGAAAGTTGAAGGAAAGTTTGAAACATCAGAAAAATGTTTAGATTTAGTTGCAATCAGTGTTTAAACATTGTAGAAATCTGTTAGATTCGAGTTGTTCTTGATGGAATGAAGTCATTCTCCGGAGTTCATACTAACCCGTGATGACGTCACCCTTGAACAGCCCAGAATCAAGTGATTTCATGTTTAAAAGTTGAGATTTGTGGGTGAAATCGATGAGAAAGTTTGTGTAGATGAAGAAAGTACAAGATTTGGTGAGAAAAGTTACAAGAATTGCGAGGAATCGAGACAAAATAGGTCAAGAGTGTGCTGGTCGAACGAGAGCTGTCACATCACATGAACAGTGATGTGACATGTGATATTTATAGGTGGTGAAGAAGAAAGGCAGTGCAACTTAGACAGATCGGAGGGCCTTCCGATCAGATGGCCATCCGATCAGAGGGCCTTCCGATCAGATGGCCATCCGATCGGAGGGCCTTCCAATCGGATGGTCATCCGGATGGATGACCATTCGATCGAATGGTCCTTCGATCGAATGGCTTTTGCCAGTTGGTTTCTGACTTTTTGTTTCGTGCGTTGAGCGTTGCGATGCGTTTCAAGTAAGCGATGCGATAGTATTACACACTAGTTACACAAATAGTATAACTACTATTAACTACAAAAGTAAACCTTATATTTTCGAGTTCATGATGAAATTGCGTTGTGATGAAGTTGCGATTGCATTTTCGAATAATCACCTCAAACAAATATAAACATGCACAAGTAACACATTATAGCGCACACACGTAAAACAATATCCATAACCTGTAATTCGAGTAGCGATGTGATAGCGATGTGATAGCGTTAAGTAGATTAGCGTTAGTTATCTTTATCGCATTGTTACATCCACATAATACAACTAACAAGTGTAATTTAAAGTATCTATTATTCTGGTTTGAGAGTATAAGCAATGATTAAGCAAAGAAAGACAGATCCAATTAGAAATCTTTTCTTCCTTTGACTTGACTTTGACTTTGACTTGTACTTTGACTTTGACTTTGAAAGTCGGGTTGTTACAATAAACAGTTAGCAGGTTTAGCATTGTAATAGTTTTCTAACTGTGATTGGGCCAAAGCAAACCCACATTTGTGGTGTGGTAGGCGAATTGGGCATGTCCAATTTGCATGCCTTTGTGAAACCAAGCCCATCATGCATGCTTATATTATATAAACATGTCTTTGCATTAAGGTTAGGGTTAAGCACTTCAAAACAGTTTATAGAGAGTTTAGAGAGAGAGAGAAAAGGGAGAGAGAAAGAGAGAGAATTCATATAAAGAGAGGTGTGGTAGGCGAATGTGTGGTGTGGTAGGCGAATGTGTGAAGTGTTAGGATCTTAATTGATTGTAAACACCAGTTTGATAATCAATAAAGATCAGTTTGTTGGTGATTTCTGTTTCCACACGTTTCTGTGACAATCTGATCTAGAGGATTCCGCAGTCTAGGTTAGATAGACAATTTTGTTGGGATCCTCTAGATCAGACAAACACAGAAAACTGTAGAACTTGAACATACACAATTCACTTTAATCCGGTATTCTATTGATTATCTAAACTCACAGTTTTACAATCAACTCAATACCTCACCATACACACAAATTTGTTTCTCTCTCGCTCCTCTACATTTTCTCTCTCTCTCTAGAATAGGATCCTAGACTGATTAACTGAAGGACTAGAAACCCTAATGCAAAATATGTTTATATACTACATGTTTGCATGCTAGGCTTCTAATTAGGCTAGGCCATTCTCCAAGCCCATTACAACATAAAACTAGCTAACCATTATGCTAAGCCCATTAGAATTTATCCAAAGACCAAATAATTAAACTATTAAGTTGTTGTCACCGAATATGCACCAATAGACTCCCCTTGACAATAGCTTCTTAGTGTAACTTTGTCTTTAAACATCTTGCATTTTTTTAGTCTTTCGAAAGCTTAAGCTATAAACAGTTTTTGACATCAACAGACTCCCCCTTAGCTGATGCTTCCAATCTCCAAAACTTTCATTCGTTGTAGATCAGTGAACTAGCAATCACTGGTTAAGCATACAAACTCAAACTCTTCCATATCTCTCTGCAATGTAGTAGAAGGATCCTACCATGCATCTTCCCACTTCTGCACTTTATACTGCAACAATCTGTATGCAAAACAAACATCTCGAGAAGCCCATTAGACCTTTTCCATATAAATGTAGACAAACCATTATTTTATCTAGAGATGTTAAAAAGTATTACAGACCTGCCAACAAAAATCCATTTGATTTAAGTTCATTTGAAAAATGACTTCTAAGTCCATTTGACTTTTAAGTCTGTCCAACACACCAGAACCTGCATGTTTAAAAATTAAGGACTCAATAATGTAACATGGTCTCCCCATTGCAGTAACAATTCCTCCACGAATAACCATTTTCCGTACATTAAGAATTTGAAAAAAAAGAAAATCTTTTCGGATTTTTATATTTTACTGAAAGCAAATAAAAAACAAAAAGAGATGAACAAATAAAATAAACACTCTGTTTTTATGGGATCACTGGTTAAGAAGATCATATCAGCCAAGTCAAACTGTTTCACACTTTCAGTTAATTCTTGTGAATAGTAATTCAAGACGATTACCAGTATTTTTTATTCAGTTAAGCAAAGCACATGAATATTTCAAGTTTCGTTACCTGGTGATATGATTAAGTGTATTATTATAATGTAGTACTAGCGTGTCCCACTTTCAGAAATAACCCTGTGATTAAGGTATGCACAAAGCTTCCTCGTAGTATGTGAGTATACTGAATTCATCCTTTTTGATTTACAACGTCAAACCATTGGTGATCAGGTCAGTACTTTCGTATAATAACGAGACCAATGTTGTATCCAACGAGGGTTAGGCAAATACCATTTTGGTACGTGTAAGGCCCTTAGTAGTATTTGGCGGTTTTTATATAATTTGCGTCTAAAAAATGTGTATTAACGATTACACATACTTATGAAAATACGGGTTCATTTAAAACTTTTACAAATTTAAAACAGTACAACACATTGTATATAAGTTCGTCGCTTAACAAATGGCTACAATTTAAGGAATTTTACATGATTATTTAGCAAATCCCTAGCTTATCATATAGCCCGAATTTTACATCAATCAATCCATTTTACACACTTGTTAGTTTCTAAAATTCTGATGTCACTTCAAAATTGTCAAATTACGCTAGAACAACACCAAATTTCCTAGTGTTTATCAAGTTCTACATAACCCACTAATCACCTACAATGGTGTTCATGGATTTTACTAAAATTTTACATGATTTCAACTTGTATTTGTCTAATTTTGGCCACCGACACCCACCTCTTCCCAGAGGTACCGGGTTCGAGTCTTGGGAGTGGCATATGTCGCCCAGGATAAAAACTCGGCAAGGGGAATTCACCGCGGAGCTAGCTTGGTCGGGTAGCGGCTCCCAGAGTGGGATCACTCCGGCGGTTGGGAGGACCGTGCACTATCCCCCCCCCCCCCCAAGCATGCCTATCGGGGTATATGATAAGCTAGGGATTTGCTAAATAATCATGTAAAATATTCAAAATCGGAGGTAACATCCTAAAGGTTCCATTTTACCCCTTTTTCTTATTATTAGTTACACTATAAGGCAACCTTAACGAAAACTCATTAAATCTTAGTTGTTACATGACTAAATTACCAATTTGCCCCTTTTTACCATTAACCATGGTTTTTATCATTCATATAATTTTTTATTCCGACCCGTATCATATCGCGTCGTATCATCATATTTCAAAACTTAAACTTAAATCATAATCAATACTCACAAGTAAGCGTATTGTAAATAAAAGGGGGTGTAAGCTTAACTTAACTTGCATCTGATTATGCTCTTTTTCCGCGTACCCGATTCGTTTAACCCGCTTCTTTCCCTAAGCCTCACCTAGCTTGTCAAGCGTCAAACTATCATCATGATTCGTAAGATGGTTAGTTTAGTCATTTGTCAATCACGACTATTCCACCTTACATATTTCTATCAAAATTATCATTCAATCTTATTAATGGTCAGTTTGACTTTTCAAAAGTCAACTGTCCCTTTTTAATGTATGAAATGCACAATTGATTTCAACGAACCCTCTTAAGCATTTCTCCGACTATTCGGTAGTCACTATTTTTAGGCATTTAATTTAACTACATTCATTAACATAGTTTATATACATCATATAGTCATCTAATTATATAAAACTCATTCTTTCATTACGCAAATTCTATGGGTTTCATATATAAGTGAAAACCGTTTCATCATGTCATAAGGTATTCATTTGGTTACCTATTCAAATCAAGTTCTATATTCAAACTTAATTAATAACATGGTTTCAAACATCCATATTCATGAAATAGTTTACCAATTTCATTGCAACATTCAAAAACCCATCTCAATCATGTATGGGCATTCACTCGAACCTATAAATTGTTCAAGTATCTCACTTCAACCATAGATTATGATGATTTTAAGCACAAACATATCATCATCTTCATTATTAATTAAAAACCCACTTCCTAGTTTACTTGTTAATAACTTACAAGTAACTTTACATCAAATTCTTCATAATTTCATCATAACTAACGAAATTAAACATACAATAACATTCAATTTCAACTTTGGATCATAATCCAACTATCTATTTGCAAGTAACCTACTTGTCTCAAATTTCAACCTTAACCAATCTAGGTTTTGTGACATACCTTAAGATCCCCATGACTAGGTGATCATTTTTATGTGTTCATGCATTGATTTAGGGCTTGAATTGAGCTTCAATTTGATGATTTTGTTGAAGTTAGGGTTAGAGCTCCATGGAGCTTCTCCTGGTCCACCTCCACGCACACACACACCTTCTCTGTGTGTGTTTTGTGTTATGTTGTATTTTTATAAAACCATTTTTTAAGTTATCCAACTTTGGTCCCTCATATTTTGGCTAGTTATTAAGTTAGCCGCAACCTAATTCTTTCTAACAATATTCCCACTTATTAACTAGGTTAAAAATTCCTAGTTATCTTTAGTGGGTTCAGGGAATTTATGACTCCGTTTATTTTAAGTCCCGTTAACTCGGGCCTTTTATAAACTTTGTTTCTAAAAAATCTTTTATTCTCTTTATCTAATATTAGGTTCATTTATTTAAATCCTAATATTTACCGGGTTAATCTTTACTGCTAACGGTATTTTACCCGCTCTTTAGTATTAACGGGGTTTAATTACCAAACCTGTTTTTTGGGTGTTACAGTACGAATTAAGCCTTTTAGCTTAATAGAATTACCTCAATTTGTGTTTATCTTCCGTAATGTTTTTTTGGCATTTTAGCTCTTTTAAGATATCTTAGTTGTGCCTAGGTCCGCACATATCTGGATGCAACAAAAGGACAACCCTGATATCTCCGGATGAAATAACGGTATAAAGACCCAAAACTCAGAATTTGGCAATCTATCAACGCAAGATTTAAGGTTATAAAACCGTACACCTCTGATGTGTTACCCACTTGTACACAGTTCGTTATGTTCATATCACCTTGGTAAGTTGATTATTTCACCTGCGTACACCATATAATGAATCTACTATCACACCATGAAATCTCATTTTTTATTTTTCAATTTTTTTTTATTTTCAAAGTTTTTAATTTACTCCCCCCTAAACTCACACACTAACTAAACTCTTTTTGGTCTAGGGAAATATATCCACCTAAACAAACAGACTCCCACTTCAAATTGACATGCGTGATTAAGGTTTTCATAATTACAAGATGTGTAATTTCACAGCGTATGCTCGTACATTAAACAATATTGTGTTTTACACTTTCACTATATATATATATACACACACACACAAAATCTTTATTGGGATTTACAATAAATTATTTTAAATATTTATTCCAAGTATTAAATTACCCATTACCAAACACACTACATGACCCATAACTAAAACCTAAGTAATAGATCTATCAATAGATTTCTAACCCTAATAATATTAATTTGTAATATGGACCGGTTATTCCCGACTTCTCGTCTTGAATTTTAGACTTATGGTACTTTATTTGGAACTTTTTAATATAATATCGTGCTTTTTGGCTGCTTTAAAATTTATGTTTCATTTTGATAGTTTTTTTTACATGTTTTAGAAGAATCTGAATCGAATACGAATTAGGTTTTTTATTCGAATACGAATTGAATTGGGTAGCTTTTAATCGAATTCGAATTCAAGGGAAAATTAAAATTATTCGAATAATTCAAAAAATCAATAACACCCCTAATGTTCCCTCAAATATACAGGTGGACAATTATATTTTCTCTTTCCTCTATTCACAACCATTCATAACCATTTCTTATAATATAAGGAACTCACTCACAAATATATGGGGGAATGGATGTGAATGCTCTAAGGCCCCCCAAAAACTAAGGGCCCTTAACTTTTTAAAACCTTTATATAGGCCCAAATGAAGTATAAAAAAACTATATGTATTGCACGGCCTAATTGAAGAACAATTTTATAATAAAAAATGTCCAACTCCGACTCCAAGCAATACACAATTCATCTTTAATTTAGGCTTGTCATTCTCACTAGTTGTGAGTTTGTAATGTTGCGCTAGCTCATTATGCTTAATGGCGTCTCCGGGCGGGAATAAACTAAAGGCGAAATCAGTAGAAATTAAAGGTGACGCAAGGATAATCTAGGTTGGCGTGGCTGACAACTAATTTTTTTAAGGTAATCTATGTATATTGTGATTTACTCAATCACCATTTTCCCAAAATTCCTAATCAGTGTTGTAAGAATTCATAGGCGCTTGTCGGTCAGTAAGGTAACGACTAGCGATTATCAGGATTAATAAGACTGAAATTTCTTGATGTAATTTTTAGTTTTATCTATATATACATACATACATACATACATACATACATTTTCTTTATGTAATTTTTAAGTCGATATATTTTAACCTCTTGTTGACCCATTTTTTAAAGTACTTTGATGAAATTTATAAGGTTTGGTTGAAGTATGGCTGGAATCTGGTCAAAATTTGGACGGAATATGACCACCATTGACCCCCTAGCAGTTAATCGGCCCTTACTTGGTGAACCTATGATTAGTGATTAATCGTCGACTTATCAGAGCCTAGGCGGAATTTTTACAAATATGTCCCTAACAGATACTTCGAACCTTTTAATTTTGATTTTGTACATGCTTGCGATTAAGACTGTGCTTGTGAATTCACGATTGAGACTTGGAATCGGAAAGTAGAACTGATGGTGTTCCTGCTTGGGTCATTATCACATTTTTTTAGCAACGGGTCGTTAATCACGTGGTTAAATATAAAGGGGTGGGCTAAATGCACTCCAGTTTATACTTTTCATACCCCTTTTTCTAAAATAACACTTTTAAAACTTTTGAATTTCACCCTCTAAAAATTATTATTTTTTATCATAGATGCCAAAGTTAGAGGTTGTGAAACCACAAGCCTTCTAAAGGAAATAACTAACTATTTGAGTATAATCCACTATCAATTAAAGAGAACAAGCATGAAATCCCCAAATTCGTTAGCAAATTTTAAAGTTCTCGCTAAACCTATCCGCTCCTTTCTCCTCCAAGGTTCCAACATCGGGATTAAATTCCTAAACCTGCGACCAACAAAGTTATTTGCATTATATAAATAGGGCCAATTCTCTTTGGCTATCTTTAAACTCCCACATCCTCTTAAATCCAGTGAATTGTAGTTGCAGTAATAAAAAAAATCAATGAGCAAAAAGGCATCCAACACCATTTGCATAGCTATATTTCATAATAATACATATATATATTAAACTTCTATTTGTTTATATATTTTTATTGCATTAAAGACCATATATGTTCTTTGGAAAATTTTACCTTCTCGTAATTTGTATCTATGTGCCATTCGAAAAGGAAAACGGTGATAACAATCCATTAGGTTATAATACACATGTCTGCCGTTTGAAAAGAAAATATATTTTTGATAAAAACCAAAGAGAATTAGAGATAAACTGAATCATCTTCTTCATTCTATTCAGCATTGCAATATATAGATAAACATAACTATAAACCCTAAAATGGGTTGGGCCTAAAATATCTGGTTTATAACACTCCTCCTCAGACATTTAGAATTATACACAGTTTAACAACATACTTTAGGGTGATGTTAAATAGGTACTTCAGGACCTGAATAAATAAACTGATACTACTGGATCAGTTGTACTGCCTCATTAAAAAAATCTTACTAAGCAAACCCATTGGGACAAAACTTAGTTAAGGGAAAAAGAGTACAATGTGTATAACTCTCCCCATGAATTCAACAAACATCTTTCGATTTACGGAGACCGATCTTGTGTGATAGTTGCTCGAAACTGCTTCTGGCGAACATTAGTTTCCCCTTCTTTCTGCAAGTCATATGCTGAGAAGAACTTTGGTGAGATGTGCTTTGTTCGATCACCCTTGATGTAACCTTCTCTGATTTGAGCTATGTAAGCAGCATTGTCTTCATAAATAATTGTCGGCTCCTTCTTGATCTGTTCTAATCCGCATGCTTCTTGTATGTGATTAATCATTGATCTCCACCACACACATTCTCGACCAGCATCATATAGTGCTATCAATTCAGCATGATTTGATGATGCCGTAAGTGTTTGCTTAGTTGACTTCCTAGAAATTGCTGTGCCGCCGTATATGAATACATAACCTGTCTAGGATTTTGCTTTGTGAGGATCTGATAGATATCCTGCATCAGTATACCCAACAAGTTGGGACTTTTGACCTTTCTGACAGAAAAGACCTAAGTCTTGTGTCCCGCAAATATACCGGAATATATGTTTTACACCATTCCAGTGTCTACGTGTTGGATTTGAAATGTATCTCGCTAGTACATGTACTGCAAATACAATGTCAGGTCTTGTGTTATTTGCGAGATACATAAGGGCACCAATCGCGCTTAAGTACGGTACTTCCGGACCAAGTACTTCGCATTCTTCTAGAGGGCGATAAGGATCCTTGTGTGGATCTAGCGGTCGGACAACCATAGGTACGCTAAACGGATGTGCTTTATCCATGTTGAAACGTACTAACATCTTCTAGATGTAGTTTGATTGATGGACAAATGTGCCATTGCACAGATACTTAAATTTTAGTCCGATGCATAATTTTGTCATACCAAGATCTTTCATTTCAAATTCCTTCTTTAACAACTGAGCAACTTTCTCTATCTCTTCAGGAGATCCGATGATGTTGATATCATCAACATAGACTGCTATTATTGTGAAATTTGAGAGTGCTCTTTTTATAAAAACACATGGACTGATTACATCAGACTTGTATCCTTATTTTTCGAGATATTCACTAAGTCGATTGTACCACATACGACCAGATTGTTTAGACCATATAAAGATCTCTGGAGCTTTATAGAACACATATCTCGAGGTGTTGATTTTAATGCTTCAGGCAATTTTAATCCTTTAGGGATTTTCATGTAGATGTCATTTTCAAGTGTCCCGTATAAGTATGCGGTGATGACATCCATTAGTATCATATGAAGTCCTTCAGAGATTGTGTGGCCGATTAGGAACCTAAGGGTTATCGCATCCACTACAGGGGAATACGTTTCCTCATAATCAACTCCTGGGATTTGGGAACACCCTTGCGCTATAAGTCGAGCCTTATATAGTACAATCTCATTCTTTTCATTTCTCTTTATTGCAAAACACCCATTTATAACCTACTGGTTTGACGTCTATGGGTGTTCGGACTACAGGTCCGAAAACATGTCGCTTTTCGAGCGAATTCAATTCGGCGTTTATGGCTTCTTGCCATCTTGGCCAATCATTTATGTGCATGCATTCTTCTAAAGTTTTAGGTGCATAATCATTTTCATTGATTACATCCGTTGCTATAGCATATGCAAATATATCTTCAACACGTGTTTTATTCCGGTTCCACATTGTACTATCTTGTACATAATTAATAGAGATATCATTTTTGTTCGGTACCAGTGTTTCTTCTGAAACTTCATTTTCCTCTGGATTCATAGTTGTCTCTTCTGGGACATTTACCTCTACCGGAGTTTCACTTATAATCTTTTGTAAGTTTTCACCAACTGCGTTACTTTGCTCTTTTCGTTTCTGTGGGTTTTTGTCTTTGGAACCGATTGGTCTCCCACGCTTTCATTGTATAGTAATCGCTTCTGGGATTACTTCAATTCGAGCAGGTGCATTTGATACATGTGACTTTGTCACTCTATTCGTGTCTGTAAATGCATCTGGTAATTTATTCGCTATTCTTTGCAAATGTATAATCTTTTGGACTTCATATTCACATTAACCACTTCGAGGGTCAAGATTTGATAGCGATGATGCATTCCATGTTATTTCTTGTGTTACCAGTCTTTCTTTGTCCTTATTTCCCCCTAAGATTGGGAAGATTGTTTCATCAAAATGACAGTCAACATACCGTTCTGTAAACATGTCTCCCGTTATTGGTTCTAAATATTTAATTATGGACGGGGAGCTAAAACCAATATAGATACCCAGTCTTCTTTGGGGTCCCATTGTAGTACGTTGTCGTGGCGGTATTGGTACATATACCGCACAACCAAAAATTCTAAGGTGGGACAAACTTGGTTCTCGTCCGGAGACCAGTTGCAATGGGGAGTATTCGTGATTAGCAGTTGGTCTCAGTCTAATCAGTGCAGCGACATGCAAAATAGCATGGCCCCATTCAGAAGATGGTAGCTTACATCTCATTAAAAGTGGTGTAGCGATTATTTGTAATCGTTTAATCAGAGATTCAGCTAAACCGTTTTGTGTGTGAATATGAGGTACTGAATGTTCAACATTGATCCTAATTGACTTACAATAGTCATTAAAAGCTTGAGATGTGAACTCTCCCGCATTATCCATCCGGGTGTTTTTAATTTGATTATCAGGAAAATTGGCTCTCAATTGTATGATTTTAGCTAAAAATCAGGTAAATGCTACATTTCGAGTAGCTAAAAGGCTCACATGTGACCACCTTGAGGAAGCGTCTATTAAGACCAAGAAATAGCGGAATGGTCCACACGAAGGATGAATAGGCCCACAAATATACCCTTAGATTCTTTCTAAAAATGAGGGGCTTTCATGTATTAGCTTAGTTTGTGAGGGGCGAGTTATAAGTTTGCCCAGAGAGCATGCTGCACATGATAAATCTTGTGGTAGCAAAACTTTAAAGTTTTTTTTAAGAGTGACCTAGACGGTCATACCATATATTGAACGTGTCTTTATCTAACAACTTTTGGTTATTCACCGTGTATGATTCGATATTAGTACAATATAATCCAGAGGACAAGGCTTCTAATTGTTCAACAATTGTTTCTTTGCCATTTTTGTTTGAAGTAATTTGAAAATATTCAATATTATTTTCCGATATTGTCTTTAGGTGGTAACCGTTTCTTCGAATATCTTTAAAGCTATGTAAGTTTCTTCTGGATAATGCATTATCAATAATGAGTTGGGTACCCGAAGATAATGTTATGTGTGCTCTGCTGGAGCATTCGATAAGGTTACTGACACCAGATATAGTACTAATCGGTGTCTCTGCATGAGACAACTCAGAGAAAAATTCCATATCTTTGTGAATAGTGTTAGTACTACCGCTATCTACCAGACATTCATCACCAATAATAGCTCTACTGGAGCTAGTATACATATTTATTTTTAATGAAATCACATGCATCCAAATGAACGTCTGGTATCGTGGCTGGAGGTGCATCCTCAATCAAGATTAGTTTCAGCATTCTTTCATTTTTGTTTAGGGGTGCGACATGTGCCGGACCAATGATTTGACATCCCACATCTATAACAAATGTTGCTTTGGTTCCCGCTACTTTTCCCTTTTGAAGGTCGCCCCGTGTTATGTCGACTCGATTCACCACCACTATTTTTAGTGTTCTGGGACTCTCGATGCCATGTATATCCCCGTCCTAGACCACGACCACGACCTCTGCTGGGGCTGCGACCTCTACCTCTGTCTCGTTTGCTTTGAGAATTGGCCACATTCGCTTTAGGGAATGGGCTTGCACCGGCGGGTCGCGATTGATGGTTTTGTAGTAGGAGCTTGTTGTTTTTCTCCGCGACCAGAAGACATGATATCAATTCAGAATATTTAGTAAATTACGTTCCTGGTATTGCTGCGACAAGAGCATATTTGAGGCATAGAACGTTGAGAAAGTTTTTTTTTCAAGCATGTCTTTATCGGTAATTTTCTCACCATATAATTTTAACTCAGAGGTAAATAATGTATACAACTGGAGTACAGTTGTAACACACTTGTGTTTATTTCCTATTAAAGGAGGAAAATAGATTTAGCAGATCCATTCTGTTTTTAGTTGCAATCCTTTGTGCAAGGTCTTCTGCAATGGCAGTCTTTCCGACACCAGACTCTCCGATGAGACAGGGATTGTTCTTTGTATGCCGCCCTAGAATTTAGGTGACGCGTTCAATTTGTGGTTGCCTTCCAACATAGAGTTTTCTAATTTATTCACCGGGTTGCCGGTCCGCCGGTGGGTATATTTGCCGGGGAATAGTTTTCTGGTTAGTTTTGAACGATCAGATCTTTCGAGAGATGGAGTTTCAAACTATCCGATCTCGCAAAGGAAGCAGCATCTACATCGTGTGAAGATCTACAAGCGCCTCTGTGCCGGATGGCGGTTGAAAATAGTCATCGAAGGAAGAGTTACAGGTCAGTGTTTTGAGTATATCGATTTTGTGTGCGGTTCTTCCACGATGTCCGTGGCGGTAGTGACCGCCGGAATGTTAGGGAAAAAAATTGTTCTTTGATTTTCAATCGATACTTTAAATTTTGGTTTCGATTCTATTATGTGTTTCCGTAAGTATAAATCAGAGGGAAATCCTTTGTTGTTCTAAAGTCCAAAACAAGAAAAATCTTATGATATTCATTGGTGTTTGTAAGTGTAGATCGGAAAACCTTATTGTATGTTCTAAAAATCTAGATAGAAAAACCTTTTGTGTTTTGAATCTGTATTATTGCTTTACACCACAGATGTGTCACGATATTAAAAAAAAAAATTCAAGGATCCAGCCTACCAAGGGCGTTAAAATCGTTGGAAAATTATTGAGTATGTTTTGTGTGGAAAAGACATTTATTTTTCCTAATAACTACTCTTTAAGAATACAAATTTGTATATCTTCCTCTTGAATATGCATATGTATATGCTACTGTGAAAAAGGAAGAGAATATATGAACATTGAGTTATGATGTGTACCACTTTGTGAGGAATTGATGGCCGGTAAATCCCAATGGAGAATCATCATGCTGATAACGTGAGAAAAACCAAAGAGAAATAGAGATAAACTAAATCATCTTCTTCATTCTATTCAACATTACAATATATAGATAAACATAACTATAAACCCTAAAGCCCACAAGTAATGGGTTGGGCCTAAAATATCTGGTTTATAACAATTTTGTGTGTTTTTTAGAATTTCTTTTAGGTATTTTTGGTTGTGTTCACACTTGTTCTCGCGGTTCTCACAATAAAGGGTGGTTCCTAACGGATCCTTCTCATATACATATATATATATATATATATGTATATCTGTGTGTATAAAGAAGAAGAGAGGAGCGGCCTAACCGTCTTGTGGAGGACTATTAGGACGCCGTCGGGCCGGTGAAAGTGGTGTTTGGGATGGCGCCGGGGCTCGACGTGGCAGGGAGGTTCCACACCGAGCGGCCTAATATTACTATCTATTAATAATAGAATGAAATGAATAGTGTCAGACTTCTTGGCACTATGTTATTTGATCACATGGCTGTTTCTATTACAACCACCAACTATTACCCGTATCCACTTGTTGGTGAGATACGGATTAGGGTGTAACAAAAACAACAAGAGAGACAGGGAGAGAATCAGAAAAAAAGAGATTGCAAAGGAGAGGGTTTTGGAGATAAAATGGGCCTGCCAGTCTTCCGGCTGCCTACCTCGTCGGCGTCATGATGAACGGTGGTTGTTGCTTGACTGTAACATCCTGGAAATATAAAACTTTATAATTCTAATTATAAAGTTTAAATAAACAAGAATATTATTTAACTAGGAAATTATAACCTAGTTAACTACAAGTCTAGAAATAACTTGAAATAGGGTTAACATAACCAAACAATATGTTGAACAAAAGTGGAGGGGCCTAAGTTGTAAAATTGAAACTATATTATTATTTTTAATAAAAACAAACCAAACACCCCATTTTTGGAGATGTCTGGTCGTACAGAAGAAGCCAGGGGCGATTCCCCACTCTCAAAACCCTAAACATCACTAAACTCTCAAATTGAAGGCTCAATCCAAGCTGAAATCGAAATTAAAGCATAGATTATTGATCCTCATCACAAGAGGATTACAAGGTATGTAAAATTTCATGAAAACTCTCAACTCGAAATTCTCAAGAAATTGGGAAAATCTGAAAATCATGGGTGCATGTTTGTTTTATGATGAATTAGGAACAATATAGTGTCTAGCGACAAACCCTAGACAAATACAAGTTGAAATCATGTAAAATTTTAGTAAAATCCATGAACACCATTGTAGGTGATTAGTGGGTTATGTAGAACTTGATAAACACTAGGAAATTTGGTGTTGTTCTACTGTAATTTGACAATTTTGAAGTGACATCAGAATTTTAGAAACTAACAAGTGTGTAAAATGGATTGATTGATTTAAAATTCGGGCTATATGATAAGCTAGGGATTTGCTAAATAATCATGTAAAATTCTGCCCTTAAAGTGTTTGTTGAAATGCCTCAAAGACTCGAAACTGGAATTTTGTAGTTAAAACGCCTAATTGTGATGTTTTGGCTATTATGCAAAATGTGATTAAAAAGAGTTCTAAATGTGATACAATTGAACTCTATAGGAAAGGATACCGAAACGTCGAGTGGACAAGCCGGTGGTGATTTGCGGTTGAAGGGCGTGCACTAAAGGTATGTAACTTAACCCGTTACATTCAATGAATTGTTGTTAAATTTTGCGAAGTCTTAATTTAGGATAAATATGGCGTCGATTGTAGAGACCATGATCGTTACTTGAATTAATAGTCTAAGAGTAACACGGGATCGTTTGGTAGTCATCATATTGGGGAATTCCATAAGATGAGCCAAACGGGTCGATTAATTATGTAATTTGTTGTTTTAGTGTTTTAGAGAGTCAAAATGGAGATGGCAATCACAAGAGCATTAAGCCATGAGATTGGTAAAGAAATGCAAGTGATGATAAGCCCGGGATATTGGGTATAAAATATCATAAGTTTACTAGTTAAATGGTAGTAAATTGTGTCAAGTAGAAATGGGTCGAATAAATGCATAACGACATATAGACTTTTTGTCTGTAAGTTGAAGTTTTGGCATGACTATCATAATAGGCACGTTGGTAATGAAATTACAGACGTATAGGAAAAAGAATCACTAAAAACGGACTTACGAATCATAAGTTATGGCCATTTTAAGTTGGGACTTGATTAAACTTGGAGCTGGGTATGTACAGCATCAGATGAATGAACATTCTGTGAAAATCAGGGCTAGGCGTGACGCCTAGGCCCTTGGCGTCACGCGGCGCCCCCTTGATCCGGGAAAATTTTATTTTTTGATTGTTTGACTCTTGGAACTTTTTTATATCCATTTTAACTTTATCAAAACTAACATTTTTTGTGGTTTTGATCTTAGGTGATGTTGGAAACTAACCGGAAGATGACCGAGCTAGTTTTTGAAGAACCGAACACAATTTACAAGCTTCCGCAATATTTTAACCCTTAATAAACTATGTTTATGGGATGTAATCAAATTGTTAAACAACTTTTGAATGTTTTAACTTAGTCATTAGTTGATTAAGGTTTTCGCTACTTATGAACTTTACTTTTGGAATCTATGTTAATTAGACATCTTTTATCTAAAATGGTGTGAATTACTATTAAATTCAAGTAGAATTAGAAGGGTGTTACATTGACAAAGGACAGTGGCTGCACTAAGGGTTCCGCCTGTTGAACCTGGCACAACCGACTGTCTAGTAGCGGCGGCGGCCATCCTTGATGGTTGGTTTACAGCGATGGTGGTGGTAGGGACGTAGCAGGCAACAACGTTGGTGGGGTTATTTTATTTGTTACCGATATCATGCTCCGTGTTTCGATTGAAGGTACAAACATAATAAGTATATTTTTTATTTGATTTTTAAACTTCTTGATGATCTTTTGGGGATTTTTAACTTACCACGCTTAGATTTTTTGGGGTTTGATGTGTGTGGCCTTCGGCAACATTGGTGATTTTTGGGGATTAGTTCCTTTTCCATCCAATTAATTGCATGTTGTCTTTGCTTTTCCATCTTTTTGTTTGGTTAGTGTTTTATTTGAGTTCATATGCTTTTTATCATTGGGTTTGTTTGTTGAATGTGTTTTCCTTGCAGGTGCGGCTTTTTGGGTTTGATTTCGTCTTCCACATGATTGTCCTTCGGTTTTCCTAGGTATGTGACAGCTACGTATTAGTTTTATGTTTTGATTTAACGTCAGTTTTAATGAAATTTAACATCGTTAAAAGCTTTTTAGATGCGACGTGTGCGGTTTAGAGAAAGGGAAATGGAAAGAGATCTGACCGCGTACCATTCCACTTTCCACCTCCTGCTATCTTTCCTTCATCTCACGTATGCCATACAAAGAGAGAGATGGATGTTAGAGCAGGGAGGACTCCATCATTATAGAGCAAGCGAAAGAGATACAGAAGTCTTGAGAGAAAAAAGAGACTGAGAGGGGGAATCATGAGGGAGTGGCGGCTGAACACCGCCCTCGGTGGTGGAGCACCAGATTACGTAGCATTCTGACCAAGTCAAACCAGATTCAGGTAAGATCCGAACCCATCTGCATGTTTCATTCTTTGTTTGGTTAGGGTTGGACCTCTCTTCTTATGGCATGGTGAGCGCTAGAGTTCACCTGTTGTTTATATTGTTCATTGTTGCTCAGTGTGGCTGTCTTGCATCAAAAAACAACATCATGACATTATTGCAAATGCCATAAGATAGTGGAAGGTCACACGAACAAGAATCAGAATCACTTAACACACATTATGACATAATTGAAATAATCACAAGAAAGACACACGAACAAGAACTAAATGGATACAATTTCATAAAATGAATAATAATATATTGGATACTCTATATAAATTTGTATTAGGGCTTGAATCTAACACATTTAATTTGTATAAGTTGTTTTGAATGTTAATATTTATTTAGTGATCTACTTGCAAAAAAATAGATTCAAAAGTAAAATTTTCAGTTAAAATGTGGAACCGTAAAATAGACAAATTATGACAGTTAATAATTAAATAAATGTTCCAAACAAGAACTGATAACAGAAAAACTATATCCAACATTTGGTCAAGCAATTACTTTTTTGGCTTTAATAAAAATTCAATTCTTATTTCGCAAACCATGTATTGTTATGGTAAATTACATGTCATCCTATTGTCAGACCGCCATGAAGGATGATTACCCGGATTCTACTGTAGTTGTAGAATTGATTTTGAAAGAAGATGAGGTGGGAAGATTGCAAGTCGTTGGTTGAAAGACTTCTTTTGGAATCAAAGGATTGTGTATCATTTTCTACACCCCCAAAAGACTTGGTCTCTGAGGTTAATGGTGCAGTTTGTGCAAATGAAATTGAGAGCAACGGATACTCTGACTGAGAGGTATACTCTTTATTGTTTCTACTATATGAGATATTTGAATGTATTTTGGGTAATATTGTGCAATATTAGATAGTGCAGACTTGTACCTGGGTTACTTTGAGTTATGGTTTATCCCTAACGGGTTAAATGAAATGATTTGGCTAGAAAAAAGAAAATGAGTCAAATGGATTAAATGGGCCAAAGATGTGTATTTATAAATTATAATGCATACACCAAGGTTTTGTGATCATATTTACCGTGTTAACTGTTTATAAAATATCTACATCGTATTCATGCTTCATTATTTTCTCAATTTGTGCATATTGAACTTTTGGCCACCCCGATAGGCATGCTTGGGGGGGGGGGGGGATAGTGCACGGTCCTCCCAACCGCCGGAGTGATCCCACTTTGGGAGCCGCTACCCGACCAAGCTAGCTCCGCGGTGAATTCCCCTTGCCGAGTTTTTATCCTGGGCGACATATGCCACTCTCAAGACTCGAACCCGGTACCTTTGGGAAGAGGTGGGTGTCGGTGGCCAACTGGGTATAAATTGTGAAAATGTTATCCAGGTTACAGCAGCTTTAGCTCCAGTAGTAGTGCAAAATATAACCTCCTAGAAGAGTTGCTATGGAATATTCGAGTTCTCAATATTTATCTTAATTAAAAGTGCTATTTATATTAGATTTTGTTACATAACCAACTCTTTAGTCGACTTCTATAATGATATTATAGCACACAATTTGGTGATAGTTTTTAAATCATATACTCGCTTACACGAATGCGGCTTATACTTGGTTGGTTTCTAGAATGCAGGTGCAGACTAAACAGGCTTCTATTTGTTTGCTTGTCTCAAAAGGCTTCTTAATAATCAAGTTAACTTTAGTATGATTCAATTGGTTTTTTTAGTATATATTTACCTCGATGGTTTAATAACCCTAATCAATTAACTGTAGTCAATAGAGACGAGGCAGATCAGATTCGGTCAACAATAGAAATGGATGACATTGAATCAAACAACTACGTAAACTATATTCCTTTTTATCTCTTTGTTTTACTTTTGGTAATTAAAGTTGAATTAAATTCACTTGATTTTGTGTACAAAAGATTAGCCGTTTTATTTTTTTCTTCTTTTTCTTGAATATTTGTATGCGGGTGCAAAATAAAAAGGTCAAATTACACATACAAGGTGCATGTTACGGGGCAAAAGGTACCGAAGTCTGTGTTTTGGTTTTGTTATGTTGTAATTCTATGCTCTAAATTTGAATGTAGATTATGAAAGATGAAGTTTGAATGGTATTAGTACTTCACATTTCATTTATTTTGATTGAAAACAAATTCTAATTTTGTGATGTGTAGACGTTTTTGATGTTTAGGGGTATAGAGTGTTTGACGAAACGTGTCTCAGTGGATTGGTCCTATGCGCAACGCGCATAAGTGAATAAAACTTGTTATAAACAACAAGAATAAATCAAAACATCAAATCAGCCATTACAATTGACTATCTTTCCTTCAATATAAACATAAGGGTGTAAGGGGCACTCCTCTAAGAGGGGAGTGACCTCTCTTACCCACACCCAATCAGCACGCACCACGTCAACTCCCTCCACACCCTCAATTTGATGGTGGCACTCATCTCTTAATTACATCTCATCATCTTCTCTCTCTCTCTCAGCATCTTCTCTCTCTCTCCTCTCTTTTTGTGCGGTGAACACCCACCGAGCCACCCTCCCCGCAAACATTCCCCGAGGGGTCGGCGGCGATGTTCCTGCTCGGGGACTCGCCTCACCAAACCCCTCCCGCAAAGCGCCCCGTTCACCCTAATAGACAATAGAATAAATCAAATCATTAAATCAGCCATTACAATAGTGACTTTGACCCTTCAAGAATTGGTCAAGTGCGAATATTTAACAAGTAGGCGTAATCTGTTTTTTTCCTTCTAGATATAAAGTAAGTTTGAAACGAAACCGGGTGCATGACGTAAGCGTTAACTTATTGTGAATTTAGACCATGGGGTGTGAAGGGCTAAGGTTAGGGGCATTGCTTGACACGTGATAGGTGTGAGCTCAACCAGTCTACACCCGAAAAATTCGGGTGTGGTAGGGGCGTGGCTAGGCGTTGTTGGGGTGCCACGTGACACTTAAATTTCTTTTTTTTTTATATTAATCGTAGAATTTACTAAATAATTTTAACAACACGTTTTTTTTATAGTAAATAACCTACAATAAAAAATTACATCATAAAAAAAATCAATCATCTTCATCTTCGTTGAAGGCGAATCTAGGAAGTGTCGAAACATATTTTACCAAATCAGCTCGAATGTTTGAATTTATTTGTCTTGACTCGATTAGATATTAGTTTTGCGTTCTATTTTCGTCACTAATGTATTCGTTATCTGTTTCGGGCTCCTCGCCATAACATTCAACAATTGCACGGCCTTCATCCTCTAAAACATGTTGTGTAGAATGATGCATGCGTACCTCATGTTTCTTATTTGATCTTTTTCATACAATCGACAAGGCATGCTCAAAATGCGCCACCTTTTCTGCAAAACACCAAATGCTCGATCGATGTCTTTGCGTGCCGCCATCTGAACTTTGTTAAACTTTATTCTTTAGGATATAGGGTTCCATCTCTTGAAAACGATTTCACAAAAATAGCATACTCAGGGTAAATGTCATCAAGATAGTACGAATACTTGTATTCAACCCCATTTGCAAAAAAAAAAAAAAAAAAAAAAAAATGTTCCTTTTGGTTCAATACCATTTCCAAGATCATTAAATAGGGGTGAGTTATGTATAATGTTTATATCGTTATGTGAACCGGACATACCAAAGAATGCATGCCAGATCCAAAGATCTTGTGATACAATCGCTTCAAGCATCATAGCCGGCATTCTATGATATCCACTTGTGTGAGAACCTTGCAATGCAGTTGGACAAAGTTTCCATTCCTATTTCATACAATCTAAACTACTGATCATCCCGGGGAGACCATGATATTTAGCTTGATGTTCCAAAATTTGTTGCATATCACTAAACGTCGGTTTTCTCAAATATCTTTTCATATATAGTTCATGATATACGCACAAAAATTGTGAGGACTTTCCATAGTCACTCGTGCTGACATTTTTAAATAGTCATCCATTATGTCGGAAGTATTGCCGTAAGCAAATTGTCTTAGGCGGCCGTAACCTTTTGCCACGTGGTAAATCCTAAATTACCACGTGCATCGGGTCTATGTCGGAAAAAAAACATAATTATCCTCTAAATCCTTTGATATTCTTAAAAATAAATTTTTACTCGTACGAAAACGATGCTGATGTGTGTAAAATGCAACATATAAATTACATCAAATGAGGCATAAAACTAACCCTTTTTAAGTACTAATATTGGAAAAAGAGTGTTTTTGTCTTCCTTTTGTATTTTCAGGATTAAATGAGCTCAAAAACACAAAAGAAGCAAAAAGACAGCTAAATCCAACATAAATACAAGGAAAGGAACATAAGTGGACTGCCCGACCCCTCAACGGCATCTTCCCAAGCAAAATAGAGAAGGCAGAAGACTGAACACGCCCCGTGCTCAGCCAGCACGGGGCCGTGCCCAAGAAGCAGCAGAAAAGACAAACCTATAGAAGCTTCCATTACCCACCACGGGGCCGTGCCCAGCTGAACACGGGGGCGTGTCGAAAGTACAGCAGGCGCATTAATTGTAATTGCGAATTACAATTAATGAGGAGAGAGAGTGTCAGACAGGCACGGGGCCGTGCCCAGCGGACACGGGGCCGTGCCCAGCTCTCTGTTCAGCCTATAAATATGAGTGCTTGGTTTCATTTCAACTCATCCCTTGGCACACCACCTCTCTCACACTTCATCCACCACCCACCACCATCACAACACCATCATCCACCACCATCATCCATTGTCCATCGTAGAGTGTGTGAGTCGTCTCAGGATCCAAGATTGATCGTAAGAGTTCTTGACAATCAAGGCCATGTTTGCCTAAGTCTCTTACATCACTTGGTGAAGACAAAGTGTCTAGTATAATACTTTTTATTTCTAATCTTTTGCACTTTTTATTTGGTTTTGTATTAATGACTTTAATAACTAGTTGCTTATGTTGAAGGTGATCTTTCCTTATCGTTTGTCCGTGGTGTCTTGGCATTATTTTACTGTCTATATAAAATAAAAGATTTTCACCATTCATATCTCCACGGTCTATATGGAGGTATGTTGGCTACCTGGTCGGGGGTTAAGGGAACGGTTTGGTAAAGGTCTTGCCATTGTTCAGCGTTTAGAGGTCCTGCAATGGACCTGGGTCAAATTTAGTAGGACCTCCTTCAATGCTTCACGGTATTGGATGGCGGGGGTCCAAACTCTTTGATCCCCTCATAAGTTAACTACTATTAATACTATAACCCGGCTGTTTAGGACTGTATCCCTGCTGACTCAGACTACTCAGTCGAGGGTAACGTCACCGCCAAAAGCGGGGCCTACCATAATATTGCATTAATAACTTAATTCATTATCTTCCAATAATCCACCCTTTTAGGATTGTATCCTTGCTGACTCAAACTACTGGGGTGAGGGTAACGTCACCTTCAAAAGAGGGGCCTACTACAATAACTAAGATAATCTCTTAATTATGTGCAAAAGTGCGGAAATAATCAAAGGTTATACTAGATACGAGTCGGAGCCAAGTGATTCATCTTGTCTATCTGTTTTTGTTTTTATTTTATTTTCAACATTTTAGTTAGTTTTTATTTTTCTTATTTTAAAACCTTTTTCTAAACTTTTTATTTTGATTAGACGTTGAGGATAAACCGGTACTAAAATGTCACACCCGCTCATAGCGGAAACGCAAGGTGTGATCTGTCTGGTTTTCATTGCATAAATATCGATGTACATGAACAAACTATATGAATAAAACATACTCCATTGCCATTACATAGTGTTTCAAAAGATTACAACATAAGTTTAGTGTGTCGGTTACAAACCATTAACATGAAAATAAAGCGTTAGTGTTTCATACATTAACTTGAAATAAACTACAAAGGTTTAAACCATCATATTTCCGCAAAGAGGCGGAATATAATAGTTAAACCCTTCAAAAGATGGCATGGAGTTCCTGTACTTGTTATCTTGACTGGGAAATCCGACATGGTCCTTTAATTCCCTGAAATACATGTTAAGTTTGGAAAACATCAACAAAAGTTGGTGAATTCATGCAATTTAGTTGTAAACGATGTATGAAAAATGTGAGTTGTAGTATGTAAAGCGTCAATGAAATCGTTGATCATTAATGTTTTGCAAGGACATTAATATGTGTGACGAACTAGGAAGCAAACCAACCCTAGACGATTTTATGCCGATTCCTATCGACTGGGACACAAACGCACTCTTCCGTAGGGGTCCATGACCAAGAGTGGGGCTCGCCAAAACCCATTAGATCTAAGCCTTTGTTCCTTGGTCCAAACTGGATTAATGGTGCTTATAGTATGGCCCTAATTCGCACATGATCTATGGTGTTTCATTACCTAACTTTAACATACTCTGAACATGTATCTTCCCCGATAGTTGTAAAGTTGTAAAACATTTAAATGAATAGGGGAACATGAACTCACTGAATTGCATCCGTAAACTGTATGTAATTGTAACCTCACTTGCATTGTCCTTGAATTGTATCACGACCTACAAAGGTCCTAGAATTGTTAGACCCTACGGTCTTTGTATTGACTCATGTACAAGTCTTTTGTCTTGAGTATGTGTAAGACTTGTATGTCTTTACTGTTCGTTAACTGTGTATTCGATGAATGAGTTGTTCAAATGTTCGTTAACTGTGTATTCGATGAATGAGTTGTTCAAATGTTCGTTAACTGTGTATTCGATGAATGAGTTGTATAGTCGGATCTAGTCCGCTGAACCTCGTGTCTTATATGTATCACTTGTATAGTTGTGTTTCCAATAATAGTATCATTGGGCCAAGCCCATGTTTTCATGTTATTGGGCCCCAAATAGTGTTGGGCCTAAATAGTGTTGGGCCTCAAATAGTGTTGGGCCTCAAATAGTGCTGGGCCTCAAATAGTGCTGGGCTTGAATAGTGTTGGGCTTCAATAGTGTTGGGCTTGAATAGTGTTGGGCTTGAATAGTGTTGGGCTTTGGCCCATATGTTTGGTATTTGGGCTTAGCCCATGAATTTATGTTAAGCCCATTAAGAAAACTAAGCCCATTTGTAATACAATAGTCCATTAAGTGTAAGTAAGCCCATGTGTAATAGAAAATAGTCCATTTGTATAAACATAGCCCATTAAGTAAGATAAGCCCACTTGTTATAAGTTAGCCCATTAGGTAAAATAAGCCCACTTGTTATATGTAAGCCTTTCATTTTTATAAAAATCTTTTTATAAAAATTTACTAAGTATACTTTTTGGTAAATAAAAACATACTAGTTTTTATAAGTTTATAAACATCCGAAATTTGTTATCGATAGGATACTTATATTTCGTGTCGAAAAACCGCCTAAACGTCGTAGTAACTCTTCGGATTGGCAATTCACTTATGTAGTTGTCCGTCGTTCATTTTGACCAGAAATGGTGTCCGATTATTCGAATCGTCCGTAACTCGTTTTAAGGCGTAATTATGTATTCTTGTAAGTCTTTACTTGTAAATGTGTCTTGTATTTATTTGTATCATTGTTATCAAATACCTAATTTTTGTACATAACTAATACAAATAATAAACACATAGTAAATAACTTGTTAAGATCATTAATATATATTTTCCCAAAAATATATATTTATATCTATTTTTGTTTTTAGAAAGACCACTTTCTAATCTTGTAAAGACTTTGCTAAAAAAAAAAATGATAATTTTTCTAACATATGATTTCTAAGAAAAATTGGCCATATAACCTTTGTATTAGGTACTTTGCCATGTTTAGATAAACATATCATTTTCTTTTCAAATCACACCAATTTACTCATCATCTTAACTAAACATATGAGACTTTTATAAAATAAAATTTACCAAGATGATTTCCAAATCATGTAGGGTTTTAAACATGATCATTACATATGCTAACAAGTTCAACAACCAAGTTTAATTTTAGTTTTAACAACTTTTATAAAAATCTCTAGTTGTATGTTACTTTTTATAATCTTGTGAAAGTCTTGTTTTTAAACAAAAACCTTAATTACTTTCGCAAGATCAATAGTTATGATCATCCATTTAGTCTTTTATGTTAAAAACCCTTTAACATAAACATGTATAATTTTTAGATCATAACTTAAACATCTTCTAACCATTTATTTGTATCATAACCATCATAACAAGCTTAAATAAGCATATAACAAGTCTTAGATCACAATATAAACAAACATAATTATATCATGATTTTTATCTTTGCTTCTTTGTATTTTTCTCATGTTATTATGTATGATCCCTTGGTTATTATTAGTAATAATAACAATCATAAACATAATATATGTATATAAAAAAAAATAGTTATAGAAGCTTACTTCTAGCACAAGGCTAGGGATGATCTTAGAAGATTATTAAGACTTAAGAAGATGATGATCTTGTTGGTAGAACACTTTTGTATGGATGAAAACCCTTCCTTTTACTTCCAAAAGCCTTAGATCACCTTATGTTACTTGGAAATCCATATTGATCATGAAGGAAGTAATAAAAATAAATGGGTTTTTTGAAGATGTTCTTGGTAATATGGATGAAGATGATGGGAGTATTCTTATGTGTGTGTAAAATATGGTGTAAAGTGGTGATGAAATGGTTAGTAACTTAATGTGTAAGTATTCTAATAACTTACCCATTTCATCCACTTGTAACTTACTAAAAATATCAAGATATTTAGCAAGTAATTAAGGGGTGTTGGACCCACTAAAACAAACGTGAACATGAGGGGGGGGGGGGGGGGGAAGGGTCTTGAATTTGTTTCATGTGTTAAGTGTTCACTTCTTGGTAAAATGTAGTAAAAGTTTAAGTATTTTAAGAACTTTGACATTTTATATAAAAATATCTACAAGGTTTTAAGCCTTCATATTTTAAAGTAGTGTGACACTAAGTAAAACTAGTTCACCGAAATTTTTAGCGTGTAATTCGGGTGAAAAAGTCGGTTCAGGTCCTGTACCGGGTTAAATACTGACACCGTGTTTTATTTAGATAAAAACATAACAAAAATTATTTTTGTACTTGTTTTATTATCCAAATATTTAATCCAACTTTTTGGACTAAAACTTTTATTATTTTTGACACGGTTCCGGTACCGGCTTTGCTGACTGGCAGTTTACTGAACTAACCATGCAGCTTAATGCAATAGGATTCGATTGCGGATTTTGTGTCGTTTTTACTACCCATTATATTATTTATGTCAAATAATATTTATTTTTGGGTTTTTCAGATAATTACTGTTTCGTTCTACGGAATGCTGAATTTTTGCGGAAAAATAATGAAATGGTCACTTTTAGCACTTTTCGGACAGTTTTTAGTGCTACCGGACATTGGTAAAATATTAACCAAACCCTTGTATTCCCACATAGGGTTTAATATATAATTGATATTGGACTCTCATCCGAGTCCGAAAGATGTCATTTTAGATGTTTTCTGCGGATCCGGAGTTTTCGTCAGCACTCTAGTTGTTTCGGTGAATTGTTTGCACTATTTCAAATGTACCAATAAAAGTGAATCATGTGTAATAATAAACGAATATTCCATGAGTTTTCTAAGATGTATATCATGTAATCATGCAGTCCGAATATTCAAAACACATACTTGTATAATGTAAATCATTGCTTTAAATGTACGTAAATTACCAGAAAGTGGCGGTTGTCACATTCTCCCCCTGTTATTGAGAATTTCGTCCCGAAATTCAAGATGAGTCATCCTTTGCAGGATTGTTCTCAAACAGGTGAGGATATCTGACTTTGATTTGATCTTCACGTTCCCAAGTATATTCGGGTCCGTGTCGAGAGTTCCAACGAATTTTTACTAATATGTTACGACTCCTTTGTCTTTTCTGGACCTTCCGGTCCATGACCTTAACAGGTGCTTTGTGAATTGGAGTTTGCCATCAATGTGAATCTCATCCTTCTAGATGATAACCGTTTCTTGTGTTGGACTCTTCTTAAGATTCGACACATGAAATGTGTCGTGTACACTACTAAGTTCTTCTGGTAACTTTAGCTTGTAGGAAACAGTGCCAATCTTCTCTAAGATTTCAAATGGTCCTACATATCGAGGGTTAAGCTTTCCACGCTTACCGAATCTCGCTATGCACTTCCAAGGTGAGACTTTCAACAAGACCTTGTCTCCGACCTCGAAAGATAATGGCTTCCGTCTCTTGTCTGCGTAGCACTTTTGTCGATCGCGAGCCGCCTTGATACGGTCTCGGATCTGGAAGATTTTATTTGTAGTCTCTTGGACTAATTCCTGACCGATCAGTTGTTTATCGCTCGCTACCGCCCAACATAGCGGAGAGCGACACTTTCGACCGTAAAGAGCTTCGAACGGTGCAGCTTGTATACTAGTGTGGTAGCTGTTATTGTAGGAAAACTCAACTAAAGGTAGATGAGTATCCCAATTGCCTCCTAAATCCATAACACATGCACGAAGCATATCTTCGAGTGTTTGGATTGTCCGTTCGCTCTGGCCGTCAGTTTATGGATGAAAGGCCGTACTTAGATTCAAATGAGATCCAAAGGCCAGTTGAAATGATTTCCAAATTCTTGAAACAAAACGACCATCTTGGTTAGAGATGATTGAAATAGGTACTCCATGACGAGCCACTATTTCCTTGAGATAGAGTTCCGCTAGTTTCTCAGTATTATCCTTCTACCAAATCGGCAAGAAGTGCGTGGACTTTGTTAGTCTATCGATGATTACACATATCATGTAGTGACCTCTTGAGGTCCTGAGTAACTTCGTAATGAAGTACATCGATATTTGTTCCCATTACCAAACGGGAATCTCGGGTTGTTGTAACAAGTCCGAGGGATTTTGCTACTCGACTTTTACTTTCGCGCAAGTCAAGCATTCTCCGATATAAGTCGCGATATCACTTTTGAGGTTAGGCCACCAGTAGTATTCTTTCGCTACGTAGGCCTATGTGCTTCCTCAAAATATCATCTCTAAGGCCGCCAAAGAATGGAACCTAATTTCAACCCATAAGGTATAAAGTTCCATCTTCTTTCGGCACTAATTGTTCCTTCATGCCTTGAAGTGTTTCTAGTTGAATATGCTCTTCCTTGAGCGCTTGTGAATCATCTTCTCTAATGCTTGAACTCTCAGTATTCTAACTCGCTCCTTGCGGCTCAAGGCGTTAGCTACAACGTTCGCCTTGCCCGGATGGTACTTTATTTCACAATCATAGTCTTTCAACAATTCAACCAACATCGTTGATGCATATTTTAATTCTTTTTGGTTGAATATGTGTTGAAGACTTTTATGATCCGTGAAAAATAATGCATTGAGTACCATATAAATAATATCGCCATAATTTTTTTTTTAAAGCGAATACCACCACGCCTAACTCAAGGTCGAGAGTGGTATAGTTCTTCTCGTGAACTTTTTAAATGGGCGCGACGTGTACACAATAACTTTTTCACGTTGCACGAGTACGCAACCCAATCCTTGATGCGAAGCATCATAGTCTACAACAGAGTCATCGGTATCGTCGGATAATGATAAGATTGTAAAATGCTATGCACCAATCTTAAGAATAAGTTGTAAGGCTATATCTTGTTTTTCGATTTGGGGCGAATTTATTGTCTTTAACAACTCTAAAATGGTTCCCAAATGTTGCTCATGTTCATCAGTCGATCGAGAGTATATCAAAATGTCGTCAATAAACACTATGACGAATTTGTCGAGATACGGCTTGCACACACGATTCATTAAATCCATGAAGACCGCTGGTGCATTTGTTAAACCAAAAGGCATAACGAGAAATTCGTAATGACCGTAACGAGTCTTAAAAGCCGTTTTCGGTATGCATTCCTCTTGAATTCGTAACTGATGATACTCCGATCGTAAGTCTATCTTAGAATAGAAGCTAGAACCTTTCATAAACCATTTGAGTTAGTTGGAAATTCATTTGTAACATGGTTTAGAAATATGAATTTTCGTTCATCGAAATGTTGTGCATTTTTGCAAAACTTGCATGTCTTTCCACCCCCAAAACCTTTATAAAGATGTATAGTGGTAAAGAGTAGGGGTTATGAAATCACAACATCCTCATTCGGTCAACTACAAGGTTCAGAAGGTGCTAATCGACATGGAGATTTGGCTATGGGTGCGGCTCCCGGTACCAATTCGATGTGAAACTCGACTTGTTGATATGGTGGTAGTCCTGGCAAGACTTCAGGAATTTCTTCAGGAAATTATTTTATCAAAAGAATATCTGTCAGCTGTGGCCCAACGGCCTCCTTGCCGACAACATGTGCCAGAAAGGCAACACAACCTTTCTGTAAGCGCTTCTGTGCCTTCATGCAATTGATGATCTGCAATGGTGTGTCGTGCTTCTCTCCATGAATAACAAGTGTCTCTTTGTTCAGTAGTGGTAGGCGAATGATCTTCTCATGACAGAAGACTTCGGCTCGATTATTGGATAGCCAATCCATGCCAACCACTACATCGAAAATACCCAACTAAATGGGTAAGAGATCGATATTTGAAATTTCAGCTCCAGACTCGACTAGTTTACCGTTTGCCAATTCTATAGAATGAGGAGACGTCTAGCTTACTTGACTCTAGGCCAAGTACATTTTAAATTCTGTGTGGCGAGGACTTCACTGTATAGTTTTAGGAACCCTATGTTTAAATGTAGGATAACCCAATCCCTAATTGTAGCTAGGACAATCCCGTCCCTAGCCATGAAACTCTTGTATGTGAAACATTGAGATGAAGCTAAAATTGGCAATGGTATCAAATAACTTGGATGTGAAATGTTGATGAATAGGATACATACCGGTGACCATTAATGATTTGATATGTCTCAGCTAATTCCCCATTAGCTAACTTGATATAGTAATGTGTCTAACATGACTCTAATTCGAGTATATGTTTAACATCTCAAGACACTAGCTAAGCTAGGTGTAGGTATGAAAAGAATTGATACATGATGATCGTAGAGTGTACGTACTCATGACTTCCTTTCTCTCATGGCGAGAGTTATTGTTCGAGTGATTGAGGTAGGGAGGGATGATGCGATCATGCTTCGGATCTCTGAAGCTAAACCCGAAATGTAACACTTAGTGTGTTTGAATTCGGGTGTTACCCAGTATGGAACTACCCCTGAGAGACCGTGAAAGCATCAAGTGTAACCATCAACATTGGCTCTAGTTATGATCGAGTTCTTTTATAAAATCATATGAAAATAGATATGAAAATCAGATGATATAAAAGAATGATGTATGGGTAAATAAATAACCAATGAAAATGTAGTGTATAAATATATCATGTCTCGAAATAGAATATTATGTCTTGTGTAGAGGATGTCGTGTCTTGTGCAAAAATGTCGTGTCTTGTCTTTATCGAAGAGATTTGAATAACACCACGATATGCAATATAATATAAGCACTTATATATAGGAAGTACCAGCGGCGTATCCACCATGCTTTTATCATATTACACACGTCTCGTTATTTACAAAAATGTCTTGTGTATACCAACGTCGAATGTCATGTATAACAATGTCATGCGTAACAGTGTCATGTATAAACCATGTCTTGTGTAAAAGCAATGGTTTTCAACACATATCTTTTGACTTAAACGTTTGTTTCTTTTGGCGCCATGTTCTTTTTAATACACACTATTAAAAGAATCTAGACATATATATTTGGATAAATATAGTCTATCATGCGCCCAAGAATGAAGAATGCAATCGGTCATCGAAACCTTAAGACCGCATTGTTCATACATGTTTGAATAAATGATAATGTGGATAACCAAAACCAAAAGGTGTAATGCCTCCTGCATGTATTGGCCATATGTCTAAATGGAAAAAGAAAAATAATTCGTTCAGGAGGGGAAACCAACCAGTGGTCTTTGTCCATATAATATGTATTCCCTACTCTATGGACCTCGATCATCCTAAGTAGAGAAAATCCTTTGTCTTACTTGTCCATGTGACAATTATGGTAATAGTGCTTGAGTTTCACGAGCTCTAGAAAGATTATTAGAATCTACAAAAATGTCGAATAGAATGCAATGAGGGAGTTGCAGCATGGCTCATGCCATACCATTCCTTGGGAAAAGACAAGTGTCAAGTGAAAGAATTTATTGTACCTATTTCCAATAAAAATGATAAGGTGGAATATGATAAGGTAAGGTAAAGTAGGATAAAGTGTCATAGACACCATGGAACCAACCCATGTTCAAGAACTTCAAGAATGTTGAGGAAAATCCTCCATGAGTAGCTAACACGTTTTGTTTGTTTAAATGACTAGTCTCAACTGAATCGTGATATAGATCGAATGTTAGGTGTGAACAAATACGTGTCGTCTTCCTGTATTGTATTGTATTGTATTATATTATAGGGTGTTATACTAACCACCCCAGTTCGTGTTCTACTAGATAGGAAGAATTGAATCTCAAGTAATAACTTAAGAATTTTGAATGAATAGTGATCATTAGCTTGACCCGCAGAGTCCACCAGAATTTCCATGCACTACAAGTTGTTATTACGTGGGCCCCCGTAATAATAAATTGTCTTGCATGGTCACCCTAGCATTCTCTCGTTTAGAGCAGGCGATCAGTCAGAGAGAGGACACTATTGTTTATATACCTTCAACATAGAAGGAAACTTCGTGATAGTTCACGTGTCAACGTCCGTTGTTGTTACTCGCAAAACAGCACAGCGTTAGATGGAATAGAAATGGAAAGAATCTGTAACAATAACAACTGAAGGGGTACCTTCAAGATGAGTACTTCATCTTCCTTGTAGGGACAAGAGTATATCAACCTTGATTAGTATGAGTCACAGGGATCCCGTCCCACTAATAGAGTTGTTGTCCAAGGTTACCACCCCCGCCTCGTCGTCATTATCATGGTCAGGCATCTCAGCATTCGCGAGAAAGCAACCATATTTTACGGAATTAAGTTTAAGATTTCACTTAGGAATCATGTTCGCCATAAGCTCCGCAATAGACATGAGGTCGATATTTTCACCGTGTGAGTAAAGAATAATAATAGAGTTTGAAGTCGAAGGTATTTTGTTCTTGGCACAATATTTCATGCAACATATATATGAACCACCTATATATATAATCATGTAAAATCCTATCAATCAAGGATTTCTATCTTGTATAAGCTGAATTTGTGAACTGTTTATAATGCATAAACTGATAATGTAATGTATTGTAGGCACATAGTCTATTAATGTATTGTGTCTGTTTCTCATAGACTTCACCCATGGAAATGTCCTCGCTTGATTTATGTGAAATGAATTTTTGCTGTAGTGGACCTTGAAAAATGTTTATGCAATGAAAACCTTTTGACTTGTCCAATTTTATTTATAATCTGTTCAACATGAACAAGAGGTTTTCGTGAGAGATCCCTAGTGATTGTAGACTTAGACTCGAGAAAGAATCCTGGTTCACTACAATCGATGCTCTGATACCAATCTGTCACACCCGCTCATAGCGGAAACGCAAGGTGTGATCTGTCTGGTTTTCATTGCATAAATATCGATGTACATGAACAAACTATATGAATAAAACATACTCCATTGCCATTACATAGTGTTTCAAAAGATTACAACATAAGTTTAGTGTGTCGGTTACAAACCATTAACATGAAAATAAAGCGTTAGTGTTTCATACATTAACTTGAAATAAACTACAAAGGTTTAAACCATCATATTTCCGCAAAGAGGCGGAATATAATAGTTAAACCCTTCAAAAGATGGCATGGAGTTCCTGTACTTGTTATCTTGACTGGGAAATCCGACATGGTCCTTTAATTCCCTGAAATACATGTTAAGTTTGGAAAACATCAACAAAAGTTGGTGAATTCATGCAATTTAGTTGTAAACGATGTATGAAAAATGTGAGTTGTAGTATGTAAAGCGTCAATGAAATCGTTGATCATTAATGTTTTGCAAGGACATTAATATGTGTGACGAACTAGGAAGCAAACCAACCCTAGACGATTTTATGCCGATTCCTATCGACTGGGACACAAACGCACTCTTCCGTAGGGGTCCATGACCAAGAGTGGGGCTCGCCAAAACCCATTAGATCTAAGCCTTTGTTCCTTGGTCCAAACTGGATTAATGGTGCTTATAGTATGGCCCTAATTCGCACATGATCTATGGTGTTTCATTACCTAACTTTAACATACTCTGAACATGTATCTTCCCCGATAGTTGTAAAGTTGTAAAACATTTAAATGAATAGGGGAACATGAACTCACTGAATTGCATCCGTAAACTGTATGTAATTGTAACCTCACTTGCATTGTCCTTGAATTGTATCACGACCTACAAAGGTCCTAGAATTGTTAGACCCTACGGTCTTTGTATTGACTCATGTACAAGTCTTTTGTCTTGAGTATGTGTAAGACTTGTATGTCTTTACTGTTCGTTAACTGTGTATTCGATGAATGAGTTGTTCAAATGTTCGTTAACTGTGTATTCGATGAATGAGTTGTTCAAATGTTCGTTAACTGTGTATTCGATGAATGAGTTGTATAGTCGGATCTAGTCCGCTGAACCTCGTGTCTTATATGTATCACTTGTATAGTTGTGTTTCCAATAATAGTATCATTGGGCCAAGCCCATGTTTTCATGTTATTGGGCCCCAAATAGTGTTGGGCCTAAATAGTGTTGGGCCTCAAATAGTGTTGGGCCTCAAATAGTGCTGGGCCTCAAATAGTGCTGGGCTTGAATAGTGTTGGGCTTGAATAGTGTTGGGCTTGAATAGTGTTGGGCTTGAATAGTGTTGGGCTTTGGCCCATATGTTTGGTATTTGGGCTTAGCCCATGAATTTATGTTAAGCCCATTAAGAAAACTAAGCCCATTTGTAATACAATAGTCCATTAAGTGTAAGTAAGCCCATGTGTAATAGAAAATAGTCCATTTGTATAAACATAGCCCATTAAGTAAGATAAGCCCACTTGTTATAAGTTAGCCCATTAGGTAAAATAAGCCCACTTGTTATATGTAAGCCTTTCATTTTTATAAAAATCTTTTTATAAAAATTTACTAAGTATACTTTTTGGTAAATAAAAACATACTAGTTTTTATAAGTTTATAAACATCCGAAATTTGTTATCGATAGGATACTTATATTTCGTGTCGAAAAACCGCCTAAACGTCGTAGTAACTCTTCGGATTGGCAATTCACTTATGTAGTTGTCCGTCGTTCATTTTGACCAGAAATGGTGTCCGATTATTCGAATCGTCCGTAACTCGTTTTAAGGCGTAATTATGTATTCTTGTAAGTCTTTACTTGTAAATGTGTCTTGTATTTATTTGTATCATTGTTATCAAATACCTAATTTTTGTACATAACTAATACAAATAATAAACACATAGTAAATAACTTGTTAAGATCATTAATATATATTTTCCCAAAAATATATATTTATATCTATTTTTGTTTTTAGAAAGACCACTTTCTAATCTTGTAAAGACTTTGCTAAAAAAAAAATGATAATTTTTCTAACATATGATTTCTAAGAAAAATTGGCCATATAACCTTTGTATTAGGTACTTTGCCATGTTTAGATAAACATATAATTTTCTTTTCAAATCACACCAATTTACTCATCATCTTAACTAAACATATGAGACTTTTATAAAATAAAATTTACCAAGATGATTTCCAAATCATGTAGGGTTTTAAACATGATCATTACATATGCTAACAAGTTCAACAACCAAGTTTAATTTTAGTTTTAACAACTTTTATAAAAATCTCTAGTTGTATGTTACTTTTTATAATCTTGTGAAAGTCTTGTTTTTAAACAAAAACCTTAATTACTTTCGCAAGATCAATAGTTATGATCATCCATTTAGTCTTTTATGTTAAAAACCCTTTAACATAAACATGTATAATTTTTAGATCATAACTTAAACATCTTCTAACCATTTATTTGTATCATAACCATCATAACAAGCTTAAATAAGCATATAACAAGTCTTAGATCACAATATAAACAAACATAATTATATCATGATTTTTATCTTTGCTTCTTTGTATTTTTCTCATGTTATTATGTATGATCCCTTGGTTATTATTAGTAATAATAACAATCATAAACATAATATATGTATATAAAAAAAAATAGTTATAGAAGCTTACTTCTAGCACAAGGCTAGGGATGATCTTAGAAGATTATTAAGACTTAAGAAGATGATGATCTTGTTGGTAGAACACTTTTGTATGGATGAAAACCCTTCCTTTTACTTCCAAAAGCCTTAGATCACCTTATGTTACTTGGAAATCCATATTGATCATGAAGGAAGTAATAAAAATAAATGGGTTTTTTGAAGATGTTCTTGGTAATATGGATGAAGATGATGAGAGTATTCTTATGTGTGTGTAAAATATGGTGTAAAGTGGTGATGAAATGGTTAGTAACTTAATGTGTAAGTATTCTAATAACTTACCCATTTCATCCACTTGTAACTTACTAAAAATATCAAGATATTTAGCAAGTAATTAAGGGGTGTTGGACCCACTAAAACAAACGTGAACATGAGGGGGGGAAAGGGTCTTGAATTTGTTTCATGTGTTAAGTGTTCACTTCTTGGTAAAATGTAGTAAAAGTTTAAGTATTTTAAGAACTTTGACATTTTATATAAAAATATCTACAAGGTTTTAAGCCTTCATATTTTAAAGTAGTGTGACACTAAGTAAAACTAGTTCACCGAAATTTTTAGCGTGTAATTCGGGTGAAAAAGTCGGTTCAGGTCCTGTACCGGGTTAAATACTGACACCGTGTTTTATTTAGATAAAAACATAACAAAAATTATTTTTGTACTTGTTTTATTATCCAAATATTTAATCCAACTTTTTGGACTAAAACTTTTATTATTTTTGACACGGTTCCGGTACCGGCTTTGCTGACTGGCAGTTTACTGAACTAACCATGCAGCTTAATGCAATAGGATTCGATTGCGGATTTTGTGTCGTTTTTACTACCCATTATATTATTTATGTCAAATAATATTTATTTTTGGGTTTTTCAGATAATTACTGTTTCGTTCTACGGAATGCTGAATTTTTGCGGAAAAATAATGAAATGGTCACTTTTAGCACTTTTCGGACAGTTTTTAGTGCTACCGGACATTGGTAAAATATTAACCAAACCCTTGTATTCCCACATAGGGTTTAATATATAATTGATATTGGACTCTCATCCGAGTCCGAAAGATGTCATTTTAGATGTTTTCTGCGGATCCGGAGTTTTCGTCAGCACTCTAGTTGTTTCGGTGAATTGTTTGCACTATTTCAAATGTACCAATAAAAGTGAATCATGTGTAATAATAAACGAATATTCCATGAGTTTTCTAAGATGTATATCATGTAATCATGCAGTCCGAATATTCAAAACACATACTTGTATAATGTAAATCATTGCTTTAAATGTACGTAAATTACCAGAAAGTGGCGGTTGTCACATAAAAGCTCTTGTGTCCTTGGACGACCTTGGTATCTTACCAACGCTATACTACGCTCACGATGGTTGCACTTGCCCATATGTGTGTTTAGTGTTAGTAAAATATCGTGTTTTATAAATTTAAAACTTGGCTAAAATAAGTGTTAAAGGGGCTTAAAATATACACCTAATATATATAACACTTCACACGCATCAATGCCTAAACTTTCTTTCATCATACATTGGTTCAGGCGAGAAATAATCGCTTACCAGCAAATTATTTGCGGTTTCGCGTTCACGGACAATATATTTCCTCCGTTTGGGTTGGGGTTGGGAAGTCCCTTCATCTGCATCTTCAACAATAGCTTTCATCACCGTTGTCACTGTTGATAATATTAATTCCGCCCTGACGTCGGATGAGGATGACAAAACAAATTTATCATACGAATCGCTTGAACTTGAAGAATCCATTTTATATATTTTGAATTTTTGGATGATAAAAATGAGTAAGAAATGTTTGGTTTGTATAGAAAATAATTAAAAGATTTTTCTTTAAATAGTCGTTGGCCAATGGCTCTGCCTAACGGCTAGCCCAACGGTCATCAAATAGTAGCCAATCAAAACCCAGCCATGTCACCCCAACCCTCCGTCAGGCTCAATCCCCAAGCCAGCGGGACAACGCCATAACCAACGCTAGCCGAGTGTGGACTGACCATCGCTTTTGACATTCCACCGCCTCAACCCACACCCCACACCCCACAGGACAACGCCATAACCAACGCTAGCCGAGTGTGGACTAACCATCGCTTTTGACATTCCACCGCCTCAACCCACACCCCACACCCCACAGTCTTATATTGACGACGAGTCAATACTTTCTCTTTATATATAAGCGTTTATATTCTAGTCATATATTTAAAAGATTTAACGTTTTCCTATGTATAATCTTCATATATGAGATGCTACATGCAAATAATTTATAACTAGTCATAAGCCTCCCGCGTTGCGGGGAGGGGCGTAAACCGTGTTACCAGTATTGCGGGGTCTGGGAGTAACCATGGTAAATTGCAACCGAACCACAACTAAAACCGGGAAAAACGTAAAAACAAAACATGAATTTTTAATACCAAGTGACTCACATGACATAAAAACTACCAAAATCGTACTAAATAGCAACCGAACAAAAAAAACTAAGAGACTAAACGTGACAATCAAACACTATGCTAAGTAGCAATCAAACGACGACCAAATCCAGATGTGATGATTTATAAAAATAAAAATAAACTTCTAAAACAAAAAATGAAAAAAATACCCTAACCAAAAACCACAAAAAGACAAAAATAAGTTACTCTTCATCAAGATCTGATGAATTAATCGATATATATCAATTAAGTTCATATACATTTTTTACTTGTATTTTAATAGACCGAAACCTAAAGTTTTACCTAGGGCTATGTTTAATTAAAAATTGGTAATTCTAATAGTCTCTATTAATTTAAAGTACTAATTAAGGACTTGCACAATAACTCGACATCTTTTTAAATGTATCTAAAAGTGAATACTAATAATGTATATATTATTTTTAAATAGCATATTAATTGATAATCTATTGAAATTAGTATTCATGCACACACCTTGCATAATGTATTACTAGCGGGATTCCCGCGCGCTTTGCTGTGGGCCTTTGGCCATTATCGATTTGGTTCATTACAACACCAGTACGATACTGACACACGGCATAGCAATCATTGTCAATCGATACGTTTTTACATGAATTGAAAACCCATAAAAACGAATACACATACCGGTACCGGTGTTGTTTGGTCGGTATCGGTCTGTCACGATACTGGTATCGTACGTACACTCGATATAGCTTACGATACCAAAAAATATTTTATTGCGAATATTACTTTATGTTTAATGAATTTTATACCGGCACGTCGAGAATTCTAAAAGTTTTAGTGACAACATCTTTTCTTTCTATGGTGAGAGGGTACATTGACAATTGATGAAACACAAGCATAGAAAATTAGATTTTGTAATTTCAAAATCCATACCAACATAATTGTTTGATCCACTGACACTTACAGATGCCTAAAGTGAGCAAGATTGCTTAAGTCAAGTGCAAGTACTCCTTAGACTAAAGGGTATGGGGGCCGGCTAGGCCCGGCTAGGACCGGCGCCGGTCCCCCACACCGCCCCCCTTAGGTTCGGCTCGGCCCAAACGGCTCCCCACAGCCGGGTAAGACGGGGCCCCATGCATATTATTATATTTCCTTTTTCAATTTAAATACCCTCTCTCTCATCCTTTTTCAATTTAAATACTCTCTCTCTCATCCATTTTCAATTTAAACACTTAGAAAATTATAAAATAATAAGGTGGGGTAGCCCCATCCTCCATCCCCCTCAAATGTGAAGGAGGCCCATCCCCCACGAGCCGCCTACGTGGCGCCTACGTGGCGGCTCATCCCCTCCAAGCCCATCCTCTCCATACCCTTTAGTCTTACAAGGATAGTCGGTTAAGATCACTTAAATAAAATGATATAAGTATACCAAAACATGTTTAATCCACATAAAAATATAAAATAAAAAATAGTTTGTATAATGAGAGATGATATATGATGAAATTAAATATCATAAACATGTCCAAAAACACAGTGAACATGAGACCATGAACACGGATCATGGTCATCAATATTCCAACTTGCAAATGCTTCATCTAATCCTGCCATTTCAGTTCATTGTAAGAATTCAGTTATAAACTTTACCTACGGAGTTGCAACTCTGGATCATCAACAAAAAAAATATTACCGATTTAGCGACTGTAGTTGGGATCAAATTTTTCACCATGTGCTTAACCATGCTGCATATGGTTGCTCAATTGAAGAATCAACATAAAATGAGAAACAGATATGGAGTTAGCTGTTAAGCATTAAAAAACAATTGATTGTACAGAATCTATAAATACTATACATACTACTTGAGATATACACATCAACGAAGATATATAGTTATGGAAGATGGAAACAGAAACCCTTTGAAGGAACAGAAATCGTATATGTGTGTGTATGGTTGCATAATTATCTATATAGGTTGTGCAATTATGTATATAGCTTGCGCTTTTACATGTATAAATGTGAGTGATATTATACAATAGAACAAATAATGAAACTCGAGTGGTTTTATAGGTTATAAAAAATAAAAAGTGTTACATATGAACCCGCATGCAACACAAAAATGTCCACATGTCGAATGGTCCATTAAGTATCTTGATTAAGTTATAATTACTAACAAATTAACCTTAGGCCACTGGGGGTGGAACAAAATCAACGCGTGATAGACATTTTCCACGCGTGGAAAATCACAAATTCCCACCGCCACCTCCAAGTATAACGCGTGATAGTTCAACGGTTTCCCGATTTCGTTATTTTTTTAACGGCCGGCGTGATGGTTTTTTTTGTGAGGGTAATTGTTGGTTGGGAGGAAATTGTTGGGTGTGGTGGTGAGTGATGACCACCGCTACTAAAAAATGTTGTGAGTGATGGAAAAATGGCTGCTGACATGGCGGAACATGATTGGATATTGTGAGTGATGGAATTCTATCACTAGTGACCACCCCCACCCCCCTTAGGTCCACCGTAAGGAGTAGATCTGTTAACATCATGGTTATTGAAGAGCACTTCCATGTAACCCAAATCACTCAAAACCAAAACATTTGTTTCCTTTTCCTTTTAACATAAAAAAGAAAAAAACTCGTGTTATTTTCAAGGGATGGGCTTTCTCATGAGAAAAAAAAAAAAAAAAACTTGGACGTAGTTGTGAGCCTCACAAAGTAGTATAATATAGTTAAACATTTGGTTGTGCAATTGCTTTTACCTTTGTAAACCTTTTGCAATTACAAACAAACCACCCCCTCCCCCCACCCACACACACACACAATTGTGCACAGTGGCGGAACTAGACCTTCAACTCAGGGGTATCCCAAAATTTTTTAGGGGTGTCCTGTGTATAAAAATCGGAAATTTTTTTTTTACACTACTGGTAAAAACTTGAGCCGTAGCCCGGGCTACGCCCGTTTACACTACAGGTCCGCCCCTGATTGTGCAACATGTGTTTTAATCTCCTTCTTTCGGTCGTCACCCTCTAGCCAGCTTTCCTGCCGAGCTTCGTTTTCTAGTGACGGTTTTAAGCGGTGAAATCGGGCGGCGGTGTTACTGACCTTGGGTTCAGGTAGCATGGGTGGTGGGTTCAACGACCAACTGGATCCATCCCGAATGTCTTGGCAAACATAACAGGTGGATATAAAGCTGACAGCTTTAGTTAGGATGATCAAACCAAAAAACAGAGATAACATGGAGAACAACAAATTAACATCTGTTTCCAAAAATTAAGCTTGGTGTTCGGATTCATAAAAACATGTGGTACCACTTGTGGTTAGCCGTACAACATTCACATTGGGATTTCAATTTTCAAGTGATTACCATATGATCATAAATTCATATTTATTTATTTGCAGACTTTGTGGAGGGACATAGATGGTAAGAGGGTACTTGTATATGCCATTTTCAAATATGGAAAGAGCATTAAGTTATCATATTCTCTGCAGAAATCTCATTCAGATGTTTCTTCTGGTCGAAGCTTTCACAATGGACGGTTCATTCAAAGGATGTGAGAAAAAAACCGCTACTCTAACTTAGCTGGTACTAGATGTTTATAATCTGTCACGAATGTTTTGTTAAAATATCTTCTTTTTTTTTTTCTTTCTGGTGTAGAAGTAGAACAAGGCATTGTGACATCCCTTGAAGATGAATGAACTCTTAGAGGCTTCAAAAACGCAAAATCTAAATTTGTGGTTTTTGGTTCAGTTTGAGCCATAAACTACTCATGCACACATCTACTTTCTGCCTTTTTTGTTTTTTTGTTTTGGTATACGTTAATCAAATAAATAATTATATGATTTTTACAATACCTTTAATTGTTACTTAGTAACATATGATTCTATTTCAACAAAAATTATTATTTGAAAGTGTAAAATACAATATTCCTTACCGTACAATACGTACGAGATTAAATTATAACATGCGTAATTAGTTTTATGACATGCGTGATCAGGGTTTTATCCCATGCGTGATTTTTGATTTTGTACATGCGTGATTGAGTTCATGCGTGATTATGGTTTTCAACATGCATGATTATGGTTTTTCAACATGCGTGATTGGGTTTTGGGTTCTCACTGGAAGCAGTCTCTCTATTCTTACGGGGTAGAGGTAAGGCTGTCTACATCTTACCCAACTCAGACCCTACCTTAGCTTTGCTATTGGTGGGATTTACCGAGTATGATGATGAGTTTTATAACATGCGTAATTTTATCTCGTACGCATCGCATGATAAGAAATACTGTAAGTTAACCGGCCTCTAATTATTATCACTCTTAAATTAAATAAACTTATTATTATGTGAAAATTTCAAAACACATTGTTGATGCACTTTAGTGTGTATGTGGCACGGTTCGGTTCATCTCATATCAAGAACTCATAGTTGACATCCTCCTGTCACACATGGTTCATCTGTTTATCATAGTTGACATCCTCCTGTCACACATGGTTCATCTGTTTAGTGAATGAAGATTTACACACATCGAAATAGGAATCAAATGGACATATCGAAATAGGAATTGTTTGTGATCATTTGAAGACATCGAAATAGACATTAATAGACTTAATGTCTATTTCGAAATAGAGATGGAACTTAATGTATTTTGTTGTATTGCGTGAGTGACGTTTATATTTTGTTGTAATGCTTGCTGTATGGAGTATAAATACAGAAGAGTCACACTCTATTTTGTATGAGAGAACACTTTCAGAAAGGTTGTGAACATTGTGTAATGTTTAGGGCTGGCAATTTTATACGAATACACGACACGAACCTACACGAAGTTAACAGGTATCGTTTATGGCCTTAACATGTATCGTGTACCAAACAGGTAGACACAAGATTACCTGTTAATTTTCGTGTATAAACAGGTTAAATACCAGTTTACCTGTTAATACCCGTTAGTATACGATAAGAAATTAAATTAAATAAAACTCATCAGCCATGTGCGTATGGGTTCTTTAATTCCTTTCTATTTTCATTCCCCATTCAATTCAAAAAAATAAAACCCTAAACTCCCTCTGTGACTCTCAAATAGCATGTCGTGTTCGTGTTAACATGTATTAACAGGTAATTTTCGTGTATAACAGTCGAACAGTCGTGTTAACAGGTAATTTTCGTTTATATCGTGTCGTGTTCGTGTTTGGAAAAAGGACACGATAAGTTATCGTGTCGTGTTCATGTATGGGATTTTGTGTATCGTGTCTTATCGTGTACGGGTATACACGATATGCCAGCCCTAGTAATGTTACTCTACTGAAATAAACATTGAGCTTTTAAAGTGATATCCATCTTGTGTTTGTTTGTGTTCTTTGCTTCGATTTGCACATAAACAAGGATTCCGCATTTGTTTGTGTGTTAACCAACAAGGAATAGGTTCTCTAGATCCTCCTTTAGGTACCTACAAGTGGTATCAGAGCTTTAGCTCGATTCCTTGTTGAAAATCAAACATTCTTGTGAGATTTGAGTGGTTTTTAGGTGTTTATCAAAGTTTCTTGAGCAAAAACTGAAAACCCACTCTTTTGGATGATAATATGGCCTAAAACTAACTAAAATGGTTTTGTTTGTTGATAATTTTGGTTGAACATTTGTTAAATCAGTTGAAAGGTATCAAAAATCTGAATCCTAGTGAGTTTTAGAGGTTGGGTTTTGATTTTCATATTTTCCGATAAAGATTTTGGTCGGAATTTCTAGCGGAATAGTACTTTCCGGTGAAGAGTTTTCATTGGTTGACCTGCAAAATATCAGAATTTCTTTTTTGTCTGCCTGAAAATCTCAGTTCTTGTCCTTCTCTGTTGTTGGATTGTCTGCTTGGTCTTATTGTTGAAACATTCTCATCGAAACATACTGAAACACTACAATTTCCATCGAAATAGAAATCTCCTTTGAAACACAAGTCTATTTCGAAATACAACATAGTTGAGGTATCTTCCTATTTCGAAATAGCATTGTTTCACACACATCTATTTCTTTCCAATCTATTTCGAAAATCACTACTTCTAAACTCTATTTCGAAAATCATCTGACTTTATTATTAAAGCCTATTTCGAAATACAATTCCAAAAATAATAACCGTATTTCAAAAATCCTTTATTTCGAAACACATGGCAAGCCTTTAAATTCAAAATACACTTTTCCTTTTTAAATCATCCTATTTCAAAAAACCATTTCAAACAACATTAACATCCTTTTTCGAAAATCACTCTTGTTCAACACTTAATTTCTATATCGATCCACCCACACTCACATCTATTTTGATCCAACAGTTTCAACATATCTCATTTCTCTCTTTCGAAACACATTTCAACAATCAATTCAATCTTATTTCGTTCAAACCTTTTCCTATTTCGATACACCTCTTGCAAGCTTGTTAACACAGTAGGTTCACAACAGGTGTATAACTTATTTGATTTGAATCAAAATGAGTACACACCTTTAGGGTTGGACTCCTGATGCAAATACGGACAATACATATACGTAAAAGGGTTTAGTACCTTCATGGGATCAGTCTCCCACACCCTCACCCTCATCTATCCCATCACAAACGGGTTTGATTACGGCCAGTCAATGGACTTTTGTTGCCAATCAAAATCAAAGTATTCAAAACCTCTTTTTGAGCGAGAACGAAACCAGAAGTAGTAATCACTCGCTAAAGCTCATGCATATGAACGAGTATCCCGGATGGCTGGATAGGTTCCATATGTATATTCTTGAGCAGAATACGGAGTTGTGGTTGTGTTTTACTACGGAATTCGATCAAGCACTAGAAGAAGCCGGCTCAAGTCCTACGTCATTTGCCGATCTTACTGCAGACGAAAAGAAGACATATGATTTAGAGAAGAAAGCTTTTGCAATTCTAACCCAAGCCTTAAACAAAAATATTTATCACCAGTTTGTGAGCTTCAAAACAACTAAGGGGTTATGGGATGCATTAAAGGTGAGAGGTAAAGGAAATGCGGCGTCACGTAAATTGAGACATGATCTGTTTAAAAAGGAATTCGACGGCTTCATGTGTATGGAAAAGGAGTCACTGGGAGATATGACAAGCCGATATTATCATTTACTGAGTGAGCTGGTTAGTTTTGGGGTAACGTTAACGTTAACTCCAGAAGAGGTTGTTACAAGATTTGCTGATGCATCGCCACACTAATGGAACGGATTTCTGGAAATTTTGAAGTATAATGGCACTTTAGCTACAACCAACATCTATGATTTCATTCAATTGTTAGAGAACAAGAATCAAGAAGAAATCAGGAAGACAAGAAGAGTTTCAGTGCCACAAAATCCTGACATGTACTATGGAAATTGTGGAGGTACTAACAATGTTGCAAGACCTTGCAGATCCCCATGTTAGTATGTTGCTGCAAAACCCATATAGAAGTAAGTTTGTAAACTAAACCTCAAGTTTAAGTTTTTTTAGTACTTTTTCATGGTTCACATAGTTCATAGAATGGTTTCCAATTTGTTTTGACTAAGGGTGCATACGAGTCAAGCTACTCGCAAACTACTCGAGCGAGGTTAAAAAAAAAGCTTGAATGAGCCGAGCTTAAGCCCCAACCTAAACTTAAGCTTGTTTAGTAAACGAGCCCGAGCTTCACTTATCGAGCTTGAGCCGACTCGCTAGCTTAATTAAAAGAGCGTATTAGTTATATAACTTTTAATTAATATCTTAAAAATATATTTAAGTAATACTAATT